>QRFJ01000475.1:0-66753 GCA_006176705.1 Cocos nucifera | reverse complement strand
TATTATGAATATGTCTAAGACTGAAATTCTCAATTGTAGGACCTAATTAATTATCCATAAACTTAATTCTTAATTAAGTAGGGTTCATAAACAAAAATATGCCACAATTAAATCCTAGGATTTTAGGATCTAGATTTTGCAGAAAGTAAGTTTCGGGTTTCTGATTAAGGACGAACACGTAGCATCCCTACACATCATAAGAACACCCCATCTAATGAAAAGAGAGGGCCTTTAAATCCTTCTTTGTTCTTATGACCGGACGGCCAAGAGGAATGCCTTAATCAGGAACATTCCAATACTACAAAACAGTATTAGATCTATCATATAATCTCATATATAAATCATATCTAATCATGGCATATTTTGCATACATCTCATGTATCGAATCATGCATATTTTCAGATTTAAATTATCTCATAATAATCTAAAAAATTAGATTTAAATTGATCTAATCAAAATAAATTCTAATCTAGATTAATTATGTAGAACTATTCTACAACTAGTCTAACATGCATCAATCATAACTCATATGATGTTTAAAATTAAATAATTTTATTTACTATTTTTTTAGTATTATTATAATACTATAATATCAAAAAATAGTAAATAAAAGGATCTAAAATATGATTTAATCAGATTAAATCAAAAACATGCAAGACTAATCTATAGAACTATTCTATTCTAGAACTAGTCATGCATATCTTCTAATCTTAGATCTAAATCATTTAATTTTAATTTTTTCTGATTTTAGATATGATCACATCTCATGTGATATCTAAAATTAATTATTTTTTAATTAAAATAAATTTAAAATTAGATCTAAATATTTTTAGAACCATGGCTCTGATACCAGTTGAAGGAAAATCCTGATTTTCCGGTCCAGGTTCATTCAGATATGATCAGATCAAGAGATATATTTCAAAAAAAAATTTCTTTAATCTGTATCAGATCTGAAATATTTTAGATCTAATTCTTATTATTTTAATAAATAAAATAAAATAAAAATAAATTAAATTAAATTAAATTTACCTGATTTGGATAATCCAATTATCCGTTGATGATCCTGTATGCAGTAGAAGGTTCTGGATCTAGCCACGCAAGCACCTGACCTCTACCGATATCCACTCGGATTGGATCTAGAGATCCTCTTCTTCTCTATCACATCTCTAAAAATTAGATCTGGATCTGATCTGGAGGATCTTCAAAACTCCTTTTGAAGATCAGCAGTCGTCCTTTGCAGCAGTGCAGCCTTCTTGCTTTTGATCGCCTTTCTTTGATCTGGATCGCACCAACCAAGCTCCAAAACTATTTTGGACGTGGAGAGGAGAGGGAGAAGAAGCTTTGGCATGGAGGAGGAGAGGAGAAAAGGCCTTTGGGCATATGGAAACTCTTAGCCTCTTTGAGTTGGGTACAAGGTCTTATTTATAGACTAACTGTGATCCAACTCCTCTTCTTCCCAACCAATCACAACCCTTTGTGAAATAAGATCTAAATCTGATTGGTGGGAATAGAGTCCCCTGAATTCCTTCTTAGAGGGTGCCTAAGACCAGTCAAAGTTGGTTCTTAGAAGAACTCTAATTGGAATCCAAAAGGAAGGTGGAGTCCTTGTCCAACAAGGACTCCAGGGCGCCTCCAACTTGGGCACACGCATAGGGTGGCGTGCGCCCTCCTCCTTGCCAGATTCTGATAAGAGGATAAGCCCCCACCAGCTCTCCAATAGGTGCGTGACATGTGATCAAAAGTCAAAGTGTCAATGATCAACGTTTGACCAGTCAAAGGTAGACTTTTGACCAAAGTCAAAGAATAAGAAATGGCAGGTGACCAAAAATGGTAGGTAATATCTTACAAAATAAGACAACCTTTTCTGACTTGGACAACCTCTAGTCAGACCATATGAAGGCTTTTAATTGAGCACAAACTTCTTTGGCTCAGACAGGACAACTTATTTATGATAGTAAAAGAAGAATGTTAGGTTCAATCGAGTGCTAGCATGATTTTCTTGAACCTAATTGAATCTCATTCAGATCAATTGAACTGGATCAGTTCAATTGATGATCACCAGATTCAAACCCTTATTTGTGTGATCCAGTTAGATTCAGTTCTATATGGTAATGGGATATGTCATGATCTCTATCATCGACATCATCGAAACTCCTTTCGATGGATCAGAACTCTTCTGATTGGAACAGCTAGAATGATCGATCATCTAAATCATTCTAATTGCTCCCAAAATCCATCAGTGACACCTAGCAGTATATGGTGTGTAACCCATCAGAGCTGAATGCGAACCTCTTGGTGCAGCTACCTGTGTGATTAAAGTTCTTCTATCTTGAAGCTCTGATCATATTAGGGTTAGGTTGAACTCGTCAAACCCTAGTTTCTGTCATAATGATGTAATCATTCGATTCGAGTCCGATGTGAAAATCTAAAATAGAAACTCTTTCTATTATTTTACTCTACCATGGCCATGGATTTTAGGACTTGATTCTCATGATCATCATAGGGCGCTCCTTCTACCACCGAGGTAGATAGATTCCATCTTGATGCCATCCAGTTCCTACAATGAACATGCTATAGCCAACATACACCTCAGGGTTCCATATGGCTAGGAGATCGAGTAATGGTGTAGTCAAACTATAACACCCTCAAGGTGAACTGCCGATGCACCTCAGGTCAAAGAATCAAACACACTACTGCAGCATTAAGTCAGTCATTGACGAGAAGGTAGACTCCCTAATGACTACTCGAGGTGGTCACGCTCAGTGCCCTCGTTCTCTAACGAGTACCTGTACTCTCGCTCCGATATCTCCACACCGTAGACTCAAGACTCATCTACTAAAGAGAAGCGATTGTACACCAACCTTTCAGATCAATCACCATCCTCGTGATGATCCTATGATCGGAAGCATTTTATGAGTTAACAATGATTATTCATGTCTTAAATTTTCAACTCTTGAAAATATGAATTATCATTACCATTAACCCAAAGGATGTATCATAGACACTAATACACATATGTGATAGAAAATAACCCATTTTATTTATTATAGTCATAATTATAATTTTGCTCCTAGAAGTGTATTACAAGTGTCAACCAATTCTGGCTTCTAGGGCACATATATCTAACAAGGGGGTCATTGTGTATTTTAACTAGATATTATATGGACCATTATGTTGCGAGGGTACTCTGACTTTCAAGATCTGTCTGCCTAAAGAGGATAGATTTTTGAATGCTATGGTATTTCTTTTATGGCCTCGTGTAAAGAGCTCTTATGCATATTTTATGTTCTGCTCAAAGAGAAATATGTGATATCGTATTTGGGCTCTTGTTCATGATTTATGTCATTATATGACTATTGTTGACACAGAATCTGGTCGTCGCCGAAATCAACCGGAGCGGAGGTGGACGAGGTCATCATGGGACCTGCAAAATAAAGTTTCGTCTGAAGTCGATGGGGGGATGTCTTCGGTAGGATCCTCCGATGATCAAGTCAGCTCTGGCCAACAAGAATGGAGTACTCGAAAATGAGTTCCGCGTAGCTTAGAGAAGGAGAGGATAGCTCAAAGATTAAAGACTAGAGTTAGCATATCTGGAGGATCCTTTTTATAGGCAGAGCTTGATTGATGGTGACGGTCATATCGTCCGGCCATGGGCTGCTCGAGGCTGCATGGAGTTCGGTACGAAGAGAAAGACATCGTCCGACGGACAGTGACAGCCATACTGATGGATCGTGGGCTGCATGGGACTGGTTACGGAGAGGATGGCATCGTCAGTAGTGGTGGCCATGTCGTCCGATTGCAGGCCGTATGGGGCTTGTTACGGAGGGAAAGGCGTCGCCAGACTGGTAGAGGCGGCCATACCGTCGGGGTCCACCAGCCATAGCTCGAGGAAGCAGGCGTTGGTTGGTGGACTCGGGCATGTATCAACTTCAAAAAAGTTCGGACGTCTGGGGGAGTTCGACCAAAAGGAGACATGGAAGGAGTTTGGCTCCTACGGGAGTCCAACTGAAGCTCGATCGCTGAGGAGCTCGGCTGCTCGACTACTGAGGAGCACAATCGGGGCACAACCACTGAGGAGTTCGATCGAAGGAAAAGCTCGAAAGAAGTTCGGCTCCTACGGGAGTCCGACTGAAGCTCGGCCGCTGAGGAGCTCGATCGGGGTGCAACCGCTGAGGAGTTCGATCGAAGGGGGAGCTCGATCGGGGCGTAACCGCTAAGGGGTTCGTCCAAAGGGGGAGCTCAGCCGGGATTCGGCTTAGGCCCGACCGTGGAGAACCCGAAGGAGCTTGACCGTCGAGGCAATTCCGTGGCTATCGGTTGCATTGGGCTGAGCACCAAACTGGACTTCGACAGGAGCAGAGTTTATCCCCAACAGTAGTTCCTCCACTTCCGAGTTCGAAACTTGAAGGAAGGAAGTGCAGAAAAGGCAACTGTCGAAGTTCTCTTCTGGGCTCCGTGCTGGTTCAGGTTGAGGCTCGGAGGAGGTCTCATCTTCAGCCAAAGTTGAAGTAGATCTCATCTTCTGCGGTTGAGGTGCTCCTCGAGGGCAATATTGTCGCCAGCGGTCGAGGCTGACTTGGGGGGGCCTCCTCTCCTGCAGCCGAGGTCGACTCGAGGGAGTTCTCATTTTCTATAGCCGAGGTTAATACGGATGCTCCTCGGGAGGGATCTTATCTCTGACCGAGGTTATCTTCGATCTTATCTCTGATCGAGGTCGATGGGGATCCTGTCTCTTGTAGACTTTGGAGCTCGAACTTGGACCTTACTCACGTTAGGACGAGGTTCTCCTCCTATTTCTAACGAACTGTGGGGGCACACAAGGGCTGCCGTCAGGGCCTCTCCTCTATCCTGTCTTTTATGGATGAGGCCTTCGACATCGCTCGCGTTAGGATGAGGTTCTCCTCCTATTCCTAACGGGCTGTGGGGGCACACAAGGGTCGTTGTTAGGGCCTCTCCCCCATCCCATCCTTTGTGGATGAGGCCTTCGACCTTGCTCGCGTTAGGATGAGGTTCTCCTCCTAATTCTTAATGGGCAGTGGGGCACATAAGGATCATTGTCAGGGCCTCTCCCCCCATCCCGTCCTTTGTGAACGAGATCTTCGACTTTACTCGCGTTAGGACGAGGACCTCCTCCTATTTCTAACGGGACTGTGGGGGCACATAAGGGCCATTGTCAGGGCCTCTCCCTCCATTCCGTCCTTTGTGGATGAGGTCTTCGACCTTGCTCGCGTTAGGATGAGGTTTCTCCTCCTATTTCTAACGCTGTAGGGGCACATAAGGGCCATTGTCAGAGCCTCTCCCATCGTCCGTCTTTTATGGACGAGGCCTTCGACTTTGCTTGCGTTAGGATGAGGTCCTCCTATTTCTAACAGGCTATGGGGGCACATAAGGGCCATTGTCAGGGCCTTTTCCCCCATCCCATCTTTTGTGGACGAGGCCTTCAACCTTGCTCGCGTTAGGACGAAATTCTCCTCCTATTCCTAACGGACTGTGGGGCACATAAGAGCCATTATCAGGACCTCTTCTTCCATCCCGTCCTTGTGGATGAGGCCTTCGACTTTGCTCGCGTTAGGACAAGATCCTCCTTCTGTTCCTAACGGACTATGGGGGCACATAAGGGCCGTTGTCAGGGCCTCTCCCCCCATCCCATCCTTTGTGGATGAGGTCTTCGACTATGCTCGCATTAGGACAAGGTCCTCCTCCTATTTCTAACAGGCTGTGGGCACATAAGAGTCATTGTCAGGCCTTTCCTCCATCCCATCCTTGTGGATGAGGCTTCGACTTGCTCGCATTAGGACGAGGTTCTCCTATTCCTAACGGGCTGTGGGGGCATATAAGGGCCGTTGTTAGGGCCTTTTCCTCCATCTCGTTCTTTATGGACGAGGCCTTCGACTTTGCTCGCATTAGGATGAGGTCCTCCTCCTGTTCCTAACGTGCTGTGGGGGCACATAAGGGTCGTTGTCAGGGCCTCTCCTCCCATCCCGTCCTTTGTGGACGAGGCCTTCAAAGTTTGGGGGAGTTCTGATCTCCGATCGAGGCTGGCTCGATCGCTCGGGGGAGATCTCATCTCCTGCCGAGGTCATCATGGTCGCTCAAGGAAGATCTCATCTTCTGCAGACTTCGAAGCTCAGACTGGGGCTTTGCTCGCATCAGGACGGAGTTCTCCTCCTTTTCCTAACAGGCCACTCTCGCTCATTTCTTTTCTATCATCACGTAATTCTTGCACCAAAAAATAATAGTGCTGAATGAAGGAGTTTTATTAAAGGATATTTACTGGTAATACATCTTTAGATTTTTTGAGTTCCAAAGTCGGGGAAGCAGTATTCCTCTGAGCTCCTTCGGGCGATAAGTTCTGGATCGGACGACCTTCACTACTTCATACAGACCTTTTCAATTTGGGGCGAGCTTTTCTTGACTCTTAGACTGAGAGACGGCGATCCGTCGGAGCACTAGGTCTCCCACTCTGAATGTCTTACCTCTAACCTTGGAGTTGTAGTATTGGGCCACCTTCCATCTATAGGCTGCCATTCGGATGCGGGCTTCCTCCCTTTTTTCTTCCAGTAGGTCGAGGTTAACTCTGAGGTCTTGGGGGTTGAGCTGCTTGTTGAAGCCCACGACTCGAGCAGAGGGAGCTAAAGTTCAATCGGGATAATTGCCTTCGTGTCGAAGGCCAAGACGAAGGGCGTCTCCCCAGTTGGTACCCTTTGTGTAATTCGGTATGCCCAGAGGATGTGGTAGAGTTCGTCCACCCAGGCCTCCTTTATCCTGTCGAGCCTTGTCTTGATGCCTTGCAATAGGGTCCAATTGGTCACCTCAGCCTCCCCGTTGGCCTGTGGGTGAGCCACCGATGTGAAGCGATGGAAGATATTTAGTCCTTCACAGAACTCGGCGAATCTCGTTCCAGCGAACTATTATCCATTATCGGTTATAAAGGTTTGAGGCAGACCGAACCGGCAGACTAGCGACTTTCAGACGAAGTCCTGCACCCTGGCCTCGGTAATCTTTGCTAGCGGTTCGGCTTCGACCCACTTGATAAAATAGTCGATCACTATCAGGAGGAACTTTCACTGTCCGAACGTCATCAGGAAGGAGCCGAGTATATCCATTCCCCACTGTGCGAACGACCAAGGTGTGCTTAGCGGAGCAAGCTCGGACGTTGGCTGCCTTTGTATGCTGACATTCTTCTGACAGCGATCGAACTTCTTCACATACTCCATAAAATCATGAAACAAGGTCGGCCAGTAGTACCCCTATCGAAGTAGTCTTTGCGATAGGGACCTAGCTCCTACGTGACTTTCGTAGAGTTCTTCTTGCACCTCCCATAATGCGAGGTCGACCTCTGAAGGTCGAAGACATCTTAGTAGCGGAAGGGAGTATGACCTCTTGTACAATATGTCTTTGTATAGAATATAGCGGGAGGCCTGATTCCTGAGCTTCCGAGCTTCTTTTGGGTTATGAGGAAGGACCCCCTCCTTGAGGTAGGCGACCAACGGATCGATCCAGCTTGGCTCGAATTTTGCTTACAGGATGATCTGAGATTCCTCTGTGGTTGGGCACTTCAAAGTCTCCAAAAATACTTTCTTGGACAGTTCGGCCGGGGCTGAAGTGGCCAACTTGGAGAGAAGATCGGCTCTTGCATTTTTCGCCCTTGCAATATGTTGAATGCCGAAACTATCGAAGACCGGAGTCAAATCCCTCACTTTCCCAAGGTATCTCACCATGCTCTCCTCCCGCGCTTCGTAGCTACCGCTGACTTGGCCGACTACCAACTGGGAATCGCTGTAAACTTGAAGTCGATCTACCTTTAACTCCCTTGCTATCTTTAATCTGATGATTAACGCTTCATATTCGGCTCCATTATTGATCGCGGGAAACTCGAAGCATAGCATATACTCGACGACAACTCCCTCGGGGCTGACCAGGACCAGCCCCGCACCAGCTCCAGCGGAGTTGGATGAGCCATCCACGTGTAGAGCTCAGGAGCCCTCGGGGAGGTTTGGCTGTGATAGCTCGGCTTTATCCAAGCTTGGTATCGCTTTAGTGCCGGTCTCGCTTTGTCCAAGCTTGGCTTCGACTGGAATGGTGCATTCTAGCACAAAGTTTGCCAGTATCTAGGCCTTGATCGATGGCCTAGGTCGATAGTTGATGTCAAACTCTATGAGCTTGATTGCCCATTTTATGATTCTTTCGGAAGTATCTGCTCGGTAGAGGACTGCTTTTATTGGTTGGTCCATGAGGACCGTGATGGTGTGCTCCTGAAAATAAGGTCGGAGCCTCCTGGCAGCAATTAGAAGAGAGTAGGTTAGTTTTTCTAACCTAGAGTACCTGATCTTCGCATCCCTCAGGACCCAGCTCATATAGTAGATCGGCCGCTGGGTCTTTGCTTCTTTCTTGATCAGGACTGCCGCCAGGGCCACCGGAGAGACAGTTAGGTACAAGAATAATTCTTCTTCGGGTTCGAGCTTTGCCAGTAGCGGAGGTGAGCGGAGGTAGTTTTTAAGCTCCTCGAATGCTTATTGGCATTCCGCCGTCCAGTAGAAGTTATTTGGTTGCCTGAGGATTCGAAAGAAGGGCATGCATCGTTCGACCGACCTTGAGATGAAGCGATTTAGGGACGCCACCTTCTCGGTCAGACGCTGAACTTCCTTGATCGTCTTCAAAGCGGTCATCTTCTCGAATGGCTTGAATTTTCTTGGAGTTTGCTTTGATTTTGCATCTCGACATCATGAACCCCAGAAATTTCCTGGAGGTCACGCCAAGGCGCACTTGGTCGGGTTCAGCTTCATCTTGTGCTTCCTGAGTGCATCGAAGGTCTCTTTAAGGTCGGCGAGGTGGTCTATTAAAGCTCGACTTTTGACGAGCATATCATCCACGTACACCTCCATGTTGCGGTCGATCTGCTCCTTGAAGATCTTATTGACCAAGCACTGGTACGTCGCCCCTACATTTTTGAGTCCAAAGGACATGACCCTATAACAATAAAGATCACGGTCAGTAATGAAAGCGATCTTTTCTTCATCCTCGGGCTCCATTCGTATCTGGTTATAACTAGAAAAGGCATCCATAAAGGTGAGGAGCTCATAGCCCGAGGTCGCATCCACCAGTTGATCGATCCTGGGTAGGGGATAGCTGTCCTTCGGGCAAGTCTTGTTCAGCTTTTTGAAGTCAACGCACATCCTTCACTTGTTGTTCGCCTTTTTGACGAGGATCACGTTTGAGACCCAGGTCGGATAATTAACCTCCTAGATGAGCCCGACTTTGAGGAGCTTGTCCACTTCTTCGGCGATTATTTTCTACCTCTCTGGGGCATGGTGGCGCATCTTTTTTTTTATCGGTTGGTGCTTTGGATCGATGGCAAGCCGATGTTCCATCACCTCGGCGTCAATCCCCGGCATGTCCATTGGGGTCCAGGCGAAGACGTCCGCATTTTTTTCGAGGAAGGCGATGAGCTGCTCCCAAACCTCATCCATCAAGTTGGAGCCGATATGCACCGCGTGCTCCGAGTTTTCGTCATTCAAGGGCACAGAGACAAGGTCCTCCATAGGTTCGCCCCGCTCCTCAGTGAGGTCATCACGGACATCCAGTCCATCAACAAGATAAGGTTCGGGCCATTTTCCTAGGGCGATTGAGTAGCAGTGCCTCGCCAGAGCCTGGTCTCCTCTGACCTCTCCGATCCCGTGACTTGTCAGAAACTTCATCTTCAAATAATAGGTCAACACCACCGCCCGAAGTGCATTTAGACCAGGTCGATCGAGAATTACATTATAGACAGATGGAGTTCTCACGACTAGGAAGTCGACCTACGCTTTGGCCAGTTTCGAGGGTTGCCCTGCCGTTACAGCCAAAGTTATTATGCCTTTGACTGGTAAGGCATTGCCAGCGAATCCTATCAGTGAAAAATTCATAGGCCCTAAGCAGTCATCGAATAGGAATATTTTTGAGAAGGCATCGTAAAATAATACGTCGACCGAGCTTCCATTATCCATCAAAATGCGGCGTACATCGTAATCAGCGATGTTCAAAGAAATTACAACCACATCATTATGCGAAAATTGAATCCCCTTGCCGTCCACCTCGGTAAAGATCACGGACTCCACGGTCCTCCACCTCTTCACCGATCCGTCGGATCTGCTGGCCTCTCCTTGCTGAAGTTCCTCCGAGATAGTATTGATAACGTCGAGAGGCGGCCGATCTTCTCGCTGGTTTTCTCCACTTGGCGGTAACACCCTTAGCCGATCTTCCTGGTCTTCAGGTCATCTCCACAGGAATCGGCCAAGTCTACCTCACCTGACGAGCTCCTCGATCTTGTCCTGGAGTTGGATGCACTCCTTGGTGTCGTGACCATGGTCACGATGGTAGAGACAAAACTTATTGGGATTACGCTTGTCAGAATGGAAACACATTTTCTCTGATATCGAGAGTTGTTCCCTTATCTCCATCAGCACTTAGATTTTTGGGGTGCTAAGGGGGGCGTAGTTGTGGAATCATCATCGGGAAGAACTTCGACGCTGGGGAGAACCTCGGCGTGCCCTTCCATCGGGACTTCCCTGCCTCCGAGCTCGAGGGGGAGTTCGGGCTCGCCCACGACCAGGGGGAGTCTGGGAACATGGCCGAGCTTCAGTCTGCTTTCTTTCTTCGATGGGCCTGCCTGGTCCATCAATTCGCCGCTTGCCGCTGGCTTCATCGTCCTTAGCCTCGAAGACCTCCTCTGCCCGGGCATAACATTCGGTCCGAGCTAGCATGTCAGCAAAATCTCTAAGATATTTTTTTTTCAGGAAGAACAAGTCATTCTTCTGAAGGCTACCCTTGAGAGCGGCCATGGTGACTGACTGGTTCAGGTTCTGGACCTCCAATGCAGTAGTATTAAACCGGATGACATAAGCTCAGATGGGTTTTTCCTCCTTCTACCTAATGGCCATTAAGAAATCCGAACCTCGACATGGACGCCGACTACCGATGAAGTGGGCCACGAACTGTTGACTCATCTGGTCAAATGATAAGATGGTACTCGGCTTGAGCGTCGAGTACCAGTTCCTGATGGCTTCCTTAAGGATAGAGGAGAAAGTCCGGTATAAAATAGCATCTGGCACGTCATGGAGCAATATCGTTGTCCGAAAGACTTCCAAGTAATCGATCGGATCAGTGGTCCCATCATAACTCTCAAACTGCGAGAGCTTGAAGTTCGGCGGGATCGGTTCCTACATGATTTTCTGCGAAAAAGGAGGGTTAGTGCAAACGTCATTACCATATGAGGAGGGAGTGTGACGAAGTTCTTCGATTTGTTGGCTCATTTCTAAGAGCCTTTGATCCAAGAGATCTTCATGGTCTCTGATCTCCAAGGTTTTCTTATAGAATGGGTGCAAAGCTTCACCATGGGTCGAGCCTCGGTCCGAGCAAGGGCTCTCCCTCCTTTGCCTTCTCCTTCCAGAGATTGGAGGTCGGGTAGCCCGAGTCGGTCATCCCTAGACTAGACCACACGACTCTAGAGAATCTCATGCTGGTTGAGCCAGTACTGGGGCCTGCTGGTGCATGGCCTGCACTGCTTGCACTGTCTCCGTGAGATCGTGAACCTGCTGGACGAGCAGGTTGAACTGCTTCGCATCCACCGCGGCTATAGATGGAACCTGGATCGCCGAGGCTGGAGCGGGAGCGGACGGATTTGAATGGGATCGGGCCACGAAGGCCGTCGATCGTCGAGTCAAAGCTCTCCTGGGGGGCATTTTTTTTCAAGAAAGAATTCTAGAGAGGAAGAAGAGAGATCTTCGGAGAGAGAGAGAAATCATCGTCGAGCACTCCTTTAAGAATAAGGGAACCTCGGGAGTTCGGAGGTTCAGGCCCTCCTTCTAGCGACAATCTATTGACGCAGAATCTGATCATCGTCGAAATCAGTCAGAGCGGAGGTGGATGAGGTCGCTGTCAGGATCTGCAAAATAAAATCCCCTCCAGGGCCGATGGGAGGGTGGCTCCGATAGGACCCTCCGACGATCAAGTCAGCTCTGACCAACAGGAATGGAGTACTCGAAAATAAGTTTCGCGTAGCTTAGAGAAGGAGAGGAGAGCTCAGAGATTAAAGCCTAGAGTTAGCGTATCTGAAGGATCCTTTTATAGGCGGAGCTTGATTGATGGTGACAGTTATATCGTCCAACCGTAGGCCACTCGGGACCGCATGGAGTTCGGTACGGAGAGAAAGGCATCATCGGACGGACAGTGACAACCATACTGATGGATCATGGGCCGCATGGGACTGGTTACGGAGAGGGCGACGTCGTCAGTAGTGGTGGCCATGTCGTTCGATCGTGGACCGCACGGGACTTTTTACGGAAGAAAAGGCATCGCCAGACTGATAGAGGTGGCCATACCGCCGGGGTCTGCCAGCTGTAGCTCGAGGAAGCAGGCGTTGGTTGGTGGACTCGGGCATGTATCAACTTCAAAGAAGTTCGGACGTTTGGGGGAGTTCGGCCAAAAAGAGATACGGAAGGAGTTCGGCTTCTGTGGGAGTCTGACTGAAGCTCGATCGCTGAGGAGCTCGATCGCTCGACCGCTAAGGAGCATGACTGGGGTGCAACCGCTAAGGAGTTCGGCCGAAGGGGGAGCTCGGAAGGAGTTCGACTCCTGCGGGAGTCCGATTGAAGCTCGACTGCTGAGGAGCTCGGTCGAGGTGCAACCACTGAGGAGTTCGACCGAAGGGGGAGCTCAACCGGGGCATAACCGCTAAGGGGTTCGTCCGAAGGGGGAGCTCGATTGGGGTTCGACTTAGGCCCGACCGTGGAGAGCCCGAAGGAGCTCGGCCACCAAGGCTATTTCGTGGCTACCAGTTGCATTGGGCTGAGCACCGAACTGGACTTTGGTAGGAACGGGGTTTATCCCCAACAACTGTGTTGTTGGTAAATGCCCATTATCTAATATTTCGCATTCCTATTATTTGTTTGTACAGTCTTTTTTAGTGTTAATAATAATAATGTCATCATTGAAATCTTGATCGGATCAAATTATAAAAGATGGAAACAATATATTAAATTTGTCCTAGAGATTGCTGATATTGATTTGGCATTGCGTGAGAATAAATCTGATGATCTTAATGACCAGAGTACACCAGAATAGAAAGATTATTTTGTTAAGTGGGAAAAATCTAACATGCTTAATTTAATTACTATTAAGAGATTAGTTTTTGAGCATCTTCTGAGTGGTCTGTCAGAGATCAATAGTGCTAAAAAACTATTTGATGCTATAAGACAGAGATATCTTGTATCTAAAAATACCGAGTCTGGATGTCTGATGAAAGAATTGACGACTATGAGATATGACAATGTTGGGGGTATTAGGGAATACATTCTAAAAATGGTTCATCTCCAAACCAAACTTAAGGGTCTAAAAATTGAATTGCCTGACTCCTTTCTAATACCTCATGCTTTGAATTTCTTACCTACTGAATTCTTCCAGATCAAAACCATCTATAATACTTTAAATGAAATCTGGAATATTAATGAGTTGATCACTAAATGTATTGCTGAGGAAGAGAAACTAAAGAAAGAAAAAAATGAGATTGCCCTTCTTTCCTTCCAACCAAAACTTCATTTTGGCAAAGATTTTATGAAGAAGAAAAAGAATAAACCTACTGCTCCTAAACAGTCTCAGGATGCTAAAGGACATGAAAATAATCTTAGTCAGAATTATTCTGTAAGAGGTCCTAAAACTATCATTGGAAAAGGTGTCAAGTGTTTTCACTGTAAAAAGAAAGGCCACATAAGGAGTCAATGCTACAAATTCAAGTCTTAGTTAGAAAAGAAACAAAAATAAGAAGGTAAGCCTCAAGCTCTTATTTGTTATGAGTCAAATATAGTTGATGTCCTTATTGATTCCTGATGGATAGATAGTGGTGCCACAACTTATGTTGTCATTTTCTTGCAGAGATTCATAAACAAGAGGAAACCAAGCCTGAAAGAGATCAAGCTGAAAGTAGAAAATGACCTTGTAGTTGAAGTTGAATACATAGGATTTGTTAAGTTGTCTTTAGAGTCTGGTTTTGAATTTTTTTTGAAAAACATCTTTTATGTATCTTCCTTTAAAAGAAATTTGATTTATGTTTCCTCTTTAGATAAAATTGATTTTGGTTTTGATTTCCATGATGAAAAAATTGATTTGATATTTAATTCTCAAATTATTGGTTATAGCATTTTGAGTGATGGATTATATAAATTATGTTTACCTTGCATTAATTGTATTAGAGGTAAATTGACTAAGACTAAAAAAAAAGAGCAACTCGTAGTTCAGGCCTTCTAGAAATAATTCATACTGATATTAGTGGACCTTATTCTTCTACAATCTGTGATAATAAATACTTCATCATATTTATTGATGATTTTTCTCGATATGGTTATCTTTATTTGATTAAAGAAAAGTCTGATGCTCTAGATAAATTTAAAATCTTTAAAATAGAAGTTGAAAAATAATTGAAAAAGGTCATGAAGATTGTGAGATCTAACCGTGGGATGAGTATTATAGCAAACATGATGTAGCAGGACAGCATATGAGTCCATTTGCTAAATACTTACAAGATTATAGAATTATGGGGTAATATACTATGCCTGATAATCCTGAGCAGAATGATATGGTTGAAAGGCGTAATCGCACCCTTAAGGATATGATGAGGAGCATGATGAGTAGGTCAAATTTATCAGAATATCTATGGGGTGAGGCTATTAAAACTACCTTGTATATTCTTAATAGGGTTTCTAGTAAATCTATACTCAAAACACCTTTTGAAATATGGACTGGTATAAAATCTACTCTAAATTATTTTCGGATTTGGGGTTGTCCTACAGAAGTGAGAATATATAATCCTATAGAAAAAAAAGATTGACCCAAAAATCAGTCGTTGCTATTTCATTGGATATCTAAAACATGCTAAAGGATACAGATTCTATAGTCCTAGAAGAGGTAACAGAATTATAGAGTCACAGACTACAAAATTTTTAAAACTCGATGTGGCTAATATGGAATCTTTTTGAGGTATTGATGTTGATAATAATCAGACTGAAACTGTTTCCATTCTTGTGACTACATCACATAAAAATATAGTTTCCGCACTTATTGATAGAATGGACGTTCAAGTTCCTAATCCTCCTACTCCTATTTTAAATCCTCAACCTATTCAGCCTAATGATGAGGTGACATTAAGGAGATTTGTTCGACAAAGGAGGCCTATCATTCCTAATAATTTTTACGTCTATCTTGGGAAAAGTGATTATAATATTGGACGTGGTTGACCCAGTGACATATTATGATGTTGTGACTTGTCACCGATTTGATTTATGGATAAACGCTATGAAGGAAGAAATATAGTCTATGGCTAATAATAATGTATGGGAGCTTGTTGAGCCTACTGAATATAGCAAATCTATTGGATGTAAGTAGGTATATAAGATGAAAAAGGATTCTAAAGAAAGGATTGAGCGATTCAAGGCTAGATTTGTAGCTAAAGGGTTTACTCAGAGAGGAGTTGATTTTACTAAAACTTTCTCTCCAGTATCTACAAAAGATTTTTTTAGAATCATCATGTCTTTAGTGGCTCATTATGACTTAGAGCTTCATCAAATAGATGTAAAAATTGCTTTCTGAATGGTAATCTCAGTGAGAAAGTATATATAAAATAGCCTGAGAATTTTTAAGAAAGTGGGAGAGAACATTTAGTCTGCAGATTGAAGAAGTCGATCTATGGTCAGAGACAAGCATCTAGACAATGGTATTTGAAATTTGATGAGGTGGTAACCTCTCTTGGTCTTGAAGAAAATAAAGTTGATCGGTACATCTATCTCAAGACCAGTGGGAGTAAGTTTATTTTTCTTATCCTATATGTTGATGATATCTTGTTTTCTAGTAGTAATTATGGTATGCTCAATGAGACTAAACAAATGTTATCTAGAACTTTTGATATGAAAGATCTTGGAGAAGTAGCTTTTGTCCTAGGTATTGAAATTCATAGAGATAGATCACGTCATCTATTGGGTTTGTCGCAGAAGGTATACATTAATAGAGTTCTTGAAAAATTTAATATGCAGAATTGCAAACCTTGTGATATACCTATTGCTAAAGATGATAAGTTCAGTAAAGATCAGTGCCCCAAGAATGAGCTTGAAAAGGATCGGATGAAAAATATCCCTTATGCCAGTGCTATAGAGAGTTTAATGTATGCTCAGGTTTGCACCAGACCTGCCTTCATAGTGAAAGTTCTTGGTAGATATCTATCGAATCCAGATTTTCAACATTGGATTACAGTAAAAAGAGTAATGAGATATTTACAGAAAACCAAGGATATATGCTTGTGTACAGAAGAACTGATGATCTACAATTGTTAGGATATTTGGATTCAGATCTTGCTGGATGCCCTGACAATTTAAAATCAATCTCAGGATATATTTTTATTTTAGTCGGAGATGCGATATCCTGGATAAGTATTAAATAGATCATGACAGCTTTCTCTACTATGCAAGCTGAGTTTATTGCTTGTTATGGAGCTGCTACTCAAGCTGTTTGGCTGAGAAATTTTATTGTAGGACTTTTATCTCTAGACCACTGACAATCTATTATGATAATAGTGCTGCTGTGTTCTTCACAAAGAATAATAAATTTTCTAGTGAATCTAAATATTTAGAGCAGAAGTACCTGACAGTAAAAGATCTTGTGAAGAAATGAGACATAACTATTAAGTACATAGATACAGAGTCAATGTTAGTTGATCCCCTAACTAAAGGTTTGAGGTCTATATGCTTTACTAGGCATGTTGAAAATATAGGCATACTGAGTTCTTTTGATGTACTTGATTAGTAGGAGTGACTTTGTATTTATGTTTTATTGTTGCTTTAGTATTATGGACCCTTTACATCTCATATACTTTTGATATACATCGTTGGCATGATAAATTAATGATACTTTTATTTTATTTTTTTTATTTATGTGTATATATTTATTTTAGTACACTTAGAGATATCTCTTATTTATATACCTATTATATGAAATATGAGATCAGATGTCGAGTCTCAGATATATTGTGCTGTCTCGTCATTGACACCATATTAAGTATGTGAGGTAGAATGGCTTATTGTGAAAACCATTAGAATTTCTCTTGCTTATTTTGTACCCAAGCATGTTGAAGAGAAATTGGAGGACTGATAATGAAAATAGCATATGTTTGGATCACTTTTGGATGCTATTTTCTTGCTACACTATCACACCAAGACTCATGTCTATAGTGTTAGTTATGTTTGTAATCATGGATAGATCTTGTGTTAGATAAATGATGCAATGACTCTCATAATTCAGCATGATAAATACTATTGACTGAGTCAATTCTAAGGTGCTGTCTATGGATCATATATTTTTTTCAAAATCGTGGCCACGTACTGTGTTTTCTGTTATTCAACCTGAGAGTCATTTTTTAAAAGCAAAATATTTTTAAAATTTTAAAATCTTAATTAATGTTGCCCAAGTGGGAGAATGTAAGAATATTTTTCTAATTGTGAGCTACCATTAATTAATTATTTTATCTTTATTAAAAATGGGATGATCAGGGTTAATAGACATGCTTGTGAGCCCAATGATGTTTGTGATTTTTTTGTTTTAGGCTAGGTGCACCTTATATTGGGTTGGTGTGTTTAGGGTGGCACAGTGTAGGCTTTGGCCTGACATGAGCCCATGATGGATGGGTCTATTAGAGTTTTGTTTTATATAACTAAGTTCCTTCTCCATTTTCTATAAATACGTGAGACTAGTTCTCTGACTTACTCCATCGAATAGCTACCTGTTAAAAGAAAGTTGGTGGAGAGAGATCTGATTCCAATATTCGTCTGAGCATCTGCTGCTGTCATTTTTATAAATCAATGATAAAATAGGTATGTATCTGTCTTTTATATTCTAATCTTTTACATAGATTCATAGAAATTATCTTCATACGCTGGTAACCATATGTGCGCACTCGGCTCAACTATACCGTGCCATCACAATGCACTCGAACAAGGTATGACTAGGCTTTAGGTCCAAAGCCCTGAACACATCACACGATCACTCGTCTCAGTGCCCCCCATTACAGTCCGAGACAAAGACTTCCACTTTCATCTGTTTTCTCTGCACTCTCTTTTTCTTCAATATGTTTCTCTTCTTGGCACCTAAAGGAGCTGATCGGATCTAGCCTTCTAATGATCATACTTATTAGAAAAAGATTAAATTGAGCCAGATTATTGTACTTTGGAGATGAGATCTAGACTATATATAGGAGGCAGATCATGTTCTTACGATAGTATTCACCAAATCTCTCGATCTCATAAGACCTTTTCAATCTTTTGGTTTTCTTTGTGGAGGCTTTTCTTTTATAGTATTCTTTTAAAATATATAAAACTGCAACAATAGCAATTTCTAGATGCCATTCTACTTAACAAACATTTAAAACTTGATGGTTGTTTCAGTTATTACCGAGGCAGAGCACCATGTATGTACAGCAAGCCTCAGCTTTGTAAAAGTGTTCAGCTTGCCATCCCTGCAGGCCCCATTTTTCAGAGAAGGCTGGTTGGAAGAACAGCATCCGAATAGGGAGAAAGGAGGGCAAGCCATCTTAATTTAAGATGAAAAACACGTTTAAAATTCTTACAAGATCAGCTTTCATTAATTATATTTTTTTTAATTTATTACAAAAATATAAACTAAATTATCATCTAAATAAATAGTTAAAAAAATAATAATTATCTATGATCATATTATTTTAAATTTATTATTTTAATCATGTAATGTAGTGGATATCAGTATAGATCTAATTCGATTAATAGACTCTGTAATGGATAAATTTATTATAAATTTATTAGTATTACTAACTGGGCTAGATTCTCATTTCACTTATATATATATATATATATATCCATCTGTAGAAAAATTTTAAAACATCAAGATTTCTATATTTCTAAAACAGAACTATCCCATCAAGGAGACAAATATAAAAACAAAAACAAGAATGAGAGAAAGACCTATCTTGGCCATTGTTGATTTCTTTTTCTACATAAATACAATATCTTTTATTACCATTGTATCATACTAACAATATTTTGTCAATTTGGTTATAAAAAGATGTTAAAATTTCACAGCATCTTGGAAATATGGTAACCAAATGGCAAACGGCTTTTTGTTAAACAGTGTACTAACAAAAGCTCTACTTTAAAAAACAGTATTGCTACCAGCAATCCCAAACAACGACGAAGCATGGAAAATGATATCATAGATTCCCAAAGTATGATTACACACACATGCATCACAATCGTGTGCATGCTGAAGCAAGTTTTTCTCATCTCACTATACATTTTCCTGTCACAAGAAGCAATTTCAGAAGACAACCATGAATGAAACGGCAATGCCAATATAGTCTCATAAGAGCACCATGAGACTACCATGTCCTTTACATTATTTCAGCTCCTACTCTGCAGACCTATGAATTAAATAGAAGACATCCGACATAAGCCTCCATACAGCAAAACTTATCATCGGGGTACTTCCACTAGTTCCCATATCTTTATTGTCCCATCATCACTAGCTGAGGCCAGTACTTGAGGTTCCTGAAGATTGAAATATACAAGAACATGTGGTGCTTCCAATCAATTCATGAAAACATAAACTGACAGCTTTGAGAATAGCACAGGAAAACAGTAAGATCATTATATAGCATTAAAAGGTCAATCTTAAACGAAGAGTAGTTCACCTTAGGATTCCATTGTACTGAGTTTACATCCATGTCATGGGCCTTGTCTTTCTTAAACAATAATTTGTAGGATGGTACATCAACCTGAGGCATAATAAAATAACCTGTCAGAGACCTCAGATTGCATTCTTCAACACTTCCACTGTGGAGTGAGATCAAGGAAAGAAAATTTTTATAGTTGTCCAAAAAATATAACAAAAGCAATGAGCAGGAGAGAAATTTATTGGTGCAATTTGGAAGAACAACATAAAGAATAATAGAATCTCCACTTTACATTGAGAAATTATGCCGTTCAGCTTTTCATCCTGGGTCCCAAGCTATGCACTAAAGTTTCCATCCAAAACAGCCAAGGCTCTACAAGCTATCATAAGCAATCTCAAATCTAACAGAAGCTTAAACAAGCACTCCTAGGTGCTATGGATGCCATCAGTCTAAGATGCAAGTCTCGTTGACCACTCTCAAGTCCACGTCAACAAGGAGAGAGTGAGAACATGCAGTAAAATCCAAGACACCACGTTAAACAGAAGAGCTTAATAATGGATCCAAAAGATTAGGTGATGGTTAGAGGATGACCTACTATTGCCTGGATACAAGAACAAAAGATAAGAATAGCTGGTGTTGGAAACAGATATGGCCTTCAAAAAGTAATCTGAGCAAAGTAATCCGAGCAATGATAAACCTTCTACAAAAGCATTTAGGCAGTATATGCTAGTGGGAAATGAAGGCATAAGTAGATAAGCATAATTAAATTATAGATGAGACTAATTAGACATGAGAAGGGAAGGAAAACTAATCAGACAGATTAATCTTTGGTAACTTCCTCAGAATTTCACAATAAGGTTCATAGGCACTCTATAGAATAGCAGATGATTGATGTAGGAAACCAACATACGAGTAAAAAAGAACACCATCCAAAACAACAAGTGGAACATGGCCAAATACCGAATTTTCTTTACTCTCAACAAAAAGACGAATAGCATCATCAGCTGCTCCACTAGCGATTACACCCTCTCTGTCATGCACAAATGGAGCAAAGTCAAAATCATGATGCAAAATTTGCAAATGGCATGCCATCATAAAATGAATTATCTTCATTACATAACCATATTTGCAACCTCACAAGTCACATTAACAACTTATCGAGCATTAATATCTCCTAACTACAATTTATTCTCTAATTGTTGTATGAAAGATTCATATGAGCTACAAAGTTTAGGCTGTCTAGTGAGTACACAAATTGCATGCGTTAATACAAGTAAATCATCATGATTATGAGGCAGATAGAAAAAATGGGTTGGAGGGGTGTTTTGGGAGAGGGTGGGGGGGTGGTGGGCAGAGGGAGACGGGTGGTATCAGTCAAGGACTTCACACTATTTTTGGCTAAAACAACACAGACCGCAAAATTAAATTTTATATTTCCACATGCAAGCAAAACTTTCTGCCCAATTTTATGAAGTTAAAACAGTTAGATGAACAAGAGATAACACCATTGAATCTGTCCAAATTAGATCATTCATTAAAAAAATAAAAAAAGGAACAAGATGTTGAAGTGTATACCTTGACCAATTAACTGAAAATATGGTTCGATCATGATAACCAGAGATAGTACAGAGAAGTCTCCTGAAAGAACCAGAACAACATTCTTATCAGACAACAAAAGATGATCACAGATAAAATATGTAACAGCATGCAGACTGGGCCTGAATGACAGTTTAGAATATTTAAAACACATCTGCCACCATGTTAATGAGAGTCATTCCTCTGGCACATATGCTAAAGTTCGGGCATTCAACACCTGAACATTTCTGAGATAGGTCAGAAGAAAATACCGGACCAGACCAGCAGTAAACCAAGTGATAGCATATAGACTGCAGCATACCACCCACAAAGTAGATTTTATTTCTTGAACAAAGAAAAACTACACTTCCTCCTGATCTTTATACAAGAAAACATGGAGCGGGATGGGATGATGAATTCCGATAGCCTTTTTCATGTTCTTAACAGGAGAAAAAAAAAGGAATGTTGATGCTAATCCCGCAGCTGGTATGGAATCTTCAAACAAAAATAATGATAAATCTAATATTTAACAATAGTATAAGTCCCTGACGAATTCCATCTCTCCAGTTCTTCAGGGGCAAAACTCAGACTGAGGACTGCAAAGTCTGTTAGCTTGGACAATGCTTGGATAAATCCAACCAAGTTAGTGTTTAGCATTATTTTACATACGCATGAAGCCAGGGTTCCCAGTGCCAGGGTTCCCAGTAGTGATTGGAGAGCTATGACACATCTTTAATCATACATTTAGGAAAACACTAATTAAATGCATATGCAATATAATTAAAAAATAATGGTTATTTATCTAAAACCTTCTATAATCACTGCAGCTTTGTGTTTCCAAAATAATATTAACAGGATATTTAAATAACTTAACTCAAAAAGGACCTTATTCCTTGTTCGCCAAGTAATGCTATTCAAAACCTCCTAGCCAAAAAGTTTTAACCTAGTCAATTAAAACCAAGTTGTATGAAGAAGGTGCTTTTCAGTTCTTCTCAAATCCCAAAAGAACCCCTCCTTATTGGGGCTTCATTCAGGTGCCCAAAAAGCTTTTGGCTGGGGCTTCATCCAGGTGCCCTAAAAGTTTTTGGCTGAATTAACCTGAATAAAGCTAAAAAGTGGGCTTTACTCTGGTTTATGCAATAGTTGTGTCTGTGGGGTGAGGCAACCCAGACGGACAGAAAAAAGAAGAGGACCCCAAGGGGGGGTGGGGAAGCCAGGGTTCGCAGTAGTGCTTGGAGAGCTATGACATATCTTTAATCATACATTTAGGAAAATGCTAATCAAATGCATATGCAATAGAATAAAAAAATAATGGTTATTTATCTAAAATCTTCTACAGTCACTGAAGCTCTGTGTTTCCCAAATAATTTTAACAGGATATTTAAATAACTTTACTCAAAAAGGCCCTTATTCCTTGTTCACCAAATAACACTATTCAAAACCTCCTAGCCAAATAGTTATAACCTAGTTAGTTAAAACCAAGTAGTATGAACAAGGTGCTTTTTGGTCCTTCACAAATCCCAAAAGAACCCCTCCTTATTGGGGTGGTTAGTCTATCTGAGACCAATGATGGAACATCAAAACTGAAAATCCACATTATTAAAGATATTCTACAATAATAAAAGGCCAAGGTATTAAAAAATTGACACTTCAAAGATTTCTTGCCTATGCATCAAAATGGTCACAACAAAGACAATTTCAGTGGCATGATACAATTCATCATTTCTTTTTTTGTAATTTAGAAGCATCAAAATTAATTGAACTTTGTTCTTTGTGTATTTTAGGATATCTAGATCATGGTCAAGACACAATAGTTTGGATTCCATAAATTTGGTCTAGCAATGTATTTCAGCATAGAAACTTTAATTAGTCTTTTCCATTTTCATTTTACTTAAAACATAAGCAAGAGACCACCAACATATAAATAAATATTTTTAAACTTCCAGGCATTCTAAAAATTAAAGTTCACGATCAACACTAGGAATCCTCAATCTATAAGGCCAATCACTGAATTTGCACTAGTAGAGTTGAATCTTCACCCCCCTCAGCCCCCACTACTAATACCCTCTACATGCACGTACATATATGTTTAGATAGCTGCCAGTTAGGAGGCAAAGACATAAGACACCTTTGATTACTTCCTCCAAGATACCTAATATTCATGAAAGCTTTCTAAGAGGGTTTTAAAAGGTTTTCTTTGATATTAGAGCACCATTACCTTATCTAATCTAATATATATATATATATATAAAACAATACTCTATGGAGGAGTATTGTGGTGTTGCCACCTCAGTATCTCAAATGACTTTGGTTGTGCCACATGGAATCGAAATATTATTTTTAAATAATAATAAAATAGTATTTAAAAAATAAAAAAATATTTTAAAAATAAAAGTAGGAGAGTGATAAGAGACTAAAAATATTTTTTTAAAAAAATATTATTTTTAAAAAAAACTCTATGAAGGAGTATTATGGTGTCGCCACCTTAGCATCTCAGATGAGTTTAGTTGTGCCACATGAAATCGAAATATTATTTTTAAATAATAATAAAATAGTATTTTTAAAAAAATATAAAAAATAATATTTTAAAAATAAAAGTAGGGAAGGAATAAGCGACAAAAAATATTTTTTAAAAAATATTATTTTTTTTTAAAAAATAAAATATTATAAAAAATAATAATATTTTTAAAAAATAATAATTTATTATTATTTTAAAAGATAATATATTATTTTTTAATTTTAAAAATAATAACATACTAATTTATTTTTTAAAAAATAATATTTTTATTTTTTTTAAATAATATGTTTCAAGACCTGAATCGATCTATTAGATCATATTAGATTAAATCTAATAAATTATCCGCAAATAGAGCACGATACTCCATCGATTTAAAAGCTAAATCTCTGCATTTAATAACCTTCAAAAAATTGAAGAAGATACAAGTAGAAGTGAGGGGGTGGAGGTGCAATCGAGATCAACATTTGCCAAGAAAGAAGAGGAGCCGTGGTGGCACAGCAAGGGGGTGGGGCAACACCAATGGGCACGAAGAAGGTATGAGAACAGGAAGGAAGAAGAAAAAAAAAATAATAAAATATTATTTTGTAAAAAGAAAGAAAAAAAGAAGAGAAAAAAGGAAGAAAAAAAAGGAGAAAGAGTCTCTCTTCCTTCAATGGTGGCACCAGCAGCGGCGGTACACCGGAGGGTGCGATTGAGATCAGCATTTGCTGAGAGAGAAGGGGTGCGATGATGGGGCAGCACCGTCGAGCACGGAAAATGTATGAGAAGAAGAGAGGGCGGGGGTGCGATCGAGATCGACGTTTGTTGAGAAAGAAGAGCCATGGTGGGGTGACAGGAGGGGGTGCAACGTCATTAGCAGGTGCGTAAAAAGTATGAAAATAGGAAGAAAGAAGAAAAATATATCATTTTACAAAATAAAAAATATATAATATATATAATAAATAAATAAAATAAAATATTAAAAAGTTAAAAAATATTTATTATTAAAAAATTTTAATAATTATAAGTCGTAATTATCTGCCCCGCACAACGCATGGGTCTTCGACTAGTTTAACTTTAAATCAAAATCTCCAACAATCTCCAACCGCGCATGTTGAATTACAAATATGTGATGATACTAAAAGGATATTGACCGGTAAAAACAGGTAAAACAAGATTGGAACCAGTAGTTTCCAATAAACCATTTGGAAAAGAGATTGAATGTTTTTTTAGCCTGCAAAACCCATCCAACTGACATGATGATATAAATGTGCATGTTTTTCCACCATACAAAAAGCCCTAAAGCCAATTTTCTTGGATGCATTCTCAAGTTTTCCTCATCGGTACTTCCCTGAGTATCCCAATATGTACTATAGAAGACAAAATTTGTCAACTTGCATTGGGAACTCACAACTTTATATGAATATTACACAAATTATTCTGAAATAAGTTCATCAAGCTGTTGCAATGTTCTGTAAATAATTTCCTTTTAACCTCCTTTATTCCCTAGCATCTCTGAATCCATTCCTGCACTTCGCCAAAATTATGAAGTTTTTCCTTTTGATGTTTTTTCTGAACCTGCATGTTGTGATTATGCAAGTAATCATGTGAACTTGTGACAAGTTGAAAAATTGTCACCTTTAAAACCACATATTTTCACCTCCAATTGCTGTTTTACAATATTTGAATCGATCTAATAAGTAGCCAAATTTGCTGGTTATCACTTTTTTCTCCCATTAGGTTATAGATTAAGTCCCGGTAAAAGGGGGAACACCAAGTTACCCTGCCAAACAATGTCACATTTTTTGTCTAATTGTTTATTCTAGTCAACATGGAACCAAATTTCAAGGAATAAAATGATTGCATTTGTGCATGGGTTTTTGGCAACCAGGGCGGGGGTTGGGGGGGATGCAGAGGGGTGTGGGGGAGGGGGCCTTGAAGAACAAACTTAACCGATCACCTTAAGTACCATTTCAGAGCAACACTGAGGAACAACAATACCTATCCTTCCATTTCATGTTCCACAACCAATTAGGCCAGTAATTCAATGGGCCCATTCAACTACTTTAGACTCACAATTATTAATCCTAAAAATTATATAAGTTTGTTGATAATGATATGAAAACTTTCTCATTCTCATAATGCCCTATCCCAAAGTACCCTTAGGCGGTGTTTGGTGATCGAAATAGGATCATTGAGGGGATCTTATATCATTAATGATTTTTATACTAGGGTAACTTGATTCCTAATGATCTAAGGTTACCATATTTAGTATGCTATGTTCCAATAATTAAAGATCCCCGAGTATCCATAAATAACTTATTTGATATTCTATATGAATCCAAGATAGCTGACACTATAATAGCAAAACTACCCTTAATATATTTCATAAAAATATATTTATTTATCATATAAAATATACTATAATAAAATATTGGTATATTTATTAATCCTATAAATTATGAATCCTTTAAAAATATGTTAATTGTTATTATAGTAATAAAACTTATAATATTATAGAATTTAATTCTTTAGAATTAATAGTTACAATTTCAATATATATAAATTATTATTATAGAACTAATAATTATTATTTTAATACTAAAATTTATTTTGATTAAGAAAATAGGGTAAATAGAAGTAATATATTAAATAGTTTCATAATATAAATATAAAATACAATAATATATTTCTATTATAGTCTAAATATATAATTGAATAATAATATGATGATAACATGATTAATAATAAATTATAATATTATATATCCTAAATACTTATATATGAAACATCAATATAATATAATATATATTATATTGATATAATATATTAATGGCATATTGATATATCAACTTTTTCGCTAGGTTGAGAGGGATGTCGTACCTGTAAATTTCAACCTAAGTTCAGTACCTTGGGGTAATCTTAGATATTTGTCCTCAAAGATAGATTTTTCATCACCGGATTGGGAGTGATTTGAGGAGTGGAGGTAACTTGGGATCATTGCCATACAAGATCACAATGGTACAATCAAATGCGGTGATCTCACCACCTCCATCCAAATCACCCTTGATCTTAGGATGATCACCCCATACCAAATACCCCTCATAATGTTTCAAAAATTATTCTCAAAACAAACTTATTAAACCTTCTCAATGCACCTATCCTACAATTACCTTTAATCGAAGTTGGTTTGGCGTCAAATCAGATCATCCCATTGACATCATATAGAAAACAAACTGTTTGTTAGTTTAAATTTGGATTTTGTCAATGATTGATGCGAATGCTTAAATATCTTTATCAAATCAGAACTCTTATATGCCTTTTTCTAATAAACGTTTTCTTCTCCCAGAATATCTTTATCAACCTTAGTTCTTTTCACTGGCTAAGACTCTTAAAATATGTGTGTGTCATCTCTCCTAAATCCAACCACACAAGTTTGGATTTCATCACCAATTATTCAAAAGCCTTAATGTCCCTATTAATAGGAACTCCAATATACATTTTCTCTGAAGTGCTTTTTCTCACAAATATCACCACTACCAGTGGTTATTTCATCGGCTAAAACTCAACAATATTTGAGTGCATCCTAAGTTCATCCATAAAGAGTTGCACCATCCAGTAAGCCTTAAGCAGCTCACAATCTCCATCCCATAGTTCATTTGATATTCACTTGCATGGTGTGACATGGACCCCTACGTTTCAAGGGAGACCAATGTACATTGAGGACCTTTTCCAGCCATATAACTTCTTACCCACCTTTTTGTATGCATGTCACGGTAGTCATGAACTGTCTGACTGGGTCTATATGGTTGTTGATACATGATAAGTATTTGTGCGAGCTACATGAGATTAATGACCTATTTTAACATATGGGTAACATTGATTAATGCCCTACTTTAGCTTAGCTGGTCCCAGTTGACATACCAATAAACACAAAGCGTGTAACTGTTTAGGATTGAATGTTACTAAGTAGCTAGATGCTTCTTCGTATACTAAAAAGATGCTATATGGTTTAGCAGTAGACAGAATAATGCCCTACTTTAGCTTCTTGCTATATGGGTAACATTGATTAATGCCCTACTTTAGCTTAGTTCGTCTCAGTTGACATACCAATAAACACAAAGTGTGAAACTGTTTAGGGTTGAATGTTACTAAGTAGCTCGATGCTTCTTGGTATACTAAAAGGATGCTATATGGTTCAGCAGTAGACAGAATGACTGTCTTTCTTAAAAGCATGTGCGCTATATAATTTGAGAAGGCACAGACCCATCTAGAGATGGGAATCTCTTGATAGATGCATCTGTCCAAAGAGTGTAACAAGCATTTCATATTCTGTAAGTAAGAATAAGCATTTTCTAATCTTGGACATTGCCATGACTTCAAATCCTAAATCTTCAAATAAAACCTAGTAGTTTACAGTCTTAAAGTACCCAGAATGCTTCTTCTTTGGCTTCACAAAGTGAATAGTTTATTGGTTAACCTTCAAAGTTATTGAATATAGAAAATCAGATCTTCTTTTGCAACCTTCTTGCATATAACAAAAGATTTTGATGCATTAGTCTTTCCCAACTCAAATGAAAAACAGTCCCCTTTTCTTATAGGAGGAGAAAAAGGCCTTATCTTTGTCTTAGTTCTTTGTGAATAGGGAAAAGACAGTCATTCTTGTCCAAGTAATGACCAACTCTATTAATCTTTTTATATTAAATGATGATTATACAGGAGTGTGGTGTCTGAATGCGAGGGAAGATGTAGATTCACACTCAGTAGTGTGGCAAAAGTGAAGAGGGAAAAAACAGAGCAGAGCTTTTCATGAGTGAGGAAATTTATTCCTATGTCCTTTGAACAGCAAATTGCTTATAGATAATTTTTGCATTACAATTTTCATATAAAGCCAATAGGACCTACTGACTTCACAAAATATTCATAACTCCAT
Source organism: Cocos nucifera (assembly GCA_006176705.1). Lineage (NCBI taxonomy): Eukaryota > Viridiplantae > Streptophyta > Magnoliopsida > Arecales > Arecaceae > Cocos > Cocos nucifera. Next base: position 38,031 of record QRFJ01000475.1, on the reverse strand, counting down.
GATTGAATGATAACTTATAAATTTCAAAATCACAAACTTCACAAAAAATAAGCTAATAAAATTTATTTATGGTCCTAAATGTTAAATGATTTATATATATCTCATTTCATGATCGTATATATCTTGAACAGACCTGAATAACTAAACCCAATTCAATCGAATTGACATGACTGATGTGTCACTCCAAAGCTTTCTTTTATTTTCCTTCTTTTATAAAATGGAATGATTTATAAATCATCACCTAGTGGGGTTAATCACTAATCGGATCTCTTTTCCATTCCCATAACAACTTTGATAGATTTTTCTCTGGGACATTTGAAGTTTAAACCATGCTAAACTATTACAAAAAGGTTCTTAGCATTGCTGGACTCTACGGAGGAGTCAGATAAAACTATCCTTAAGTTAGGATTTCCAATTCTCCATGATCCTATGCATAATAAGAACCTAATGATCACCAAAATTCAAATTTGGTTATGCCAAAACTTAAAAATCTCTAAATTACAAACATAATATACCACAAAAATCTTAAGAAAATATGAGCACAATATATCATAAAAATATTAAACATGAGCAATCTTTTTATAATATTTTTAAAAATTATTCCATATCTAAAATCTCTGAAAGTAACCATGTGCAACACATGCTTTAATGTAGTCTTAAAAAATGATAGATTGCTTTCAACTTAACTGAAAACAGCTAATGCATAAAATAAGGCTCTAAATTTCATTTACACTTCTCATTTTGCATCACAGTGTTGGTGTCACAGAATCACTATGTGGAATATTGAGATAAAGCTTGCTAAAAATATTTTGAAAAAAAAAAAAAAAAAGATAAGCAGTCCAAAGAGTCATCTCCCACCTATCATATTGTCTATGCATCTCTTAGAAATGAAAGAAACAAGGAAAATTCTTCTTATTGGTCACTAGACCAACCTAGCAAATCTCCTTTTAATGAAGATTTGTATACCCTCATTTTAATGAAGGTTACCGCAACTGATAAAAAAATAACTGAAATATTTTTACACGAGACTCTCTATAACTCCTATTTGGGACAAAGCTTGATAGATAACACTGTACATTCTCCAAGTTCTGACAAGTCTAGGTAGCAAATACTTGAATGCTCATTATAATATGTAAATAAAGTTGGTGCTAACAATTTCCCAGTAAAATGTCTCAGAAACTTGCACACCTCAAAGAAAAATTATATATACCATGCAAAATGATTGAGGAGTCAGATAAAGTGGCATCTCACCAAGATCCACAGTTATTGTCACTTGTCTCGGATGGGTTGCTACTAGCGTCCCATATCTTTAATGTCAGATCATCACTACAAAAATGAATAAATCATTTTATTGATCTTTTCTTATGAATAAACTAGTTCCAACAAACATGAGTATATACCTGCAGGTAACCATTCTATCTCCATTAGAGCTGAAAGACACTGCCCAGACTGTTGATGTATGACCACTAAGAAGCACCAAACATAAACAAGTCAATATCTCACACAATCTCAAAATGCTGTTCCAAGGATTATTTTCCAGTATGCACAGAAAAGAAGAGTAATCAGTTTGCTCATGCAACATGGACATGTAATTCACCATAATCCTAATATGCCAACCAATTCCATGGAAATGTTGTGTGATTATTGTCTGACTCATCATATATCACATTCTACATAAGCATGATATATGCCAATAAAAATCCTCGAGTATTTTACATGGAATTGGTGGTGAAATAGATGGATTGATCGTAACTTTTGGCAAAATATTACATTAACCAACATTTTATATTCTTTGAAAACCTTGAGTGTATTATCTTAATTTTTTTGTTAATGTTCATGACTCAGAAATCTTATTCTTTACCTTTTTTAGCATTTAAACCATAAATATTTAATTGAATGGAAAATAGAATACAAAGATCATAACCGCATCAAAATGAACTGCCTCAGTGATATGCATTTGCTTATGTGGAGAGTTAAACTCAGAAAGCTCTTAGCTCCTGAGTGAATTTGCAAACTTTGCGAAAAAAAGAGAGACTATTGAAAGAGAGAAAGAGAGAAGAATAGATTACTTATTAGATTTTCTGTGATAGAATAACATGAATAAGTGGTAGGTAGACTTTGTTGAAGCCTGTCAGCAGTTGGTAGGATCCCATCAAGACAATTCACTGTCTGCTCATAAGCTTGTGGTGCTTTGGATCTGTATTAAAGTTTCTTCCTACTGTGACACACTAGCAAAATTGAATGTTACATTCTTGCTTCACTCGTCAGAATCTTTAGCATCAAAATTGTGTAGCACAGGAACTACTGTTGCGCTAGAATGTTTGATAACATGCCTTCTCAATTGTTCACAAATCCTGAATCTGTGATCAACCAGGTAATATTGTGCTTGCTCCTTCCCTTTACTTTTCCTTCTTTGTGAAAACTGGAGTGCTACTTATTTCCTTAACTATTTTTCCATAGAAGTCCAAGGTCTCGACTCCAGGATTAAAGAATTACAAGAAAGGGTTATGAGGCAGCTTTTTAAGTAGGAAGGTTGTGGAACATTAGTTATCGCAAATATAAGATAGCAAAAAAAAAAAGAAGTGTGATAAGTTAAAACTTGCATAAGCATCATCCATCCTTGGCAGATACAACAACAAGAACTCACTTCACTGACAGGAAAAGAAAAAGATGGCAAGTTAAACACCTGCTAGCTTCATTTAGTGTTTGCACACAATGCCAATCATCACTGTCGCCATCCTCTGCCCAGATCTGGCACAACACTGCACATTACTAACTTCATCCGGCCCATAAAGTAACAACTAGAAGTTGACAACAGTTCTTTTTTTTTCTGAAAAAGATAATACATGATTTCAACAATGCAATACCTTGACTGAATTGTCATAGCTGACAGAAACCAAAACATCCAAAAATGGATGCCACTGCACCATCTTGACATCCTGTGTATGACCTTGCAAGACTGATACACACTCAAACTCATTACCAGGTTGCACTTCCCATATCCAAACAGTCTTATCTCGACTACATGTAGCTAGCAAGGAACCAGAAGCATTCCATGAGACACTCTTGACTTCGTTTTCATGACCCTATATACATAACAGATGCATACATGTTTATTATAATGAACCAACTTAAAAAATAACATACGAAAAACAACTAATATTGCAGAAAAATAGCAAACACCACTTTGAAAACTTTAACCACAAAACATCCTCATGAGAGTTATACTTCCAGCGTAGCAACACATTCGAAGTCCCCACCAACATGTTCCCATACAGCAGTAGTAGCATCAAAACTTGCTGTTGCCAATAACTTTCCACTAGGAGACCAAGCACAAGATCTGACCGTGCGAGTATGAGTATCTTCCAAAACAGCCTGCATTTGAAGAATTTTCCAAATCTAATTATTGCAAACTCAAATATCATATGAGCTAAAACATATACCTGTTGGCAAGTAGAGAGCCATAAGTTGGTTTAAGGATGTTCATCATGAGTATTCTTGGATTTCATGAATTTAAGAGATAGATAGTCACCTCCAAGTAGCATGAAATGGGGATGCCATGTCGACTAAACATTAATTACATTAATTACAACAAGACCGTTGAAGAAAACTGCGCATGACCACAAGATGTATGAACCACTTTTTCAATTAAATGATAGAAAGGAGCTGGGGACCAGGGCCACATGGGGCAGGCTCATTTTAATTGTTAATGAATAATGCGATCTTATAATTATCCTATATTTCAGGGTCCAAGTTTAAGCTTTTGATTTAAAGTAACTTAAAATTGTTTCAGGCTTGAATTATGCACAATTAACAGCAGTCAACAATAACATTACTGGAACATCTTGAACAAAATATCAAGATAAATCCTCCTGAAAGCAATCATCCTCTCATGCATATGAAATCACATTACATTTTTCGATTTGATGATCTAGATTACTTGCAATATTTTCTTCAAAATTACGGAGGAGATGACAAAGGTGGCACAGCATAAATAATTTGAACTAAAATAGCAATTCTATGAGTGCAATACCCCGAACACCTCAAAAACTTCGCAACACAGTCACTCATGAAGACTTTTATACGACACAATATAGCACCATACTTGTTCAGAATCTTAAATGAGTTTCCTTATTAGGTGAACTTTTATACATAATCTAGCCATCTGAACAAATTTCTTAAATATAAAGCTAAAACTACTTTATTTCTTGGAAAATTACTCTGCTTTGTAACAATTCAACAATTTACATCCAATTTCATACTACGCATTGATATATGACATACAGTACTACAGGAATGAAAAGCCTTCGTTTTTATACCACCATGTCTCCTTGTTGGGTTTTTGGCGCCTAACATGTAAACAAAAGAGTTTTGCACAGGCATTTTTTTCCAAGTCTCCAGGTAACTTTGCCGACCAACACAACCCAATGTTTCTTTCCTCTCCCATTTTCTTTTATTGGATATCTTCTCCATTTCAGATGCTCAACATGTGGAAAACACAAGCCCTTTACTCTGCAATCTCGTTACCAACCTCAATGACATTAGAACACGCACAGCTATCTTCCAGTAGATTACAGTGACTTAGATATGATCATTATTTTTTTTCTCTTAGATGAAACTTATGTGATACCCACATATTCTTAGAAACGATGTAAATTTCTATAAAGAGGTCTTCTCACTCAAAAACACAGACAAAAACTTTCTTCATTTTAATTCCCCTCAAAACAAACAAGCTTTTTCAAAGCATAATTACTTCAGCTCGAACCAAGAATATTATATCTAGATCAAAAAAAAAAAAAACTCTTTTTCCCCTCTCTCAAGGTAAGGACTTGGAGAGAGTATATCAGGAAAAAGGAAAAAAAAGCAAATCAAGGAAGAAGAGAAATCAGAGGAGGAATCAAACCAAGCAATCCCAAGAACCAGAGGGATCCTGCTGCCAGATCCTGACGGTCTTGTCGCCGCTGCAAGAGGCCAGCATCGCCGGAATCCCAGAGACTCCGGCCGCCGGATTCCATGCCAGGCTCCAGACTCGATCGGTGTGACCTTCCAGTCTCTGCTTCTCCCTCAGCTCCAGGTTCCTCTCCAAGAAATCCATCGCCTCCGCCGCCGCCCGCCGCCGGAGATCAGTGGAGCCGATAAAACCAAATAATCAATTCGATTCGCCGGCTTAAAGAAGAGAGACCTAGGGTTTCAATCGTGAGAGAGTTTCGGGTTTCTGGGTCTTCGCCGGGACCGAGTAGAAGGTGATAATTGGCGCTCTGACCGATAGTCTTCTCGGAGGGAGTTCGTCCGGAATAAATGGTGATGAATACGGATGGACGCCAAGGGAGCTTGTACCTGGAGACATACCGGATCCGAGCAAGCACTTCTTTTTTTCGATTTGTGCTGCATAACAATTATATTATATTATATTTTATATTTTATATATATATATATATATATATATATATATATATATATTTATTTATTTATTTATTTATAATTTGATTGATCTTATCTCTTAATTAGATTATATGTACCATTCGGATCTCTGCAGCAAATTAATATAAGATGAATCAAATTATAAATAAATATATATATATAATATATATATATATATATATATATATTGATTTGCTGTAGATCTATTTTAATCCGATCCGAATGATACATATTTTATATAATCTAATTAAGAGATGAAATGAATCAAATTATAAAAAAAATATTAAAAATAAATTTTAATTAAATATAGATAATAATATATGCTCCACTCAAATAATATCTCTCTTATTTAAATGAAACATCTCTCTCATTTAAATATTTAAAATCCAAATACATCCGAATCTCTACTCTTTTCATCCTCCTCCGTGCCCACATTCTGACATCCAAATCCTAGTAATAGTTTAGTGGGTCCCCATTCTCTCTATTCTAACACTCAAATTCTAGCGATGATCCAGTGGGGGCTTAATGGTAGACAAGTAGAGTGCTGGCGGTGGCAAGAAAATGATGAAATCTTGCTGATAGTGATAAAGACTTGATGGTGGATAAGAAGAGTGTCGATAATGAAGAAAAAGTAGGATAGGAACCATTCGCTTCGGAGAGAGGGTAGCTAGGGTTACATTCGACGAATCAAGCATCATCCACCCGTTTATCAACTAGAGGTATAGGTCTGGGGACCTAGAGGACCACCAAGTGGGCGATGGAGGAGGATGGTGTTTTTAGCTCTGACAAAATCATAAATATTATATTCATCTAAGCCTCTCTATTCGACTGCTCCAAGCCTCCAGCCTCCCATTCGATTGAGACTCCTACAGGCAAATCCAAGAAAAGACGAAAAAAATTAAAGGAAAGACTTTTTCCCACATAAATTGATCTTTTTTCTTTGTTTTTTTTACTTTTTTCTTCTATTTTATCGAAGATCAGAGGGGATTTATGATCGGAGGGGCTCGAGATTTTTTATCAGAAAAGAGAGTTCGGATATACTTGACCTATCCTTATATCTCAATTTTGCCCAACCCAAGATGGATACGGAATAGATCGGATATCATTTTTTTTTTACAAAATAGATATAATTATTGGTCGATCCAATCCATATTCGATCCATTGCCATTCCTATCTCACTGATCTTTTAATTTAGGATAGAGTTTATGATCGATACCTATATGATAATTATTTGGAGTTAGATTGTTGATATAGATTTATTGGATTATTTTAAAATAAGATGAGACCTGATATGGACTTAAAAGAGTCTAAAGACTAAAATAGTCAAGTTCTAATCCCAACCCTCCTCCTTAAGATGGTCATACAATCCTCGTCTGCGACACCCCACCACTGCCCCATTCCCCCTGGCCGCTGCCACCTCCATCTTCCTCTCTTTTCTCTCTCTTCATCTTTATTTTCCTCCCCTCCTTTTCCTCCTCCCTCTTTATTTTTGGCTATAGATTATGAGTCATTGGTGGTGGTGTTTGTGATGATTTTTATTATTTTTTTAGGATAAAATTATTTATTATATTTCTAATATTGTGTTATGAAGGTTGTAAAGTTTTGTTTTTCATATAATTTCCAAGGATTTTGATTCAACATGCCATATTAAAATACTTATTATTGGTCTCCAAGCTATAGTTTTGAAGATTGAAGTAATATTCAAAATTTTAGATCGAAAATCTCATATTGGAGTTCTCGATTTTGGTTTCCTTTATAAAAAATTTAGTAGTTCTAATTTAGAAAACTTTAACATCTCAAATTCTTGAAGAGAAGGTAGCTATTTTATTTCAAAATACCATTTCTATAAGCATATGTTTTTTCTCTAATCATCATCATTTCTTTCTCTTTAATTATTTCAGATCTTAGATAAGTTTTGGGCATTTCAATTTCTTAGTGATAGAATTTTCTCCTATTTATAGATAAAAATTATTTTTTAGTGAGTGTTCAATGCTTTTATTGAATTAGAAAATAGTGGAGCCATAATCTGATCTTATTGAAGTTTACCAAAGAAAATGAAATTCCTATTTGTGAATTCATTTTAGAGAAAATGTAATCCTTCATGTGGATCCATCTATTAACTAAGACTATGTTGTTACTGTTGATGGTGACCCATCCCTCAATAAAGACCTCATGTCTCACCTCTCTAAGCTTATGCTCTGGACTATTCTCAATCCTTTTCACTACCTAATGAATACTAATTATGGGAACAAATGCCTCCTCCCCCAACTAATCCATCACTCGCTTGCTCAAGTCATGTAGAACTTCATCCAAATTCTGGAAAGAGAGGAAAAAGAGGAAAAGGGAGAGGGAGAAGGAAAGAAAGGGAGAGAGAGAGAGAAGGAAAGAGAGAGGAGAATGAGTGCACGAGTGGCTAGGGGGATGTGGGTAGCGAGGCTATGTTGGGGGTTGTTAGCGAGGTGTACAGCCATCATAGAGATGAGGATTGGGGGAAGGCATGGGGTTAAGATTAAGGCATTGAGTATTTTGGTCATATCAAATTCCATCCTATTTTAAAATAATTCGATAAATTCACATCAATCATCTAACTCTAAATAACTTACCATATAGGCACCGACGGTAAACTTTGCCCAAAATTGGCAGATCAATAGGGGATATTATAATATATATATATATATATATATATGTGTGTGTGTGTGTGTGTGTGTGTGTGTGTGTGTGTGTGTATATATATATATGATTAACATTACAATAATTAGAGATGTAGGAGGATATTTGCAAATCAAGATAAAATAAGATAAGTCAGTAGCTCAAAGCCGGTTGTCCCGTATGTGGATTATGAGTAGAAAAAACAGGCATTTCCCTCGGGGCAAGTGTTGGGCAATAGGCCTTTTCTCCTCTTACTGCTGCTGCCTTTCGCCTTTCCGAAGAGGATGCGAGCAGCTATCATCGTTGACTGGGCGATTCCTATTCAATGGAAAGAAAAGCCCATCAGATGAATTTCACAAGTTTTCCCCCCCTCAGGCATCCTTCCTCACAGGCAAGGAGAAAACTCGAGTTGTAACGCTGTGGACATACAATAGCCATGTGTCCAGAAAGAATCCACTATTTACATACAAAAGTAAATCATGGAGGAGAACCCAATCCCATAGGATTGCTTCTGCTGCGCCCCATTTAGTCTCGTTCGTGTGCAGAGCTAATAAGCGGTTGAAAGTCCTTGATCAGAACAAGATTAGTGAGCTGAGGTAAAGAGTTGCGTCTTAGTCTTCTTCATGCTTCTCCTCATCGGGAAGCGAGGTGCGAAGAGAAACATCTCTTTTTTATGACTTCCATTTCTCGATCCCGACCCGGAAAAGTGACCCTCTTGATGAATGAAAGAAAGGGTTTTTGAGCCCTAGCCCTGTAAGCCCACACCTGCTAAAGCCTTTATCTCAGAAGAATGGTTTGAGTCACAGCACGAGGATATCTCTCGGACAGAGCAGGTCTCGGTTGAAGCTTCCTTCAGGATTGATTTCAAGAAATTAAACATAACCAAAAAGGAAATACCCTCAGTGCTTGATGGTCCGTGTACACTACGAATCCTTTGGCAATAGATAGTGTTGAACATTTCTCAGTGCTTTCACCATTGAGTACAGTTTTTGATCATACGTGGAGTCATTTTGTTGGGCTGCGAGTCTCGTTTCATCCAACGCGTCGAGCTCTTCCAGTCTTTGGCGTGTTTTCCCTTGTTCCTTCTTTCGAAAGACTTCTTCTTTTTTTTATTTTTATTTTTAGTTCCGGTCCAGCCCATAGAAAATGATTTAGCAAGCATTCAGCCTGATCGCAAGGCTGACCGAAACGAAACTTCTCGAACCAAGCTTACAGTGCTTTAGGGCTCTCTCCATACAGGGCGTCAGTCGTGAATCCTATATATGCCTATCTAATGATATGGAAGGGGATTGTCAAGTGGAAAAAAGACCATTCGATTCGCCTTGCCCAAGAACTTAAGTGAGATTGAGCTTGTTTGGAAAGCGGTATCCATCTAAATGAGACTGATCGCATTATGGGATAGAAAATGAAGACAAATGAGACTGGATCTACTGGCCTGGATGCTTGAATCTATTCCACCGCAAACAACCGAATATACTACTACAGGATCTTCCGCTGCTTCTCTTGTTATTGCTCCCGCCTGTCACTACGCCACCTCAGCAGCTGGGACTGGAACTGCTTCCGCATCTGGCACTCCCCAATCTTTTCTATCTATCTTTAGAAGTAGGGTGAGTCTCCAAAAAGAGAGGGAAAAGAGTTTTGACTTGATGAAGGAGAAGGAGATGGTGTACCACCGGGGGAAACGGCATTCCCGTCAACCTCAGAAAGAAGAGAAATAATGATTGCTAAAAGGAAACCTCCCTCCCATCCTACACATATTAAAAAAAAGGAGAATAAAAAAAGAGATTTGTACTGTTTGCGCTTACTTACCAATCTGCTTATTAATAACAAACACAGCCATATTCGCTTACCCCCTTGCCTACCAATGATACAGGAAGGCTTACCTCAGACCCGAAGCCCCTATGATATCGTCTCCCTCACTCTACTCTTCTCTTCCACCTTCACTGAGACAAAAAAGTGAAATGAAGGCAAGGTAGACACGTGGAGTTCACTACTTTTTTTTTAAGCGAGAATCTCTCTTTCTGAAAGAAAGGCTAAATAATCCCGAAACTTCACTTTTTCCTCTGTCAGGGACTTCCATGAAATGAAAATGGACGGCATCGTCATATGCTCAACATTAGTTGCCCTGGTGTATATCTCGGAGTACTCCTATGGTCGATCTATCACCCATACATTCTGGGCTTGGCCCCATCCCGTGTGGAGAATGCCCCCCTTATGGCACGGCTTACCATATTTGAAGGGACTACTGGTAATCTATGATAAGGGCTTTAACCGGGCTTCTTCCTGAAGAGATATTTGGCCTTAAGACGATCACAACCAGGCATGTGAATTTTGGCTCTACGTCCGGTCGTGCGTGGTATGTTCGTGATTCGTACAAATGGAACGCATAGCATTTGAGATTCCCTTGAGATGGTGATTCCATGATCTTCCTATTTCTCTTCAGAACGAATCGATTCCCTTTATGGAATAACTCGACTCAACAATCCGGGTTCAAGCAGCATTGTATACACGTCTTTAGGAGAAAGGGGTGGTCCATTCAGGTAAAAGCTCCTCAATATCCATTGATGAAGATGAGTTGAGGCATTATTTTTTGAAAAGATTCCCCTCCAGACAGAAAAAGACTCCTTCTTGAGAGTTGGCGAAGCCCCACGGTGGGGAATCTTCTTTCTTGCGCTTCCCGGGATACGGAGTGGCAACACTCACCCGACAGTCTACTGGTTTGCTGAGGTCCCAGTTGAGCCATAGATTGGTTGTACCCCGACCCAGCGTCACACATTCTCCAGGTCCGAAGGGATCTAGTGCCCAACTACCAACTCCTCTCGGAATTGTGTTATCGAGAACTAGTCAGCGCAACTAAAGCAAAGTAGACGGCACACGTAACCAACCCAGCCGAGCCGCCAGGGGCGAAGAGCTCAGCGAACGGTGAGGCTTTTGAACACAAAGAGGCAAGTCCGTGGACTTTTGAACAGGAGAGCTGTCAAAGAATAAAAAAATAAAATGCTTTCTCAACATTTTTCACATAGGATGCCCCAGGAAAAAACAACGACCGAGACTGATCGACTTGGGCTTGCGGGTGCGGGCAGTTTCAAATTCATGAACTTCAAATCCGCCACTCGTTGGGCGACGCCTTGCTTTCTATGAACACCTCACCACTGAATGATGAATTTAGCCAGTCTTCGCCTCCAACCCGACCAAAAGAGAACACACGGTCAAGCCAAGCCGCCCTTTCTCACCTGCCTGAATGGAATTCATATCTCCTTCGTACCTATTTTTCCAGGCCTGTTCGGACATACGGTTCCTACGGAAGATCAAGTTGGTGAGCCGTGTGATGGAAAACCTTCCCGCATGGTTCGGAGAGCAAAGGAAGGCCTAGCTTAGCAGGTCAGGTCTTGGCTCAGCAGACTCAATAGATCATAGCTCGAAAACAAGACTTAGAAAAGGCACTGAGCAAACACCGGTATCTCTCGGACGCCCCACTGAACAACTCACATGAGTTGCCTATGTCAAACTCATCATCGGCCTTAACCCAATTACGAGAACTTGAAATTCTGGAGCTGGAGGAAAATAAACTGATGGGGACATTATTGATGCTTCAGCTGATTGTTGGCGTCTTGCGCGTGCGTCAGTTGATTATGTAGAGAAAAAAAAATGGGGGGCGAATGAAAGAGATGTGTGGCTGAGGGGAGGAGAGAAAGAACGCATGCATTGAAATTCTTTCTATCGGAGGTTCGAGAATCTATGATAGGAAGGACATCTAAGGCTAAGGAAGAATTCAGGCTGGACGTCGAACGTTCTGATTCGATGGGGTCGCCAGTTAGATGACCGCGGGTGAGCCACTTGGGCGGAATGGACGGAAACCAAACGTGGAGATTTCCTTTCCGCGAAATCGTTGGTTACGTTCTTTTCTTGCTCGGTTCCTCCCGGGCCTGCTTTGTTGAATATCCTTCCCTGCCGTCCTTTATCAGACAACTATTCGAGTTCCACTTTTTCTACCGGGCAGAGCTGCAAAAGTGGCTTCAACACCAAATAAGTTGATGCTGGCACTTAAGCAAGCGTCGGGAGTGCTATTCCTGTCCCAATACCCAAAAGCATCATCGCACCATTTGATGGTGTTCTGGGGTGGGGGGGTTCTATTTGTAAAGAATAAGGAAGAGGAATAGAATCTAATTCATGTGTTCATGCTAACAGAAGAGTGGATCCGATACACCAAGACCTCGGTTGTTCTTTTTCAATCGAGAAGAGAAGGCCGTGGTCGAAGCCAAGGTTGATTCACCGAATGGAAGGAAAAGGGTGTGGGTCAATCCAAAGACTGGGACTCTTCCCTAACTGGCCTGATTGGACTGCTCTGCCTACTGGGCCTGGCTGCCCCCCCTCACCTATAAAGAAGGTGTCCGAGCGAAACGGCTTAAATAGCTACCGAAGGAACTAGTTGCTTTCACTGTAGGGACTAGCAACCCTCCTAGCTGCCTGGCAATGGATTACTTTAGGACTCCAACTTCAAGCGATGGGAAAGGAGAAGGTGAAAAGCTTTTCTTTCGTTTCAAAAAGGAATGTCGTAGTTAATGGAGACACTAATCCTTGTTGGCAATCCCTCTAGGAGTGAGTGACTTTTGGGTGTGGGGCACGCATCCTGGGTCCTCGCATGCGGGCGGTAGAAAATGTCACGGCTACGCCCCTAAGTGCATGAACGGATCTTCACTAAAAGGCGGCTCTATTGTGAAATGAAAGAAAGAAGATTTTACTAACTCTGCCCGATCAAGTGAGGCCGGAAAGACAAGCTAGTGGACTCATCTGCCCCTTGTCCCTTTCCATCAAATGCCTTAAACAAACCAAACCTCAATGCTTGATTCGCAGTGCGTCCGTGAACCACTGGCTTTGAGTTCCGAAATGATTCAAATTCGATTCCAGCAAACGGAGGTGGAAAAGCCGTAGCGCACGCCCTGTAGTTTTGAAGCAGGGCGAGACAACTTTAGCTAGGGGGTTCTTGGATTGAGGAGACCTATGGAGACTAGGGGGAGGCATCCCCCCTTCCATATCCATATTCTGGGAACCTCGGACGATAGCTCTCGCAATCATCTGATCCCGAGGATCCATCAGCTCCTCTCTCATCATTTGAGAGGACCAGGGAAGCACCAGCCTACGGCGTTTGGTCCGAAACTTGAATGCTTTCGCTGGCCTCCCCTTTCAGGAAGGGCGCTACTGCCCTCAGCAGGTCATTCTCCTCCTCCCCACGAGACTAGTGCTTCTATCAAGTGTGAAGCAAATCGGTTCACTCCATAGGAAGAAGTTCGAAGGGGGAAGCAGGTTGGATGGCAAGCCCCCCTCTCTTTCGAGCGAATTGTAGCGGTAAGCATTCCTTTAGCAAGTAATCCTTTGGGTACGAAACTACACTATTGAAAGCATCGAGAAACCAAAATAGAATGTTAAAAGTTATCTCCTCTTCACTATATCTTACTTATGTTAAAAAAATTAACTAGAATCCCAGTTAAGGGACTTCTTTCCCTCAATCAAACTTTGTAATTCATCAATCTATGGGGCGGTGCCTTCCAATAGCTCAGTGTACACATTGGACATTTCCGACGACGAAGAAGAAGGAGGGTCATTGTCATTCGAAAAGAGATCGATGAGCCGATCCCTTAGTTCGGTTCGTTTTTCTAGCATCCCGACTTCGAATCCTCAAAGTCAAGATGAGATTGGGAACCCTCTCAGTCTGTTTATACTTAACTTGGACTGGGGACAGGCTAATCATTGACGAACCTTCGCCCACGTCTGTCTCCGAGTCAACTCGCAAACAACGGCTACGGAGGCTTTCTCAAACCTCCTCTGTTTTCCTCCAAATCGGAGGCCTTTGCTCTTGTTGCTCTTCCTGATCTGACCTTTTCTGTACAAAAGAGAAAATCTCCTAAAGTAAAGCCAGAGAAATTTCGAATTCATGCCGAGCGTCAACATGGACAAGAATTTTCTGAGCAAGTGGAGGCTAAAGAAGTCAATGTTGTTGGCTGAGCCATATCTTGCTACCTCCAATCCCTCATTAGATTACGATTACAGATTTCACTCTCATGTAATTACTCCATGTGTAACGCCCAAGGGGCCTTCTTTTATTCTATTTAAACAGATGATGATGCATCGCTTTGCTTTTTCGTTTAATGGATGCTGTTCCGGGTGCGCCACATGGGAGGCTGCGGCTGTTGGAGGAGTCTCGCTTTTTGGATAGGTCGAACTACTTTATATTCATTTTATTCTTTCTCTAAACTGAAGAAAAATGATGAAATATTTTTAAAGAAAATTTATATTTTTGGTTTTTGGAATAGGGGCAAATTTCCTATATGCATCACTTATGTTAACATTTTTATAACACAATCAATGACGTTTTTTTTTTTTTTTTTTTTGAATAATTATGCCTCTTTTAGAGATCAGCAGGGATCATATGTTGTAGTAGACAATAAATAATATAATTCATCTAATTAAAAAGAAAATAAGAAAATAATGTCATTTATTTTGTGCATAAATTCAAGATTCCATCAAATTAGTACATGCATATTTAAATTGATTCATGACTCACCACAAAATAAAAATAAATAAATAAAATAAAAAATGGCAACTTAACCATTTTTATTAAGCATCACCCAATCCCTAATTGAGAAATATTTTATTAAGCATCATATATTTCCTGACCAATCGAACCATTTTTCTCTATGAAAATCACAACTCTTTCCACACTAAAGGAAGAACCATTTAACTTTAGGATCCTCATTGTGATCACAAAATCAACAACTTAAGCCACAATCTTAACTCCTTTTTTTACATGGGGTTTGCCTAAAGTGATTTAAGTAGGCTATCTCTAGGTTATACAAGAGAAAATCGCATGACTCTCTAAATTGTTGGTTAGATCTCCATGGCATGGTAGTCAGAAGAAAGTATGGAAAGCAGGCAGCAAAGTCCTCTTTGGATCCTGAGATATTTGCAAGAATGTTGATGACCTAGTATTATTTTTTCTATGAACCTTGAGAGGTACCATGATGCAATGGCTATTTTCAGCTTCCTAATGTTTTTCTCCTATTTTTATATCCCAACGTGCATATCAAAATAAAAGCTTTAAGAAAGAAGATGATTCTAACCATCATGAAACAAAGAAAATATTGGCTAAAAGTACTTGTATTTGATACTTAAATTCCACCTATTATAGCTAGGGCCTTTAAAATTGATAAGATTATTATATTTAGGCACCAATTCATGATTTTGCAGATACTCTCACTTTAAAAAATTCAGAGGCACCTACTAATTCAAAACAGCTACAATTCAAAAACAAAGATGTCTACTTTGTTTAAAACAAGATGTGGCTAAAGGTTTATACACCTATATATATAATTTTGGAGTTATTGTCTCCCTAATATATAAAGTAGATGCAAACGCTATGTGAAAAACTATTCAAAGATTCAAAATGATGAAGTAAAATACCATGCATATGAGAATTGACAAAATTTGCTACCTAATAGTAAAGACAAATTGATATAATAAATCATTTATGGTGATATCAATATGATTTGACAAAAAATAATTAATAAATATTGGTTCCATACCACAAGTGATGACATCTTGAATGTAAAGAACGTAAGAGAGGAATATTTAAAAAATTGCTAGATGAGACAATCTATTTGCAAAATATTGTAAAATCCAAAACTAATACTTCTCTACTAACTACGTGAAATACATAGAGAAAAAAATTTTCAAAATAAATGTAGCAACAATACCTCACAATTACTCTAAAGATGATTAATAAGCATCACCAAGTTACATGCTTGAACACCCTTCTAGTATGGCACAAGGAATGGTGTGAGCCATGAGAGTGTGATAAAAATCATAAGGGTTCTACCACAAATGCCACATTAGCACTTGATAGAGAAATAATTGAATGGGCAAGCTAGTGATTGCTTAGATTGAATCAAATAATTGAACTAGCATTTTTATGAAATAAATCAACATAATATACACAAATGTGATTACTTAGTTTGGATCAATTGTATGACACATAATCTAAGTGAAATTAAAGGTGCTAGTTGATTTATTGATAGGGTATAATCATGCTTGTGTTAAAGATTTAAGATTGAACCATCATATCAATTTATTAGACTCGACAAATTTAGAGGTATCGAAAAGAGATCAAACTCCTATTGGCATCGAGTATCCTATCAAATAAAATTTGGAAAGATTCTAAACCACCAACTATTTATCATTAAGAGTTCCATTACCCAAGCCAAGATCTGCATATGCTAGGCCTATATCTAGCAATCACAAGCTAACCCAATATACGTGGCACTGAGAAGATGCTGAACTTTAGCATGAAAACTCGAAGAAAAAAAGGATATGTTGGCATAACTAATTATGGCGAGGTAAAAATCCCACTACAACACGTATGACATAACGAACACGGTAGTTGGAAGATGAATAGGGGTGGATTCACTCTCTTCCAAGATTGAAAGCACCACTTTGGTAGGCCACTCTAAGGATACAGCTCTTACAATGCTCACTCATAAATCCTAGAAATCTATCAAAAGGAAAGTGAGAGAGTAAAGAGAAAAATGAAAATTAATAATTTTCATCATAGAATTTTCACTACTAAAAAATCTTCAGTATTAATTACAAGAGGAGTCTAGTAATGGTATTTATAAATAGTACAAGGAACTCTTTTCTTCAACTTTCCAATGTGGGATTCTAAGTCCTATACTAATTATGGACCCAAAGCTTTGATTTTAATACTAACAAAATAATTGAGTGCAAATGGTACTAATTAAGTGCTTTAAGAATCATTGTAAGATCTCTCTAGTGCTCATAATGAATATTTAATAAAGAAAGAAAATCTCACAAGCAAGCTAAATCAAAAGAATTTTAAATACTAAGTATATTATATTTAGCTTAAAAGAGTTAACACCTAATATCCATGAGTCGACCTCTGAATGACCATAAGTAGAAACAAAAAATCTATATTTTTGAAGGTTTCCTCAGTTGACTCTAGAAATCTACAAGTTGATTCTGACATGCTAGAAGAAACTGGCATGATTCATAAATTGATCCCGGCTTCTACATGAGTTGACCGTAGAATGGTCACAAGCAAAAGACAAAGAATATCCAAAAACATGGCCTTCATGAGTTAACCCAAGAGCTAGATGAGTCGATCCTAGAAACTGATGAGTTGACCCCTGAAATATACAAATCGACTCCTCTATAGATGATAATCCAATAGCTAATTTTTCGAACAGCTACCAACAAGCTGATTTCAGCTTGAACAACTATTTTGGCTTCCACAATGGCTAGTTTACTTTTCCAACCAAAATTAAAGCTATTTAACACTTAAAATTAAATTGGAAAGCAAGAAGGAATAATGAAAGGAATTCTTAGAGCCCAAAAGTCATCATTCAGGAATTCATTCAATTCCTTAAGATAAAGAGAGGAACTAAGAGCATTTATTAAGTGAGGGTACATTCTCAGCAACCATCAAAGAGCCTCTCATTCGTTGAAGAAATGAAGTTTAAGCCCCAAAGAGTAATTAACTTCACCTTCTTCCGGGCTTCAAAGAGTTTTTCTTTCTTGAGAAGTAACTCATTTAATTCAACTCAGGTATTTATTGCTTTCTATGTAAGTTTCTTGAGATAGAAACTTATAAAAGAGGCTTGTGCAAGTCCAAAATTGGATAGCTATATTAACTAAGTCTTGGAAGACTTATTTGGGAAGGTTTTAATTAATGAACCTATGCAAAATGAACTGGATTGATTATGAGCCCAATTGAAATAATTAAATATATTTTTTGGACATTAATTATAATAGTATTTCCAAGCAGGGGTTCTTAAGAAGTGGCATATATGCTGGGCACGGTATCGAACCACTAAAAGTTTACTTGTATTTGTGATTGCATCTTATCTTTACTCATTTTCATCACATTCACTTATAGTTACTATTTTATTCCATTGTATTCACTTCATTTACAATCAGCAATCACCATTAGTGTATATAATTGCCTTAATTTTTTAAACAATACAATTCACCCCCCTCCCCCTCATGGGTTATTACATTTGGGCAACACTAACTCGAAGAATCCTAGCAATTAACATTTTTAATAATATCAAAATTTCTCAAAAAGAAAGTTCACAAAAATTAGAACTTCTTAGAACTAACTAACATCAAATTTTTATAACTAAGATAAGAAAATAACTAATCATCAAAAACTAGTTGTACCCCAAGATCCATGCATGCAAACAGGACACGCAACGCCTTTAGGCAGAACTCGCAACTTGTATAGTTGGGGCTTGCAACCCAATCTCCCAATTGGAGAGGACTCGCCATAGAGTCTTGGCTGTTTTGGTCTCCTGATCTTCTTATTAATGCGATATGTCAACTACATTGAGTGTTACAGACTCTTCATAGTCTTTAGGAAGTTCGATTTTGTATGCATTTTAGAACTTTGAAAGAGCCATCTACTCGAGAGGATAACTTGGAATTTTTGGAAGAAAGTTACTCTTTTCTCAAGTGCACCGAAACAAGGTCTCCTTCTTTGAAGACAATAGATTTTCTATGCTTGCTAGTATGACATTGGTATTTCGTTGTTTGTTGAAGAATCCTTTCTCATACATCTTCATGTAAATTCTTGATCTCCTTAACTCATGTATTAGCATCTCCACTGAATTGGCACATCATTGGTAGGGATGAAAGGTCTAACAGACTCAAAGATAGTCCACCATAGACAACTTCAAATGGACACTTTCCAATTGCTTGGCTCACAGAATTATTATAGGCAAATTTATTTGGGCCAATAAAAGATTCCATTGCCGCACATGATTACCAATAAAACTTCTCAACAGATTTTCTGAACTTCGATTCACAACTTTAATTTGACCATCTATATGTAGGTGGCTAGCTAAGCTGAATTGAAGTTAAGTATCAATCTTTTGCCATAAGGTTCATCAAAAGTGACTCATAAACTTCATGTCCTATCATATGTAATCATCTCAAGAATACCATGAAGACATACGACTTTGCGGAAGTTGAGTTTGGCAATGTGAGAGGCGTCATGCATCTTCTAATAGGGCACAAAGTGAGCTGTTGGAGAACTAATCAACAACCATCATGATTGAATCCTCATTACATTGAGATCCATGCTCACATCTACGCACAGCACCGCTGGATCTAGCAATGGGAAGTAGAATCTAGTGTTCGATCCTCCTAATTTGCTAATGTGGCAAACTCAACATGGTTCAATATAACGCATCACATCCTTTTCTATTCTTGGCCAGCATAAATTTTTCTTACTTAGAGCTGCTATCTTAATCTCATCCAAAGTGTCTAACAAGTACTCCACCATCATAGGCTTCAATGACAATGGCCTATGGGAACAAATATTGAGGTGCACACAGCTGATTTTTATACCCTTGAACAGGATGTCAACTTGGAGATGAAATTGCAAATGCGAACTTTGTGTTAAGCTTCCAAATCTCTCCAAAATCTGAATCTTTCTTATACAATTCCTTGATAAGTTCAAATCCAACAATTTTTGTTTGCATAATGGAAAGGAAAGGAGTGTATGTTGTTGACTCAAAGCACCTATACTCGATTCTAGATACCTGATTTATGCTTGAGAAGAAAAGAAGGCTGGAGGAACTCACTCCAAATAGCATGCCAACGGCTAAGTTGATGTTGGGAACTTAGGTGCTTAAGCATCTCATGATCGGAGCAGTAGATGATGACTCCAATAATCCAAAGTATGTATTATAGGAAAGAATTCCTTGTCCTATATTGAGCACTTGAGCTTGGCATCATCCAACTTCTCACCAAAGAAAGCAATTGGATGGCGTTCTTGGCCGAGGATGGCACCAAAGGCAGCCTCGGTGATCTCAGCGGATTTCTCAATGGATGATAGGGGAGGAAATCCAGAATTTTCTTCATTGCTACTCCATGGATGTTCTTGAACCGCCGAAGGAGCATTTTGAGAAATCAAGGAAAGCATGGGCAACGATGGCAATAATCACCTGGTCAATGGGTCAGCGTGCGCCTTTTGATTCGGTGTCGAAACAATTCAAGGATAGGGCAAAACTCAAAACCGAGCCGAAAGTCCTACCCTTTGGCTATTGACCATGTCATCATACAATTTGCATCTCCTTGGTGGTCCATGGATGGTCGCTTTCAGCCATGGGTTCTGGATTTTGTATCACTACTCTATAGATCTGCCAGCCTCGACCGCCCATTGAATTCTAGGAGAAGGAATCCATCATGGATGTCACTTGGGCGGCTGGTAAGCCTCTCAACATGGATGATTTCACTGATAATTTGAAGAAGCTTGGTTTCATCCGGGTTTGTCTGCAGATCAATGCAATGGAACCTCTCGAACTAGAGATAATAATCAGGGGGGGATTCCATGACTTTTTGGCGGCTTTTTGTCTGCGAGAATATATTTATCATATGCTTGTATTGTGGCCGGATTGGTCACATTGATTAGGAGTGTTAGTTCCCTCCAACGCCAACAAGTAATGGTGATTCCCAAACTCTGCATCTGGATAACTTTGTGGACATGGAACATGGGACTATGCCTATGAAGGGTGACATTAGAAGGGCCCACTCATCACCATGCTGTCCAGGATTCGGTCCGTGCATCGTTACTAATAAGCAACAGCAACCAAGGTTGCCAAAGGGGACGAAGCTAGGAAGGGGGAGTCCGATTCACATCCGATTCAAAGGCCAATTTCATCTCCAACTCAAGCGAGTTCACCCATTTCTCCACCTAACTCAATTGGACGAGAGAAACCGACAAAATTTGTGCGGTGTGTATCGCCTGAGAAACCGAGCATCGTGCAGGATTCTGGGTGGAACGGTATTGTATGAATCGGGGTTATTTCCATCTGGCTCAGGATCTCATTTCCAACTTCTTTTGGATGTGGGTTGAAACAGCTGGTCAAATGAGGAGGAGCCATCGTTGGTGGACTCCTATATGGCAGATGTTGGCCATACCTCATCTCATCTCATCTCAAGACGCCTAGAAGCCCAAGTTATCGTACCTCATAATCCGACTTGGCCTCTTCTTCTCTTGGGCCCACCTGAACCGGCTGGTGGTACTGCTGAAAGAAATTCAAATCATGCAAAGGAGGATACTGCGCTTCATCAAACTGTGGGTTCATTTCATAGGTGAGTCACCTGCTTACGGGATTTCGAGATGTGCACAAATCCCATCCAATCACCCATTCAGAGATGGACCGAATATGAGATATCAAAGGCGTCACCATGTTCTACTCTACTATGGTATTATTTTTTACGTATAGAAAATTACCTTGTTGCCGCATATATTTATCAATTCATTCTCATCCATGGAGAAGTTTTTACAAATTATGAATGAGAAATTTTTATCTACTATTAAAAAATTTAAAATTATTTTATATTATTATATTTCATATAATATTTGGCTAGCAAGAAATACTCGCATATTCCAAAACTTAAGACTAAGTATTACATTGATTTTTCTAAAAACTTCAATCTAAACTGGAGAGTTTCATTGGCTATCACTACAGCATCTCTGATGATAGGAGAAATTTATGACTTTTCTTTTGCAATATCTGCATCCTCTAAATTAATATATTTTTCTTAGGAGCCATCAGCCCCTCCTCTCATTTTCTTAAGATTAATTTTGATGGCAGTATACACAGTTAAGATAGTATTGATGGATCTGCCTTCATTATTCAAAGTACTTCTGGTATATTTATTGCTATAAACAATGTTCAACTTTTTTATTCTATAGTTCATATGGCAAAATTGCTTGCCGCAGCATCCATTATTACAGGATTGTTGGAGAATATTGAGATCTATGCTTACTATTGAAGTTTCATACATATTTTAGGAGGCCAATAGTGCTACCGACTAGATTGCTTCTTTCGTGGCTGAGCATTCTGTATCAATATTATGTGATTCTACGACTCATTTATCTATTCAATTTTTAGATATTTTATTTTTTGATTCTTGAGGATGTATTTACTCATATTTAATTTAATATAATACATCTATTTTACTTTTAAAAAAAAGGCATTGACAAAACTCTTTGGACGAAGGAGGCTGGGATAAAAGCATGGTGATTGAAGTTCCTGGAAGGAGGAGAACCATCGAAACATTGTTGCTAAAATCCGGAGCAATGCAAAAGGAATGAAGGAAACTTGAGGAGATGCATGCTATTGATGTCTCTTTCCAAGATCAAGCAAGGCTAGCTGGATCAATCCAGCAAGAAGAGGATGTTCGAAATAATAAGGAAGCAGAAGAGGTTGAGGTAAATGTTACCTCTTCAATAGTCTTTTCTGAATCTACGGAGGAGCAGTACTGACCCCAAGGATTAATTTTGATGAGTAACAAAATGTTTGAGTATATGTTTGGACTAATGAATTGATTGAGATCATGTTTCAGAATGCATTGTAGAATATCTAATGAAACATCCCTATAAGAAGTTAGAGGCTTTTGAAGTATGAAACATATCTAAAGGAAGGCTTAAAGAAGGTATTTCAAAGACCAAAATTGAAGAGGAATTCAATTGGATAAAGTAAATTTTTTAAAGTATGGAAGCTCTCGAGTTGACCCTTGATTCAGGTCAAGCTGAAATAGAAGGAAAAAGAAGTCTGGTACGCAAAAATTTCAGTCGACATGCTCTCGAGTCGACTCATGATTGAGCTTGAGTCGACTCGAATGAATAGTGGTAGAAAAATAATTTTTCAAAGCAAAAAATATATCGGCTAGAGCAGAGGTTCGAGTCGACTCGAGTTCTTCGAGTCGAAGTCTCAAGAAAATACAGAGAACGTGATTTTTGGGATAAAGTTTGGAATGGTCTCGAGCAAAAAGTCAAGTCGACTCGAGTTCCTTGAGTCAAGGTCATAGAGGAATACAAAGAGTGTGGTTTTTGACATAAGTCGATCGAGTCAACTCGAGAAAGATGATGTGTCGATTCGAGCTCCAACTGCTAGTTTTCTGCAGAATGTTTAGGACTGTGCAGATTGCTTCCAAACGACCAAATTCAGTCTTTCAATAGTCAAAAACCTTCCTCCAGCCTACCAAACATTGGGATAAAGCTACAAAACATCTAGGAGAAGTGACTTGACCATTCAATCATTGAGAGGATTAAAAAGTGAAGTGAAAAAGTCCATAAAATCTTGAAAAAGAGAGCATTTCACTTCCAACTCCAAAAATATCAAATCAAGATATTCCATTTAGTAAGACGATAAGCTCATCTGCTCAAAAGCCTTCATCAAAAAAAATTTAAAAAGCTTCATCGACTTACTTGCTCATCAAAGGAGCTTTGTGCCTATTTTTGTTGTTCAACGTTTGTATTTCTTATAACTTAGCTTCAATAGAATTTTGGAGCTAAGGAAAGGCTTATCCAAGCCTGAGAATTGAATTATAAGCCAAGAATTAGCTTAGAATTTGGTTGTGGTTGGTGATCCGATATAAAATCAACTAAATTTTGGATAGTAAGTATTGAAAAACTATCCAGCTATAATCTTGAAGAAATTATAGTAAAATTTTTAAGTGGATCTTGGAGAGTGGACGTAGGTGCAAAGGGCATCGAATCACTATAAATCTCTTTATGTTTATGGTTACTTGCTTCTTACTTTTCATTACATTTACATTTCTACATACTTAGATACGTTATATTTGAGCACATTTTAGTATTTTACTAGTTTTCAAAAATAATACATAACTTGTTTAAATTTAAAAAAATCTAATTCACCCCCTTCTTGGGTTGTCTTACTAGATCATAAGTGGTATCAGAGCCTGATACTCATTTTATTTGATTTAACAATTAAGAGTTAAGATCAAATGACAATCCAAATGAGTGCATCCCTTATCGAAAGATAATCGACCAACCATCCATCCTTGTTTAATTAAATAAATTACACTTATTGGAGAGCACACATACACATCTACATTCAAGCACAAGATTATCAACTTTGGAGAGTGATAATTAAAGGCTCATATACTTTCATAATTAAAGTAGAAGGTAATAAAATTTTCAAACTCGAAGAGGATTGGGATAAGCATGACATGAGAATAATAGAATTAAACACTAAGGCCATGAATGTCTTACATTGTACACTAGACTCTAATGAATTCAATAAAATTTCTACATATGCTTCAGCTAAGAAAATTTGGAATAGGCTAGAGGTTACCCATGAGAATACCAATCAAGTGGAGTCTAAAATAAACATGCTTGTGCACAAACATGAATTATTTAAAATAGAAACTAATGAATCTATTTATAAAATATTTACTAGATTTATCGATATTATTAATGATTTAAAAAGCTTAGAAAAATCTTGTACTAATAGTGTGCTTGTTTGTAAAATTTTTAGATCACTTCTAAAGACTTGGAAAGTGAAAGTTACCGTCATTCAAGAAGCTAGCTAAGGACCTCAACAAGCTACCATTGGAAGAACTTCTTGGGTTACTAATGACTCATGAATTAAATATGAGGCAAAATATGGAGGAAGAAATCAAAAAAAAAGAAAACCATTGCTCTCAAGATCACTACTTCCAAGAGTGATGAAAGTGAAGAGTTCGATGAAGAAGAAGAAGAAGAAAACTTAGCCTTAATTGCAAGAAAGTTCAAAAGGTTCATGAGAAAGAAGAAGCAAAGACTCAAGAAGAAAACCTTCAAAGGTGAGCCAAGTAAAAAAAGGAGAAGAAAAAGAAGAAAAAACTACCAATTTACTTCGAATGTAAAAAATTGGCCATTTTAGAATGGACTATCCTCTTCTCAAGAAATCATCTAAAATGTTCAAGAAGAAGGCGATGATGGCCACTTGGAGCGATAGTAAGGATTCTAGCTCCGAAGAAGAATCACAAGAGGTGGCCAATCTTTGCTTAATGACATATCATGAGGAGGTAAATATAAAAAACTCTTTAGATTTCATATTTGATGAGTTACAAGATGCTTTTTTTGAGCTTATGATTGAATATAGAAAAATAACTTTAAAAAATAAAGATTTGAAAAAGCAAAATTCAAAATTTACTCATGAAAAGAAAAGAATTTTTGAAAAATTAAATTTGCTAACTCATAAAAATCAGAAATTGAATGATGAATTAACAAAAATTAAATTATTTGTAGAAAAATTTACCTATAGCTCCCAAAAGTTAAATATGCTATTAAATAAACAAAGAGCTATTTTTAGCAAGGTAGGATTAGGATTCAAACCTCACAAGAAGCAAAAATTATTAAAAAATCTGTTTGTTAAAACTTCATCAAATTCTTCCTCAAACTTCTCATATTATTATTGTAGAAAAATTGGTCATAAATCCTATACATGTTATTTCAAAAAATTAAATAAAAAAATAGTTAAAATGATTTGGATTCTAAAAGAAATCATGAGTACTAACCCCAAAGGAGCCAAGATGACTTGGGTACCTAAAAACTCAACTTGATTTTCTTGTGTAGAAGTATCTTGTAGCCCAAAAAAGGAAAATACTTTAGTATCTTAATAGTGGCTATTCAAGGCACATGACGGATGATAAATCTTAATTTATCACTTTTGAATCTAAAGATGGAGGAGTGATTATATTTGGAGATAATGAAAAAGGGTGTATCATTGGTATTGATAACATCCATTTCACTCCTTCCACTTCTATTAAAAATATATTATTAGTTGATGAATTAAAATATAACTTACTTAGCATTAGCCAATTTTGTGATAAAAGATTTAAGGTTACATTTGAATCTTTATTATGCATAGTTTCTAGTCCCAATGATAATAGTATCATACTCATTGGACATAGACATAACAATATTTACATGGTGGATCTAGATAATCTACACATAAAAAATGATCAATATCTTATCGCAATGAATCGTAGATTGGGTCATGCAAGTATGGATTTACTTTCAAAATTAATCAAGCAAGACCTAATTAAAGGATTACCAAAATTAAATTTTAAAAAGAATCATATATATAATGCACGTCAATTTGGAAAATAAACTAGAAACTCTTTTAAACTAAAAAAAATGATTTCAATATCTAGATCCTTAGAATTGCTTCACATGGATCTATTTGAACCTACAAGAACCACTAGTCTAGGAAATAAAAAGTATGGATTTATAATTATGGATGACTATTTAAGATTCACTTTGATAATAATTTTAGCACAAAAAGATGAAGCTTTTAATATTTTTTTCTAAATTTTATCATAAAGTTTTAAATAAAAAGAATACATTAATTGTATGCATACATAGTGATCATGGTATCAAATTTAAAAATTAATATTTTAAAATTTTTTATAATAAAAAAATTGATCTTAATTTTTTTACATCTAGAACCTTCCAATAAAATAGAATAGTAGAAAGAAAAAATTACACATTAAAAAAAATGGCACGAACTATATTGTGTGAAAGTAATTTATCTAGATACTTTTGGGCTGAGATTATAAATACTGTATGTTATATATTAAATCATATTTTAATAAGATCTATTTTAAAGAAAATGCCATATGAGTTTTGGAAAGATAGAAAATCAAATATCAACTACCACTACAAGAAATTTGAATATCAACGACGACAAAAAACTCCATTGCTAATAAGAACTTTTTACCACTGCAATATCGATAAAAAAATCTACCATCGGTAATAATAATAGTGACAAAAAAATAAATATTAGCAATAGCAAAGGCCGACTCTGAAAGTATAATTTTTTTTTAGAATATATAAAAATAAAAAAAAAACTATTAGTGATGGCTAGTTTTGATTATTAGCTATAGGAAACTGGCCATCACTAATAGCAAGATATTAGCGATGGCATTTTTAACTTCTAGTGATGGCAAAAGCTGTCACTAAAATTATTTAAAATTTTTAAATATATTTATCTTATTTAAACATAAAATAATGGTAATTTTGGATATTAATGATAGAGATCTTACCGTCGCTAATAGTTTTTAAAAAAAAAAGCATTCCAAAAAAAAGATTAATTTAAATTCTTATTTGTAATGAAATTAGCAATGGATGATTATCGTCGCTAATAAGTTTAGTATTTAGTGACGACATTAGCAACTGTATGTTTACCATCGCTAATAATCTGGCCCACTGCCAATTTCGAATCCGATTTGAATTTAATTTAAAAATTTTATCAAATCTAATTAAATTAAATTTTGAATCTAAATTTTACTTAGATTATAAAATTTAATTAATCTTAAATTAGATTAAAATTAATTAAATTTAATTTAATTTAAATCAATTAGAAGAAATTAGTTTTTAATTTGGATTTAATTTGAATCCAATTCAAAATTCTGTTAATCCAAATTCAATTAGACTATTAATTTAAGTCCTACTTGGATAGTAAAACTTAATTATCTTTAAATTAAGTTAAGCCTAATTAAATTTAAGTTGATATAGATAATTAGAAGAAAAATAGTTTGCAATTTGGATTCGAATTGAATCCAATTCGAATCCAATTCGAAATTCTATCAATCTTAATTTAATTAGACTTTTAATCCAAGTCCTACTTAGATAGTAAAATTTAATTATTTTTAAATTAAGTAAAGACTAATTAAATTTAAGTTGATTTAAATTAATTAGAACTTGATCCATGATTACATTCAAATCCAATTCGAATTCGATTCGAATTTCCGTCAAACATAATTCAATTAGGCTTTGAATCTAAATGCTACATAGATTATAAAATTAAATTAGCTTCAAATTAAGTCAAGATTAATTAAATTAAAGTTGATTTAAATTAATTTAAAAATATAATTTTTAATTTAGACTTAATTCGAATCCGATTAGAAAACCTATCAATCCTCATTCAATTAGACTTTAAAATCCTAATCCTACATAGATAGTAAAATTTAATTACTTTAATATTAAGTCAAGCCTAATTTAATTTAATTTAATTAAAATTAATTATAAAAAAAATAGTTTTTAATTTATGTTCGATCCAAATTCAATTAGAATCAGATTCGAATCCAATCCAAAATCCTATCTAATCTATTTCAATTAGACTTTGAATTTAAGTTCTCATTAAATTTTAAATCAAATTATCTTAAAATTAAGTCAAGCCTAATTAAATTTGATTTGATTTAAATCAATTAGAAGAAATTAATTTTTAATTTAGGTTTCATTTGAATCAAATTCGAATTCTATTTGAAATCCTATCAAATCTAATTCAATTAGACTTTAAGTCCAAATCTTATTTAAAATATTAAAATCTAATTAGCCTCAAATTAAGTTAACACTAATTAAATTAAATTTATTTTAAATCAATTAGGACTTGATCCATAAATTAATTAAGTCAAAAAATTTGTAATTATCCAATATTAATTTTTAGCCACCCAAAAAATAACTTAGGAGAAAAATAAAAATAAAATATAATTTTTTTAAAAAATTATGATTATTAGAGATGGCTTTAGTGACCGTGTGCTTGCCATTGCTAATAACTTTGAAAAAATATTTTAAAATTAAAACTAAATATTTTTAAAAATTAAATATTATTAATGATGGCATTTTTTTATTAGCGACAAACCTCGATTGGTAATTTTTTTTTTTGATAGTATTACCGACGACATGTTTGCCATCGATAATTATTAAAATTTTTAAAAAAATCTTCTCTAAAATTTAATATTTTTTAAAAAATTAATATTATTAGCGATGGTAGCTGGTGGGTGTATAAAAGGTAGATGGTGGATAGCTAAGCCAGAGAGTGACTACTATGGAATCCTTGAAGAAGTGATTAAGATGAGCTATATTAGAGGTAATAGTGTAATTCTATTTAAATGTCGATGGTTCAATACTGACAATGGTATGAAGGTTGATCCACGGCATGGGCTTGTTGAGATCAAACATGGATCAAAAGCTTATGTCAACGAATCATTTATACTACCTACACAAGCTGCTCAAGTGTATTATTCTTCTTTTTCATTAAGAAAAGTAGGAAGAAAAGATTGATGGGCTATATGTAAAATTAAGTCTCGAGCCGTTCATTACGCATTCAAAGAAGAAGAAAAAAGCTCCAATTATCAGAATGCTTTCAAGAGAGTGAAATAGTAGGAGTTCATCAATCCTTTGATGATGTGGAATTGGATGCTCCAAGAATATTCCTATGTGAAGATAGCCAACATGAGGAGGTAGATCCAACTGAGATTGTTTTAAAAGACAATCCTTCCTAAGAAGAGGAAGAAGAAGAGAAAGAAGAAGAGGAAGAGCCGGAAGAAGAGGAAGAAGAGGGAGAATCGGAAGAAGATTCCCAAGGATACAAATATATGAAAAGGCCGATGAGTAGTGCTAAGTATATAATTTTTGGATTATTTTAATTACTAGTCTTGCATTATTTTAAACCTTGCATTGCTATCATAATTATTTAATTAATTTGATAAATTTATTTATTTTTATTTTTAAAAAGTATATATCATGTCTTCGAGAGGCCGGAGCCATGCCAGTCGAGGATAGAGCTCTCGAGGAGAGAGCGATCATATCATAAGTTCTTATGATTCTACACATTTCACATCGGATGGTAAGCTCTAATACTTTATATATTCTTATTTATATTTTTTTATTATTTATTAATTAGTATAATATTTTTATATTAGATATTTTGTGCTCAGATTCGGAGGACAAGGGGTCACCAGTGACCCCATAGTTTCATGCATAGCGACTGTCGGCTCTTAGACATAGTATCATGGTTGAGGACCCGTCCGGCTCATGGTATCTCCAACTAGATCGGAGGCTAGGTAGCTTATCCATATTCAGAGCCGCTCGTAAGTACTACATCCCCAATTAACATGTTTAGAATTTAGTAATTTTAGAGTTAACATTTATTCTTTGAAATCAATTTTACAGCATATTCAGAGAGCCTTCAACATCTCGTGTCGTTACTGTGATCATATGCTAATTAATGTCGGGCTCGGTGAATGATTTCTCGAGTTGGCTATTAGAAGCTCATGATACAGCCTGAGAGATATTTTTGGTAAGTCAAAACTAGTTTAATTTTTAAATTTTCAATACGTTGGTATTTTAATTACATATTGATACATGCTTGCTTCTATCCTGTAGGAGTATTACCGATTCGAGACTTCTCAGGATGAGGAGGATGGCCAGCAGACCTTCGAGGAGGTGGCCATATGGAGGCTCCGAGATAGCCTCTATAGTCTCAAGCAGTCTACCATCCAGCACTTTAGTTCTCAGTCACCATCGGACTGGAGGTTTTTCATCGATCACTGGATGCGAACAGACATATGGCAGGCCCTCTATGATTAGTGGAGCAGCGAGGAGTATTTTGGTGGCGGCAAAGGGTCTGACAAAATTAGGCCACCCAATAGGATTCGATCAGATATATGGGCAGCTTGGTCAGCACACATATTATAGTCGATAAACTGGTAAGAAATCAATATCAAAACTCTTCATCAGAATGATAAAAATTTATATATATATATTTTAATTAATTTAATTTTATTATTTACTTATTATAGACACGTAGCTAGATCATCCATTAGATCAGCTACAGTTGTGGTGGACCACACACCACTCTAGGAGGATTGATGAGTATTTAGATTCTACGTCACAGCATATCACAGTAAAAACTTCAAACTTTATTTAATAATTAAGTTGTTATAGGATTTGATTTTTATATTAGCATTAATATATTTCTAAACCATGTAGATGCATTATGCAGAGTACGTTGCTGAGAGGTATGATGATGATCCATCTTTTCAACCCCTCTTAACCTTGAGGGATAGCTCAGCGCCACCGAGGGGTGAGTAGGAGTCGGATCATAGAATTTAATCATAACTTTGATCCTCCATCATCTCGATATCCTTCAGCATCCTTACAGGCTTCGATGTTCTAGACCTGGAGCGATGCGCACATAAAGAAGATCGTGTGGAGGCTTTTGAGCCAGCGATCTTAGGGCCTCCTGGATGCCATCCACGATATGATCGTGGAGCTTCTCCGAGACCCATTGCTGTACGACCAGCTAGGCTCATTCTTTCAGCCATCATATCAGATAATTATATTATTAAATTCTTTTACTTGTTTTAAGTTTTTATATTTAGAAGCAATTCGTATATTTAGATTTCAATTCGGAAAGGAGATCTAGGGACTAAAAATTCAATCTAACCATCCAATCGATGGACCGAAGGTGTTTATAGCTCCATATCATCAAATCAAATATATAAGAATAATCTGTTTAAGAATAGACGTAGTGTATCGAAAGATATACTTCAGTATTGAAATATACGTCTTCGTATTAAAACTTACTAATATTATTTTATTTTTTTCATTACAAGATGCTGGGACATCCGGCTCTTATCCACCAACTACCGAAGAGGAGTAGGAAGAGGAGGAGACGGGCGATGATGAGGATCGAACTTAATTTTTTTTGATGTATTATATTTTTTTGATAATAATTATAAAAAATATATAATTTATATTTTTAATAAAATATAATTAGTTTTTTATTTTTGATTATTGGACTATTTTTGGATTTTAATTAATTATGAATCATAATTTATTATGATTAATTAAGATAGATTTTAAAAATTATTATTATTATTTAAAAAATATAATTTAGCTATTAGCATTGGTATCAGAGATGGTAAATGCCGTCGCTAGCGACGACTTTAGAGATGAAGCTTCATTGCTAATAGTTTTTTTAATAATTTTTTTTATTTTATTTAAAAATTATAGAACATTATCGATCGCATTAGCGATGATAAATTTGATCACTAATAATTATTAGAGATAAAATTAGCCACCAAGATGCTATAGCTAATATTTTTAAAATATTTTATTTTATTTTAATTTAAAAATTTATAATAATTAGAGATGATATTAGAGATGTAATTTTCTATTGCTATTAATTATTTATGATGATATTAGCTACAACATTGCCATCGCTAATATTTTTTAAGCAAAATAATTTAAATATTAAAAATTATTAAAGTTGAAATTTTTTCATCATAAAAACCATTGCTAATATCATTATTAATGATGGCAATTTTTACCATCACTAACAATGATAATTAGCGATAAAAATTTTTCAGATTGGATTTTACGATGATATTAGCTAGGCAAGCTTATTAGCAATGACATTTAGACTATTAGCGATGATAAACGATAATTCATCATCGCTAATAGTCTAAATTCTTGTAGTGTACTTTTATATTTTTGGTTGTAAGTATTTTATATTTAATAATGAAAAAGATAACTTAAAAAAAATTGATGACAAGTCAGATGAGAGTATCTTCTTAGGATACTCTTCATCGAGCAAGGCATATAGAGTTTTCAATAAGAGAACTCTCATTATTGAAGAATCTATCCATATTATCTTTGATGAATATAATGATAAATTTTCTAGAAAAGAAGATGCTCTGAATGAGGATGCAGGTGATCTTCATGACAAGATGGACAATCTCACACTAAAAGATGCTCCTATTCAAAATAATGAAGAAGAAGAGAAGAATGAAGATCCCAGTCCTAGTCCAAGAGAAGAACTACCAAAAGAGTGGAGGTATGCATATGGCCATCCTAAAGACCTAATAATCAGTAATCCATCACAAGAGTTAAGAACCCGATCCTATCTTAGAAATATTAATAATTATTTAGTCTTTGTATCAT
Source organism: Cocos nucifera (assembly GCA_006176705.1). Lineage (NCBI taxonomy): Eukaryota > Viridiplantae > Streptophyta > Magnoliopsida > Arecales > Arecaceae > Cocos > Cocos nucifera. Next base: position 5,357 of record QRFJ01000475.1, on the reverse strand, counting down.
AAATTAAACCTAAAACTATAGAAGAAGTTGAAAAAGATCCATATTGGATTAATGCTATGCAAGAAGAATTAAATTAATTTGAAAGAAATAAGAATTGGACTTTAATTGACAGATCAAATGACTATCCAATAACTGAAACTATATGGATATATAGAAATAAACTAAATGAACATGGGACCATTATTAGGAACAAAGCTAGATTAGTAGCGGTCCAATGAACAAATTAACCTCTATAAAATATGATGAATTTTTTAGAGTATGAAAGCACATCATAAAAATGCATGATATAGCCAGAAAATTAAATGATTTGGGCATAATAGTATCTGAAATTTTTTTTATCCAATTTATTCTCAATTCTCTTTCATCCCGGTTTATCCAATTTAAGATTTACCATAATACATACAAGGAATCATGGATAATAAATGAACTCATTTTTTAGTGTGTGCAAGAGAAAGAGAAATTGAAACTGGAAGGGGTCCTAGCTATTCACATAGTTTCACGGGAGCATCCTAAAAAAATGAAGGCAAGGAAAGAAATTAAAGGATCCAACAATCCACCAATAAAAGGTTCTCATAAATTAAAATATTTTTTCTACAAGGAGGATATATCAAGAAGGATTGTGAGAAAAGAAGAAAAATGATTCGAAAAGAAGGGTATTCCCTTATCACTTATTTGTTTTAAAATCAATTTTATTAATATTTCTTCTAAATACTTGGTGGATTGATTCGGGTGCTGTAATTTATGTTTTTAATTCAATGCAAAAAAAAATTTTTTAAGCCGAAAATTAAATGATAGAGAGCGATGTATTTTTATAGAAAACTGGATAAAATCCAAGATTATTACAGTCGAAACCTATAGACTTATTATAGACACCAAATTTTAATTAGATCTAGATCTTTTATGTTCCTTCAGTATCTAGAAATTTAATTTCTTTATCAAAAGTTGATTTAAAAGATTTTTTATTTACTTTTATAAATTTAAATTTTAAATTAATAAAAAATTTTATTTTTATTGATACTGAAATATTGTGTAATGAATTATATAAATTAAATTTGAATTCTTTTAAACAATCTTTGCTTTTTGAAATGTCAATATCAAAATAAAACATAGTATTGTAAATGAGAGTTCTTCAATGCTGTGGCATAGATGATTAGGTTACATATCAAAAGAAAGGATGACTAAATTAATTAAGATATTTTACCAAAATCTAGATTTTAGTGATTTTAGTATGTACATCGATTGCATTAAAAAAAATAAATTAAAAATCATAAAAAGAATGCCACTAGAAGTTAAGAACTCTTAGAATTGATACATATCGATATTTATGGCTATTTTACATCTTATTTTGGAGGGCAAAAGTATTTTATTATTTTTATTGATGATTCCTCACGTTATGATTATGTTTTCTTGTTGCATGAAAAGTTTGAAGCTTTGGAAACCTTTAAGATGTACAAAGCTGAAGTAGAAAATTAGTTGGACAGAAAAATTAAGATTGTGAGATCTGATAGAGATGATGAATACTATGACAGATATGATAAATCTGACCATAATTCTAAACCTTTTATCAAATTTCATGAATAGCATGGCATTGTAGCACAATATACTATGCCAGAAAATCTTCAATAAAATGGTGTAGCTGAAAGGTATAATCGTACCTTAATGGATATGGTGAGGAGTATGGTTAGTAAATCCTCATTATCCTTAAATTTATGGAAAGAAGTCTTAAAAATTATTATGTATATCCTAAATCAGGTATCCAGTAAGGCCGTTCCTAAAATTTCTTTTGAGTTATGGATGGATAGGAAACTAAGTTTAGGACATTTATATATTAGGGGTTGTCCAGTAGAGGCTCAATTATATAACCCATAAGAAAAAAAAATTAAATTTCAGAATTGTTAGTTGTTATTTTATAGGATATCCAGAAAGATTAAAAGATTTTAGATTTTATTTTTATCACACACCACTAGAATTGTTGAAACTAAAACTGCAAGATTCATTGAGGATGGTGAAAATAGTAAAAATGATACATCACCTAATGCAGTATTACAAAAAATAAGAAAATTTTTTTCTATTACAGTAATACCTAGAGATATTTCACTTGAGCCCACTCAATCTGAAATTATGGAACATCAACAAATGATTGATACACCACTTTCTGAACAGACTGTCAATACATCTGATGTAATTAAAAATAATCATAATAATGATATTGAACCAAGAATATTATGGAGATCTACTAAAATTACACTACAAAAAAATGAATATTAGTGATGATAAAATATTCCATCACTAAAAATAATTTTTTTCAACAATAACTTGACTAAAAAATTTACCATCAGCAATAGTATTAGTGATGGCGAATGCCATCTCTAAAAGTCTAAAAAATTAATAAATATATTTAAAAATAGTAAAAATTTTAGCAATGGCATATTTTGATTATTAGCAATAAAAAATTTATCATCGCTAATAACACGCTATTAGCGATGGTGCAAGCCATCGCTAAAATTATTTAAAATTTTTAAATAATTTTATAACATAAAATGGGTATTACCCATGGTGATTTTGAATATTAGTGACTAAGAAAATTGCTATCGCTAATAATTTTTTAAAAAATAAGTTAGAGAGAAAAGATTATTTTAAAATTTTATTGATGATAGAATTAGCGATAGACGACTAACCATCACTAATAAAATAAGAATTAGCGATGGAAAGTTTTTGATTGCTAATAATCCAAACCATGATCTAATCCAATTCGAACCAAATTTGAGTCTGATTCAAATTTAATTCAAAATTCTATCAAATCTAATTAAATTAGGCTTTGAATCCAAATCCTACTTAGATTATAAAATTTAATTAACTATAAATTAGATCAAGATTAATTAAATTAGATCTAATTTAAATCAATTAGGAGAAATTGATTTTCAATTTGGGTTCAATTTGAATCTAATTCGAAATCCTATCAATTCTAATTCAATTAGACTTTTAAGTCAAGTCCTACTTGGATAGTAAAACCTAATTACCTTCAAATTAAGTCAAGTCTAATTAAGTTTATAAAAAAATTAAATTAATTATAAATTTTTTTTTTTAATTTAGGTTCAATTCGAATCTAATTCAAAATCCTATCAATTCTAATTCAATTAGACTTTTAATTCAAATCCTACTTAGATAGTAAAACCTAGTTACTTTTAAATTAAGTCAAGTTTAATTAAATTTAATCTAATTTAAATTAATTAAAAGAAAATAGTTTTTAATTTAGGTTTGATTTGAATCAAATTCAAACTAGATTTGAATCCTATTCGAAATTTTGTGAAACCTAATTCAATTAGGCTTCGAATCCAAATCCTACATAGATTATAAAGCCCAATTGATCTTAAATTAAGTCAAAATTAATCAAATTAAAGTTAATTTAAATAAATTTGGAGAAAATAATTTTTAACTTATATTCAATACAAATCTAATTCGAATTTAATTTAAATTCAATTAGAAAACCCGCCAATCCTAATTCAATTAGACTTTAAAATCCAAGCCTTATATGGATAGTAAAATTCAATTATCTTCATATTAAGTCAAGTCTAATTGAATTTAATTTGATTATAACCAATTAGGAGAAAATGATTTTCAATTTGAATTCAATCCAAATATAATTGAAACTTGATTCGAATCTAATTCAAAATATCCTATCTAATCTAATTCAATTAGACTTTGAATTCAAGTCCTAATTAGATTCAAATTAAGTCAAGTCTAATTAAATTTAATATGATTTAAATTAGTTATAAAAAAATAGTTTTTAATTTGCATTCGATTTGAATCCAATTGAAATTCGATTTGAATCTAATTCAAAATCATGCCAAATCTAATTCAATTAGACATTGAATCCAAGTTTTACTCAAAATATTAAAATCTAATTAGCATTAAATTAAGTCAAGTCTAATTAAATTAAATCTAATTTGAATTAATTAGGACTTGATTCATAAATTAATCAAGTAAAAAAATTTAATAAAATCAAATATTAATTTTAATCATCCAAAAAATGACTTAAGATGATAAAAAATTAATAAAAAAAATTTTATTAGTAATGGCTTTAGCGACGGCATGAGTACCGTCACTAATAATATAAAAATATTATTTTTGCTATATGATAATTAGCGATGAGAAGACTATTACCAACGGAATCTATCATCATTAATAATTTTTTATATATTAGCGATGGTAAATGGTTATTAGCGATGGCATATGCCATCGCTAATAATCTTTGTACCTCATTTTTGTCCATCCCACCATACGTCCTCATTTTCTCTCATGCCACCGCTCATTATCCCCTCATTTTTTTCCTCCGTCCACCATGTCCTTGTTTTACCACCCCCTGCCCTCCACCATTTTTATCCCCCATGGCCACTGCCCTCTCTCCCACCCTTCGATTCTCCCACCATCTCCTCTTTTTTCTGGCCAGCGGCCTCCCTCCGACTGCACCCGACCCATCTTTCCGAGCCTCCGATCGCCTCCCAAATCCTTGAGCCTGCGACCGTCTCGATCCCTCGACTGCACTTGGCTCGCCTCCCTGAGCCGCCTCATCTTGCACTCTCTCCTCCTGACCATCTCCTCGAACCTCCGACCGCCTCCTGCATCTCCGAACCCTCGATCGTTCGATTCTCCCTCCACCCTCCTCTCCCCTATAGTTCTATTCCCCTGCCATCCTTCTCTCCCCCGCAGTTCTATTCTCCTGCCACTTTCTCTCTCCCTTGGTCGGTGGCCTGCCCTTAGCTATACCCGACCCGCTTTCTCGAGCCTCCAATCATCTCCCGCTTTCTCGATCTTTCGACTATCTCGATCCCCTCGGCTACACCCGGCCCGCCTCCCCAAGCTGCATCATCTGGCCCTCTCTCCCCTCGGTCGCCTCCCCTCGACTGCCTCCTTCCTTCTTCCTAGAACCTTCGATTGCCTCCTGCCTTTTTGAACCCCTGGCCATTCGGTTCCCTTGCCACCCTTCTCTCCCCCCGTAATTCTATTCTCCTGCCACCATCCTCTCCCCCGTACACCATCCTCTCCTCCCTGGCCGACAGCCCCCCCTCCCGACTGCACCTGACCCGCCTTCCCGTGCCTCCGATCGCCTCCTGCCTCTTCAAGCCGTCGATCATCCCGATCCATCTTGCTGCACATGGCCCATCTCCCCAAGCCACCTCATCCGGCCCTCTCTTCCTCTAGCTACCTCCCCTCGACCGCCTCCTACCTCCTTCCTAGAAATCTCGGCCACCTCCTGCCTCCCCGAACCTTTGATCATTCGATTCCCTCGCCACCCTCCTCTCCCCCCGCCGTTCTATTTCCCTGTCATCCCCTCTCTCCTTTCGGCTGTCTCCTAT
>QRFJ01000474.1:561758-827370 GCA_006176705.1 Cocos nucifera | reverse complement strand
ATAATTAAAATAATTCCTACTCCAACACATATTAATCAAGTGGAAGCAGCACCCAAATTTCTTATGAAGCAATCAAAATGCAGCACAACAGCCACCCCCGGATTCTAAGTACCTGAAAAGAAGTCCAACATGGAAGAGCTGATGATCAAATTTATGCAAAACCAAGAAGCAACTATAAAAAATTTGGAAGCCAAACTTAGGCAGGACCAAACAACAGCAATTCGAAACTTGAAGATGCAAATAGGTCAAATGGCTAAAATAATCTCCGAGAGACCTCAGGGATCCTTACCAAGCAACATAGAGACCCAATCCAAGGGAGCAAGTCAATGCTATCACCCTACGAAGTGGTACAAAGCTGGAGGAGCCATATTAGAAGAATGAGACTGAAGAGCCAACTACAAATAAGGAACCATCAACTAAAATTCATCAGTCACCAAAACAACCAGCAGATGGATGGTCTTCAGGTATACGATTTGCTGATCCAAATGTGAAGCCCTACGTGCCGTCACTACCATTCCTAGAAAGACAAATATAGCATCCAAATATAGAATTTTCTAACTTTTTCAAAATTCTAAAAAATTTATATATTAATATTTCTTTTGTAGATGCTATTACTCAAATGCCCAGGTATGCCAAATTTCTCAAAAAAATTCCAACAAACAAGAAAAAGCTGAAGAAGCATGAGAGAATAAATTTGAATAAAGAATGCTCAGTAATAATTCAAAATAAATTATCAAAGAAGCTAAAAGATCCAGGGAGTTTTACTATCTCTTGCATTATTGGTGATTGTAGTTTTGATAAAATTTTATGTGATTTAGAAGCAAGTTTTAATCTCATGCTTTTTTCTATTTTTAGGAAGCTGGGTCTAGGAGAATCGAAAATCTATCACTATTACTCTTCAATTAGTCGATAGATCCGTTAAATATCTAAGAGGTATAGTGGAGGATGTCTTGGTAAAGGTAAACAAGTTTATTTTTTCTATTGATTTTATTGTTCTTGATATGGAAGAAGATTATGATGTATCCCTTATTTTAGGGAGATCCTTTTTAGCTACTGGAGGAGCTTTAATAGATGTTCAACAAAAAAAATTAATTCTTAGAGTCCAAGATGAACAAGTTACTTTTAATATTTTCAAAGATACTAAACATACTGATGATAATCAAACTTATTTTCTAATTAATATTATTTATAATCCATTATATGAGAATTCTGTAGAAAACATGTTTGAGACTATAAAAGCGAGCAATGTCAAATTAAAAGATGAGTCGATCAACATGAAAGTATTCCAATTGAAGTGGCAAGGATTGATCCACTTTAGAACTCAAAGAAAGTCAAGCTGAAGACTATAAATCACAAAACTACGTAGATAGGTTGTTTCTTTTCTTTTTAGTTTTGATTATTTTTTTTTCTTTTATTTTTTCAATAATTTTATGGTTGTCTTTTACTGCTTTGGTGTGTATTTTCAATTTTGCAGAGAAAAATCAATGAGAGCTCTAGCAAAATTTCAAAGCTCCAAAGAATCAGACTGAACCAAATCAGGTATATTTCTTTCTATCCTTTATTGCACCCTTTATTTTTCTTTCTCCTTTAAGATAATGTAGAACAAGTAAAAAAAAAGAAAAGAAAGAAAAAAATCATGTGTCAAGAAGAAAATCTTGAGCAAGATAAATTGGATAAGTGATAAAAGATAGAATTATTTGCTAATGAATGTAACGAGTTAAAGAAGTAGATTATTTGGTCAACTTTTAGCAGCCTACTTAGGTCATTAAAAGACTATTAGCACTTTTAATTGCACATGCACACTAACAAGGCAAAGTAGGTATTGATTATAAGGCCAACTGAGGATTCAATTATCATTAAAAATTAGTAATTAATATACATTCTAATCAAAGAAACTTGAATTCAAGGAAAGAGCTACCTGCCTATAAGTAAAGTGCAAAAGATAGAGTATATGTGGATTGCCCAAAGCCTAGTAACTGGATCTCTGCACCTAGGTCAAGTGTGAAAATTCACATAAAACGATGAAGGGAAGGCCAGGATGCTCAGCATAGTAAAAAAAAAAAAAAAAAAGAGGCAGTGTGAAAGCTACCTTAATTCATGAGTATAAAATTAAGAATGTATAGAAAATTAACCAAAATAGGTGATAAGAGAGGATACTTTTATTCTTTTAATTTAATACTGAAATGCTAAAGTTAGTCATCATGAATACGAGTACTATAGATCTTTGATGTACTCTAAGAAGGTTTTTAATTGTATTGATTGAAAAAATTTGCTTCTGAAGCTCAATGCTTAGTTAGCAATATTTTTCTAAACTTTTTTGATTTTTAGTCCTGGATTTTATCTTTGTGATGGAATAATCTTATTGAAACATGGGTATTAAATAAAATATTACTAAGGGATAGCAGATGACTAAGTTGGGGGTGTGATAATTGGTAAAAGTATAATTACTAATAAAAATATTAAATATAAATAAATTAATCTATTTCTTTAGAAATTAATATTTTTATTAATCTTATGTAGGAAAGAAGGCTACCAATGTGAAGATCTTATTTTTCTGATTAAGATGAAATAAATTTCAGGCAAAACGGACTTCAAACGAGTTCGAAATTGGATTTAAAAAAAAAAAAATGGTTTGGTTCAAACTAGTTTAGCAAACCGGCTCAGCATACCGCTCGGCTCGACCGCAAACCGACCCATCGATGCAATGCTGACGTCAAGATGATGTCAGCATTTTTCGTGGTGCATGGTGGGCCATCTGGAGGGCAATTTGAGAATTTCACAGCAAGAGGCGCGCTCCGATTGACTGAAGAACGTGGTGGTCCATGCAACACTGGGCTCGCGCATGGTCTATAGAGGGCAATTTGGAAATTTTGGTTGATCCAATGGGCGGCTTTCACTGAAACTTGATCAGATGGTCGAAATGAAGGTGCTGATGGATGGCATACTGCAGCTTTCGATTGAGATCCAAAGCTGAGATTCATCTTGACGTTATCCTCTCTACGGTCTGAAAAAATTACCAACATAATTAGCTATATCAGTTGCTTTAGCAAAAAGGATTACCTATCTTGGCAATTGCTCATATCGTGTCCTCCTCCACATAGGTCACAAGTGAATGCTCTGAACATGCATAGCTGTTCCCTTCAAGTTGTTGACTTCGGCTCTAAGGGCTGCAATTTCAGCTAGTAAGGTTGGCACGCAATCTACTCCCTGCACAGCTGCTAGTCTTTTTGGCATCATGCATTCTGTCTGCCATTGATAGCTATTTGATGCCATCTCATCGATCAGATCGAAGGCTTCTTCCTCCATTTTTTGGTTAATGATTTCTCCTGCTGCTGCATCAATCATAGAATGATTAGTAGGAGATAAACCATTATAGAAAATTTATACCTGAAGCCATACGGGTAGTTGATGATGTGGACATCTCCTCAGTAGTTTCTTGAAATGCTCCCAAGCCTCATATAGTGTCTCCATGTCCATCTGCATAAAAGAAGTGATATCGTTGCGCATCTTAGCAGTCTTGGAAGGTGGAAAGTACTTGGCTAAGAATTTTTGGGCTAGGACATCCCAAGTTGTGATAGAACCTGCAGGAAGAGAATGAAGCCAACTTTTAGCTTTATCCCAAAGAGAAAGGAAATAACCTTAATCTAATAGCATCATCCGACACCCCATTAATTTTAAAAGTATCGCAAAGTTCAAGAAAATTAGAAATATGGGCATTCGGATCATCATGCATGTGTCCACTGAATTGGACAGTTGATTGAATCATCTGGATCATCGCTAATTTTATTTCAAAGTTGTTTGCTCGTACAGGCGGTCTCCTGATGCTCGAAGCTGCATCGGCTATAGATGGTGTGATGTAATCATTTAATGGATGATGTACTGATCGAATAGCTTCATGCTGTCCTTCAGTCGCCATATCCAATCCTAGATTGATGTCGTTAGGATCTTCAGCTGCCATGTTTCTTTCTTGTTGTAGTCTTCTAATGGTTCTTTCAATTTCTGGATCTAAAGATAGTAAGTTACTATGTCCAGTACGTGTCATGCACTAAATTTTTTTTTTAAAATAATAAAAATTAAAAATAAATTTCTAAAGTAAAGCTAGGATCAAAATTTTAATATTATTTTAGACACAATCCCCAACAACGATGCCAAAAACTTGATGCATGCTAATTTATAGCTATGGCAAGTGCACTAGTCAATCAAGTAATAAAGTGAATGAGGATTGAAAAATAAGTACTGAAAAGCTCTTTCCTATGCTTTATTTAGAAAACCGATTTATGAGAATAAAAAATTAAAGAATAAAATAAAATAAATAATTAATTAATTTTTTTTTAGGAAATAGAGAGAGTGTAATTATTAGAGTTTTAAATTTAAGAGCAATAGTTTACTAAGGCAATCGATTCACCAACTCAGTCAATACAATATTCAGGTTTTTAGATTAATTTTATTTCATGTGATGGTGGAGTCTCCTAATTTATTCACTATCCTTTGGTCCAGGCATAGCAAAACTATCAATATTTATTAATTATCCCTTTGGTCCAGGTATAATTTAAATAAATATTAATGCATTAAGTTTTGTGAAATCCTCTAATTAAAATATGCTGCACGTCCAAAGCGCACTAAAATTTTTGCATGCATATGAATTCTAATTTGATTCATAATACAAGGTATATAATCAAGAAGCAATAACATAGATGTACTTGGTCCGTAACATCTATGTTCATCAGATCAATTAGAAGATGGCCAGTAATCTAAAAGCATTAAGATCAGATTTATATACTCCTCATGAATAAAATTTAAAAATAAATCACACTGAATATTGCATCAAAAGAGTGGCTACACCTTAGCCTTAGTAAAAGAAAATTTAGTTCATGATAACAAGTTCAAAAATAGCAAATAAAATAAAAAGCATAGAGAAATTAGACTGTTTGATTGCTGAAATTGATTATCCGTTGCTCTTGGTGTGGAGAACTTGGTGAAGAAGAAGAGGCTCTTTGATCGATGTCTTGATTATCGAAGAAAAACCTCCTTTTCTTTTGTCTTCTGACTCTCTTCTCTTTCTACCTCTCTCCTCTCTTTCTCTCTTTTCTTTTTTTTTATTTCTCTGACTCTACGACTTCTCTTTTTCTTTTCTTCCCTTTGCTTCTTTTTTTTTTCTTCCCCTCTTCTTTCTTTTTTTTTTCTTTCCCTCTTCCCTTTTTTCTATGGCAACAGCAGTTTTTATAGGTTAAAGAGATTGATTTTCCTCCAAAATTCTTTAGAAATTAGGTTTAAGACTCCTAAAATAACTTAAATTAGGATCAGGGTAATTTTGATCGTTGGATGTTGATCAAACGGTCCAAAAACCACTTAAAAACCCCTTAAAATAACCCAGATCAAGTCGGATTTCATGCCAGCCATTGGATCAACCGTTGGATTGAATCTGGGTCATCCGATCGCATAGAAAGAAGGCTTCTGATCTTTAGTTTAACATCGGGATGAATCTCAGCCATTGGATCTCGATCGGGAGCTGCATATGCCATCCATCAATGCCTTCGTTTCGATCGTTCGATCAAGTTTCAGTGAAAGCTGCCCATTGGATCAGCCAAAATTTTCAAATTGCCCTCTATAGACCATGCGCGAGCCCGGTGTTGCATGGACCACTGCATTCTTCAGCCAATCGGAGCGCACCTCTTGCTGTAAAATTTCCAAATTGCCCTCCAAATGGTCCACCGTGCGCCATAAAAAATGCTGACGTCAGCATTGCGTCGGCGGGTTGATCTGTGGTTGAGCCGAGCGGTCTACTAAGCCGGTTTGAACCGAACTGGTTTTTTTTTAAAAAAATTTAATTTTGGGCTCGTTTGAAGTCCGTTTTGCCTGAACTTTATTTCATCTGAACCAGAAAAATAAGATTTTCACATTGGTGGCCTTCTTTCCTACATAAGATTAATAAAAATATCAATTTTTAAAAAAATAAATTAATTTATTTTATAATTTAATACTTTTATTAGTATATTTTTATCACTTATCATCGGCACATCAAATGGGTCGCACACATCAGTATGTACTAGGGCAAGGAGATCTGTGGCCCTTTCCCCATATCCTACAAAAGAAAGTTTGGTCATTTTGCCTTGGAGACAAGATTCACAAGTTGGATATGACTCGAAAGTCAATAGACTAAATAGCTCATTTTTCTCCAATTTGTTGATCCTATCTTTTGCTATATGACCTAATCTCAGGTGCCATAGATATCTATCATTTGGACTATCCCTAGGTCGTTTGGCATTCACGTTTTGCTTGATAGTTAGAATAGGTACATCAATATGTAGCTGATAAAGACCATTACTAAGGAAATCATTTGCAATTTTATTTCTTTCATAAAGAATATTGCAATGGTTCTTAAAGAAGGTAATCACATAGCCCTCTAGTGCTAAGCATAAAACAGAAATCAAATTCCTGCTAGCTGTAGGCACATAATAACAGCCTTTCAAAACTAAGTCAAAACTAGATGGTAATCGAAGAGGATATGTTCCCACCGCCACTGTAGCAACTCTTGCTCAATTACCGATGCGTAGGATCATGTCTCCATCCCTCAGCCTCCTGCTATCCTCAAGACTCTGCATGAAAGTGCACAGATGAGTACTAGAACCAGAGTCAAGCATCCAACTAGATGCAGAAAAAATCGTAAGATTAGACTCAATAACGAGCATACCTCCAGAAGAACCTTCCTTCTTGTTCTTCAGGGTGGCCAGGTAAGTAGGATAGTTTCGCTTCCAGTGGCCATCGCTGTTGCAATGGAAATACTTTTCTTTGACAGCGGCTTTCATCTTCGGCTCTGCCTTCTTCTTCTTTGCTTCTTTCACCTTTTATCTTTTTGCAGACTTCTTTTTCTTTCCATAAGACTTTCTTTTAGAAAAAGTCCGTTCCATAGCAAGAATTGAGCCTTTAAAACCTTTCATAGAAAGCTTAGCAATGACCAGCATATTCATTAATTTGGCCAAAAAATTTTGAAATTTATGCATGTGGTAATTCATGATGAATTGCCCATATGCATCAATCAAAATTGCAAAATAATATCGTTCTGCAGATCCAAGTCTAACTTCACATCGAGCTTCTCAGGCTCTTCCATGTTCTTGATCATCATCAGACAGTGATCTTGGACTGACTGCCCATCATGCATCTTAGCCTTAAAAAATCATTTCGTGACTTGATACTTGGCTGCGCAACTCTATTCACCAAACATCTCCAACAGGTGAGCCAACATTTGGCGAGCAGTTTCGATATCTTTATGTTGGCGCTGGACCTCATCAGACATCGAGTCCAACATGTAATATCTGGCCTTATTATCTTCATTTATCCATTTTTTCAGAGATGCTTTTTGTTCAGTGGATGGACGGACTGGTAAGGTGGGAGGGTCCTGGTCCAGTACATGGGTTAACTTCTCAAAATTCAAAATAATTTTATAATTTCTGAGTCAATCTTTATAATTGGATCCGGTCAGTCTATGTGTATCCAAGATACGTGCTAATGGGTTGGACGCAGATATTTTTCTGTAGAGAGTTAAAGATTCTAGTTAGATACTGTAATTATGATTTGATCAATTTATTTAAAAATTTTATTTTTAAATAAATTAGCTTCCACTATTTTCTCAGATCCCTACACTTTTTCTATAGAGATGCAAAAATTTTCACGATTAATAATTTCTAGTGGGTGGTGTGGTCTCATCAACTGACTCATCACCTCACCTAACAGTTATTGGTGATGGGTTAGCCAATGAGTAAACAACTCTTGTTCATTAATTCTCTAATCATGGTGCACCCAAACTTGGTCTCTAATTCATGAATCTTACCGTATTCAAAATATTGATCCACTCCTTAGTTAAGTCAGACCCACTATTTGTACAGACTGAATTTCTAATTGAGTCTCTCACCGTATCTGGAATATTGAGCCCAACTCATCCTCCAACCCATAGCATCCAATGCCTAATAGATATGGTTGCATCTTCTCGGTGCAACTGAGCCACTGTATCCAGTTGAGAACAATCAACCCTGGGAAGGGCCCGCACATCTACAATGGTGGAAGACCTCAAACTTAATCTTTTCTTAGGGAGAATTGATTCATGTCTCATTAAACTAGACTTATCATAGTCGTAACAATTATGACTAACCAAGTTGCATGGGTTAGCTCGGATTATTGACCACCTCAGATCAAAACTGTGTCAACAGATATGGCCAGATAAATGAGATCGGTAGAAGAAATATGCTATTAACTCGTACAAGAATGCATTCAGATCGAGTAGCTTCAAATTAAAAATTAGTCGGTCGTATGTGCCAAACTTACCTTAGACACCAAATTATTGAGCCAAAATCAATTGGGTTAGCCTACAATCCAGACTCTAACCTCTAAGCCTAATTAGGTCTTGCTTGATCGTGACTCAATCCGACCCAAATTTAATCCTATTAGGCTGATCAATTTAAGCATTGTTGATCCCATCTAACTAACTCTTGATTCGATTTGATCAACCGCTTAGACCTAATTGAGCTACCCAAGCCCGAACCCAATATTATGAATATGTCTTAGATTTGAAATTCTTAATTTTAGATCTAATTTATATTTCATAATCTTAATTCTTAATTAAGTAGGGTTCATAAACAAAATATGCATAATAAATCATAGGGTTTCAGGATCTAGTGTTTTACAAAAAGTAAGTTTTGGATTTCTGATTAAGGATGAATGCGTAGCACCCCTATACATCATAAGATAACCCCATCAGATGGGAAGAGTGGGCCTTTAAACCCTTCTTCATTCTTATGACCGAACGGCCAAGAGGAATGTCTTAATCAGGAACATGTAATACTACAAAATAGTTTTACATCTATATCATATATCTCATATACAAATTAGATCTAATCATGGCATATTTTGCATACATCTCATGTATCGAATCATGCATATTTTTAGATCTAAATTATTTTATAATAATTTAAAAAATTAGATTTAAATTAATTTCATCAAAATAAATTCTAATCTAGATAATTATGTAGAACTATTCTACAACTAGTCTAGACATGCATCAATCATATCTCATATGATGTTAAATTAAATAATTTTTATTTACTATTTTTTAAATATTATTATAATAATTATAATATCAAAAAATAGTAAATAAATAGATCTAAAATATGATTTAATCAGATTAAATCATAAACATGCAAGACTATTTTATAGAACTATTCTATTTTAGAACTAGTCATGCATATTTTCTAATCTTAGATCCAAATCATTTAATTTTAATTTTTTCTAATTTTAGATTTGATAATATCTTATGTGACATCTAAAATCACTTATTTTTTAATTAGAATAAATTTAAAATTAGATCTAAATACTTTAGAACCTTGGCTCTGATATCAGTTGAAGAAAAAATCCTGATTTTCTGGATCAGGTTCGTTCAGATCTAATTGGATCAAGAGATATATTTAAAATCTTTTTTTCTTTGATCCTAATCAGATCTAAAATATTTTAGATCTAATTCTTATTATTTTAATAAAAAAAAAATTTAAATAAATTAAATTTAATTTAATTTACCTTGATGTTGGGTAATCCTATTATCCGTTGATGATCCTGTAAACAGCGAAAGATTCTGGATCTAGCCACGCAAGTGCCTGACCTCTATCGGTATCCACTCGGGCTGGATCTAGAGATCCTTTTTTTCTCTATCATGCCTCTAAAAATTAGATCTGGATCTGATCTAGAGGATCTTCAAAATATCTTTCGAAGATTAGCAGTTGCCCTTTGCAGTAGCGCAGCCTTCTAGCTTTCAATCGCCTCTCTCATCTGGATTGCACAAACTAAGAACCCAAATACTTTTGGATGTGGAGAGGAGAGGGAGAAGATGCTTTGGCATGGAGGAGGAGGAGGGAGGCAACCTTGGGGCATGGGATTCTCTAATAATTCAATTACTCTTAGGGTCAGGCGCAGGATCTTATTTATAGACTAAGCGTGATCCAACTCCTCTTCTTCCCAACCAACCACAACCCTTTATGAAATCAGATCTAAATTTGATTAGTGGGAATAGAGTCCCCTGGATTCCTCCTTAGATGGTGCCTAAGATCAGTCAAACTTGGTTCTTAGGAGAACTCTAATCAAAATCCAAAAAGGAGATGGAGTCTCTGTCCAACAGGGACTCCTTGGGTGCCTCCAACTTGAGCACACGCCAAGGGTGGTGTGCGCCCTCCTCATTGCCAGGTTCTGATAGGAGGACAGGCCCCCACCAGCTCTTCAATAGGTGTGCGACATGTGGTTAGAAGTCAAAATATCAATGGTCAATATTTGACCAGTCAAAGTTCAACTTTTGACCAAAGTCAAAGGACGAGAAATGGCAGGTGACCAAAAATCGTAGGTATTATTTTACAAAATAAGACAACCCTTTTCTGACTTAGACAAGCTCCAGTCAGATCAGATGAAGGCCTCTGAATAAGCACAAACTCTTTTGGCTCAGTCAGGACAACTATTTATGATAGTAAAAGAAGAACGTTAGGTTCAATCGAATGCTAGCACGATTTTCTTAAACCTAATTGAATCTCATTCAGATCAATTGAACTAGATTAGTTCGATTGATGATCACCAGATTCAAACCCTTGTTTATGTGATCCAGTTAGATTCAGTTCTATATGGTAATAGGATATATCATGATCTCTATCATTGACATCATCACAACTTCTTTCGATGGACCAGAACTCTTCTAATTCGAATAGTTAGAATGATCGATCATCTAAATCATTCTAATTACTCCCAAAATCCACCAATGACACCTAACAATATATGGTGGCAACCCATTAGAGCTAAATGCGAACCTCTTGGTGTAGCTACCTATGTGATTAAGTTCTTCTATCTTGAGCCCCGATCAGATTAGGGTTAAGGTGAACTCGTCAAACCCTAGTCTCTGTCATATGATGTAATCATTCGATTCAAGTCCAATGTGAAAATCTAAAAAGAAACTCTTTCTATTATTTTACTCTGCCATGGCCATGGGCTTCTAGACTTGATTCTCATGATTATCATAGGGCTGCTCCTCTACCATCGAGGTAGATAGATTCCATCTTGATGCAATCTAGTTCCTACAATGAACATGTCATAGCCAACATACACCTCAGAATTCTATATGGCTAGGAGACTGAGTAATGGTGTAGTCAAACTATAACACCCTCAAGGTGAACTACCAATACACCTCAGGTCAAAGAACCAGACACACTACTACAGCATCGAGTCAGTCATTGACGAGAAGGTAGACTTCCTAATGACTACTCGAGGTGGTCACGCTCAGTGCCCTCGTTCTCTAATGAGTACCTATACTCTTGCTCCGGTGTCTCCACACCATAGACTCAAGACTCATCTACTAAAGAGAAGCGATTGTACACCAATCTTTTGGATCAATCACCATCCTCATGATGATCCTATGATCGGAAGCATTTTATGAATTAATAATGATTATTCATGTCTTAAATTTTCAACTCTTGAAAATATGAATTATCATTACCATTAACTCAAAGGATGTATCACAGACACTAAATACACATATGTGATAGAAAATAATCCATTTTATTGATTATAGTCAAAATTACAATTTTGCCCTTAGAAGTGTATTACAAGTGTCAGCCAATTCTGGCTTCTAGGGTACATATATCTAACAGACAGCTCTTTTGGTGAGATAACATCCTTAGGTGATTGCAAAGACTGTATGCCTTGTTCGTCATCAACTATTTCGTCATTTACTTATACTTACTCTTCATTATGTGCATCAAGAAACTTAATAGGAGTAATGGCATCATCATCTTGCTTTTTCTTGATGTCTTAAAAAGATTCTTCATTGAAAATAATATCTCAGCTAATAATAATCTTGTGAGTAGTAGGATCCCACAATCGATACCCCTTTACTCCTTAGCATAGCCAAGAAATATGCATCTTCGAGAGTTCTTATCCAATTTTGTCCTCTTCTCTTTTGATATCCATGCATATGCATCACATCCAAAGATACGGAGATAAGAATAATTTATGGGTTTGCCACTTCAAAGTTCTTCTGGAATATCCAATCCAAGTAATTTTGTTGGCACTCGATTGATTAAATAACAAGCCACGTTTGTAGCTTCTACCCAAAATCTCTTATCCAATTTTGCGGTACTCAGCATACTTCAAACCCTCTCTATGAGTATTCTATTAAATCTCTCGACCACGTTATTTTATTATGGTGTCCTGGAAACTATGAGGTATCGCCAAATTTTATGCTCGCCATAAAACTCTTCAATTTTTTTGGAGCAATATTACCCTCCATTATCTGAACATAGTCATTTATTTTTTAAATCTTTTTCATTCTCTACTAAAGCCTTAAATTTCTTAAAGTTTTTAAAAATGTTAGATTTTCACTTTAGAATATATATCCAAGCCTTTCGAGAATAGTCATCAATGAAGAAGATGAAGTAGGAACACCCGTCTAATGACCTATCAAGCGACTTCTAAGTATCTGAGTGGATAAGCTCAAGAAATTTCTTACTATAATGCTGTGATAAAGAGAAAGAGAATCTTCTTTATTTATCATAGATGCAATCTTCATAAAATTCCAGTGATGCTGACTTGTATCATGGAAGAAGATCCTTATTTGATAATATCTATATCCCATGCTTGCTCATATATCCCAAGTGACGATGCCAAACCATCGAAAATACCATCTTTGTACTTACAACTACCACTTCTCTCACCTTAGTTTCACCCATCAATTTATAAAGTCCATCTATCTATGCTTTCTTTATCACCACCAAACATCCTTGGCACACCTTCAATTGATCTTTCTCTCCGGTAAATTTTAAACCTTGCTTACAAAACTTTTTAAAGGATAGTAAACTCTTGCGAAGTGTAGGAATATGGCATACATTAGAAACCGTCCAAACTATACCATCAAACATCTTGATCTAAACATCTTTCACTCCAATTATAGGAAATGTTGTATTGTTATCCAGATAGATAACATCACCATCCCATAGTTTGTATGCATGAAATTGCTCTCTAAAAGGAGTCATGTAAAAAGATGTCTCTGAATCCAAGATCCAATGATGTACAAGCTCGAACCTCTCTATTGCCATAAATGCATCTCCATCTTTTGAAGTGGTCAAACCAGCTTCACCTTCTGTAATATTACTTTAAAAGTTTCTTGATTTGAATTTTATATCAACTCTTCAAGCTTGGCAATCTTTTCTCACATGCCCAAATTTTTTATAATTCTAGCATTTTATCTTCTTTTTGCCCTTGGATTTAGATCTCGTCTTTTCTTGATCACCACATTCCCCCTCGAAAGGCCTTTCTCATGCTATCATGGCTTCCCTCAAAGAGCTTCCCTGGCTAAATTTTTGCCTCATCTCCTTTATTAGCAATGATGCAATAACTGACTCTATCTTGAGGGTTTCAACTATTAAAAAATATATCCTAAAGTCAATCATCTAAGTTGTAGATAGTTGAGCTGAATATAATTTATACTTAAATTTTAAATGAATAAAATTATTATTCTAGTATTTCATCATATTTTTATATCTTTTTGTAATAAATTCTTCTATGATGAAGTTCTTAGGACTATTTAGACTCGATAAAGAAGAATTTATCATTTAGTCTTTAAATCAGTTCACGACCAAATAATTCATTGTTATCCAAAACAACAACATATCAAGTGTAGATTATTGTGTGCCATAAGTATTGATTGTCCTCTTAACTAAAAAGTATGGAGATACTGTTATGGCATGTAGGTAAAATATAGGAGCATATTTCACTAAATGTGATCCAACTATGGAGCTCTCTATTGTCAAGAATTGCTTGCGAAGGATATGGATATAAGTATTCCTTAGACCTAAGATCACCATGGTGGCTTGCAAGCAACTCACTATACTTAGGTACCGGATGTGTGAGTCAAGATAGGATTGACCTCTCCAAGTGTTGGAGTAAGTGCATCATTATATTTTAATTTAGCAAAATCTCGATTAGAGTAGTTCATTGATAGATGCTGAAATTTTGAAATATACTATAGATAATTTTTCAGGATTGATAGTTAAACTCTAGGTCATCTTTTGAGCATTAAGGTCAAGAGGATGAATTATACAATAATCATATGCCACAGATTCATCGATATTGCATTACGACTATTCGACCTATTCGAATGTTGGGTACTATTGCTAGATAGTCATATCGATTGATATAAAAAATTAGTTTCTATTTTATCGACTTAGGATTCAAATCTATGGGGTCACACATAATAAAAGTTTCTACCTAATTTGATGGCTGATCTAGAGTCCTGATGACCTAAAACTCTATGGTCAAGAGTTCTACTGGATAGAGAACACTGGATTCAAGAGTCCCACTGGATTGGGACTCTTCAAGAGTTTCATGTTGATGAAACTCTATTGCCCAAACATCCTTTCGATTGAAACTCTATGATTATTGAAGGATTAATTAGCAATTTGATTGCTAATTAGCTTAATTTGATTGAGAGATGAGTGATGAGTGGTAAAAATATACTAATAAAAGTATTAAATTATAAAAAATTTAATTTATTTTTATAAATTAATATTTTTGTTAATCTTATGCAAAAAAGAAGGCCACCAATATAAAGATCTTATTTTTTTGATTCAGATAAAATAAATTTCAGACAAAACGGACTTCAAACGAGTCCAAAATTAAATTTCAAAAAAAAGCCGATCCGGTTCAAATCAGTTCAAAAAAATCAACTCAACAAATCATCCGATCCGACCACATCCAACAGACCAACCAGTTGATGCAACACTAACGTTAGCATTTTTCACGATGCATGGTGGACCATTTCGAGGATATTTCAAGGATTTCATATAGAAAAGCGTGCTCTAATTGGCTGAAGAATGTGGCAGTTCATGCAACATTGGGCTCGTGCATGGTCTACAGAGGATAATTTGAGAATTTTGTCTGATCTGATGAATGCCTTTCATTAGGATTTGATTAGATGGCTGAAATGCTTGCGCTAACGAACGGTAGATGTAGCTCCCGGTCGAGATCCAATGGCTGAGATTCATCCCGACTTTAAAACTAAGAATCAGAAGCTTCTCTGTGCATGATCTGACGGCCCAAATTTGATCTTCAAGACTAATCTGATGGTCCAAATAAATTTCAACTTGATTTAAGATTTTAAGATGATTTTTGAGTGATTTTTGGATCGTTTGATCGACGTCCAACGATTAGAATTCATCTAGGGTCTTAATTTGACTTATGTTAAGAGTTTTAGACCTAATTTAGTGAGGATTTCTTCCAAAAATCCACCTCTTAGCCTATAAAAAAGAGGGCTACCTGCTATTGCTGAGAAGGAAAAAAAAAAGAGATAGAGAGGGGGGAAAATAAAGAGAAAGAGAAGAGAGAGGTAGAAAGAGAAGAGAGATTTTTGAGAGAAAAGGAAGGGCTTTTAATTTTTTTCTTTTCTTCTTCCGATAATTAGAACATCGATCAAGGAGCTTCTTTTCTTTTTCATCAAGTTTTCCACATCAAGAGCAACGGACAACCAATTTCAATAATTAAACAGTCTAATTTCTTAATGCTTTTTATTTTATTTGCTATTTTTGAACTTGTTATCATGAACTAAATTTTCTTTTACTAAGGCTAAGGTATAGCTACTCTTTTGATGCAATATTCAGTATGATTTATTTTTAATTTTAAATTTTATTCATGAGGAGTATATAAATCTGATCTTAATGCTTTTAGATTACTGACCATCTTCTAATTGATCTGATGAACATAGATGTTACGGACCAAGTACATCTATATTATTGCTTCTTGATTATATACCTTGTATTATGAATCAAATTAGAATTCATATGCATGCAGAAATTTTAGTGTGCTTTGGACGTAGCATATTTTAATTAGAGAATTTCATAAAACTTAATACATTAATATTTATTTAAATTATATCTGTACTAAAGGATAATTAATAAATATTGATAGTTTTGCTACGTCTGGATCAAAGGATAGTGAATAAATTAGGAGACTCTACCGTCACATGAAATAAAATTAATCTAATAACCTAAATATTATATTGATTGAGTTGGCGAACCGATTATCTTAGTAACCCATTATTCTTAAGTTTAAAATCCTAATAATTACACTCTCTCTATTTCCTTAAAATTTTTAATTATTTCTTTATTTTATTCCTTAATTTTTTATTCTCATAAATCGATCTTCTAAATAAAGCATAGAAAAGAGCTTTTCAATACTTATTTTTCAATCCTCTAGGGACGATGCTCTACTCATTTACTTTATTACTTGATCGACTGGTGCACTTGCCATAGCTATAGATTAGCACACATCAAATTTTTGGCACCATTGCCGGAGATTATATTTAAAATATTATTATTTTTAAAAAATTTTGTTCAATGCATGACACGTACTGGACATAGTAACTTACTACTTTTAGATCTAAAAATTGAAAGGATCATTAGAAGACTATACAAGAAAGAAACATGGCAGCTGAAGATCCTAACGATATTAATCTAGGATTGGATATGGCAATCGAAGGACAGCATGAAGCTATTCGATCAGTACATCATCCATTAAATGATTACATCACACCATCTGTAGCCGATGTAGCTTCGAGCATCAGGAGACCATCTGTGTGAGCAAACAACTTCGAAATAAAATTAACGATGATCCAGATGATTCAATCAACTGTCCAATTCAGCGGACACATGCATGATGATTCGAATGCCCATATTTTCAACTTTTTTAAACTTTGTGATACTTTTAAAATTAATGGAGTGTCGGATGATGCTATTAGATTAAGGTTATTTCCTTTCTCTTTATGGGATAAAGCTAAAAATTGGCTTCATTCTCTTCCTACAGGTTCTATCACAACTTAGGATATCCTAACCCAAAAATTCTTAGCCAAGTACTTTTCATCTTCCAAGACTGCCAAGATGCGCAACGATATCACTTCTTTTATGCAGATGGACATGGAGACACTATATGAGGCTTGGAAGCATTTCAAGAAATTGTTGAAGAGATGTCCACATTATCAACTACCCATATGGCTTTAGGTATAAACTTTCTATAATGGTTTATCTCCTACTAATTATTCTATGATTAATGCAGCAGCAGGAGGAACCATTAATCAAAAAATGAAGGAAGAAGCCTTCGATCTGATCGATGAGATGGCATCAAATAGCTATCAATGGTAGACAGAACGCATAATGCCAAAAAGACTAGCAGTTGTGTAGGGAGTAGATTGCATGCCAACCTTACTAGCTGAAATTACAGCCCTTAGAGCCAAAGTCAACAACTTGAAGGAAACAGCTATGCATATTCAGAGCATCACCTATGACCTATGTAGAAGAGGATACGATACGAGCAATTGCCAGATAGATAATCCTTTTGCTAAAGCAACTGATACAACTAATTATGTTGATAATTTTTTTAGGCCGTAATAAAATAATTTCTACTCCAACATATATAATCAACGGTAGAGGTAGCACCCAAATTTCTCATGGAGTAATCAAAATGCAGCACAACAGCCACCTCCAAGATTTCAAGTACCTAAAAAGAAGTCCAACATGGAAGAGCTGATGGTCAAATTTATGCAAAACCAAAAAGCAATAATAAAAAATTTAGAAGCCAAACTTAGACAGGACCAAGCGGCAGCAATTTGAAACTTGGAGATGCAAATAGATCAAATGGCTAAGATAATCTCCGAGAGACCTCAAGGATCCTTGCCCAGCAACACAGAGACCAATCCAAGAGAGCAAGTCAATGCTATCACCCTAAAAAGTGGTACAAAATTGGAGAAACCACATCAGAAGAAAGAGACTAAAGAGTCAACTATAAATAAGAAACCATCAACTAAAATTCATCAATTACCAAAACAACCGATAGATGGATGGCCTCCAGGTATATAGTTTGCCAATCCAAATATAAAGCCCTACGTGCCGCCACTACCATTCCTAGAGAGAAAAATACAGCATCCAAATAAAAAATTTTCTAATTTTTTCAAAATATTAAAAAATTTATATATTAATATTCCTTTTGTAGATGCTATTACTCAAATGTCCAGGTATGCCAAGTTTCTCAAAGAAATCCTAATAAATAAGAAAAAGCTAAAGAAGCATGAGAGAATAAATTTGAATGAAGAATGCTCAGCAATACTTCAAAATAAATTACCACAGAAGCTAAAAGATCCAGAAAGTTTTACCATCCCTTGCATTATTGGTGATTATAGTTTTGATAAAATTTTGTGATTTAGGAGCAAGTGTTAATCTCATGCCTTTTTCTATTTTTAGGAAGCTGGGTCTAGGAGAATCGAAGCCTACCACTATTACTCTTCAATTAGTCGATAGATCTATCAAATATCCAAGAGGTATAGTAGAGGATGTCTTGGTAAAGGTAAACAAGTTTATTTTTTCTGTTGATTTTATTATTCTTGATATGAAAGAAGATTATGATGTACCCCTTATCTTAGGGAGATCCTTTTTAGCTACTGGAGGAACTTTAATAGATGTTCAATAAGGAAAATTAATTCCTAAAGTCCAAGATAAATAAGTTACTTTTAATATTTTCAAAGATACTAAACATCATGATGATAATCAAACTTATTTTCTAATTGATATTATTGACAATTCAGTATATAAGAATTCTATAAAAAATAGGTTTGAGACTATAAAAACTAGCAATGTCCAATTGAAAGAGGGCTCGATCAAATATGAAAGTATTCCAATTGAAGTGAAACCGGATTGATTCAACTCAGAACTCAAAGAAAGTCAAGCTGAAGACTATAAATCAGAACTACTAGATAGGTTATTTCTTTTTTTTTAGTTTTGATCATTTTTCTTTTTTTTTATTTTTTAGTAATTTATTGTTGCTCTTTTACTACTTTGGTGTGTATTTTCAATTTTACAGAAAAAAATCAATGAGAGCTCAAGCAAAATTTCAAAGCTTTAAAGAATCAGACTAAATCAAATCAGGTATATTCCTTCCTGTTCTTTATTGCATCCTTTATTTTTCTTTCTCCTTTAAGACAATGTAGAATAAGTTAGGGGGTAAAAAAAAAATTCATGTGTCAAGAAGAAAATTTTGAGCAAGATAGACTAGACAAGTGATAAAAGATAGAATTATTTGCTAATGAATGTAACGAGTTAAAGAAGTAAATTAGTTGATCGACTTTTAACAACCTATTTAGGTCATTAAAAGACTATTAGCACTTCTAATTGCACATGCACACTAATAAGATAAAGTAGGTATTGATTATAAGACCAACCGAGTATTCAATTATCATTAAAAATTGGTAATTAATATACATTCTAATCAGAAAAACTTAAATTTAAGGAAAGAGCTACCTACCTAAAAATAAAGTGCAAAAGATAGAGTATATATGGATTGCCCAAAGCCTAGTAACTGGGTCTCTGCACCTAGGTCAAGTATGAAAATTCACGTAAAATGATGAAGGAAAGGCCAAAATGCTCAACACATATAAAAAAAAAAGGACAGTATGAAAGCTACCTTAATTCATGAGTATAAAATTGAGAATGTATAGAAAATTAACCAAAATAGGTGATAAGAGAGGATACTTTTGTTCTTTTAATTTAATACTGAAATGCTAAAGTTAGTCATCACGAACATAAGTGCTATAGATCTTTGATGTACTCTAAGAAAGTTTTTAATTGTATTGACTGAAAAATTTGCTTCTGAAGCTCAATGCTTAGTTAGCAGTATTTTCTAAACTTTTTGACCTTTAGTCCTAGATTTTATCTTTGTGATGGATAATCTTATTGAAACATGGTATTAAATAAAACATTGCTAAGGGACTAGCAATGACTAAGTTGGGGGGTGTGATAAGTGGTAAAAATATACTAATAAAAATATTAAATTATAAAATAAATTAATTTATTTTTTAGAAATTAATATTTTTATTAATCTTATATAGGAAAGAAGGCCACCAATATGAAGATCTTATTTTTCTAATTCAGATGAAA
This sequence comes from Cocos nucifera, assembly GCA_006176705.1. Lineage (NCBI taxonomy): Eukaryota > Viridiplantae > Streptophyta > Magnoliopsida > Arecales > Arecaceae > Cocos > Cocos nucifera. The sequence goes on along the minus strand of QRFJ01000474.1, from coordinate 807,379 downwards.
TAAATTTCAGGCAAAACAGACTTCAAACAAGCCCGAAATTGAATTTTAAAAAAAAAAAGTTGGTCCAATTCAAACCGGTTCAGAAAAATCGGCTCAGCAGACTACGTCTGATCTGACCACACCAAACCGACCCATCGTTGATGCAATGCTGACGTCAAGGCTGATGTCAGCATTTTTTGGACGCATGGTGGACCGTTCTGGAGGGCAATTTTGAGAATTTCACATGAAGAAGCGCGCTCCGATTGGCTGAAGAACGTGGTAGTCCATGCAACATCCGGGCTCGTGCATTGGTCTATAGAGGGCAATTTGGGAATTTTGTCTGATCCGATGGGCATCTTTCACTAGAATTTGATCGAACGGTCGAAATGCATGCACTAATGAACGATAGCATCCGCAGCTTCCGATCGAGATCCAATGGCTGAGATTCATCCCAACTTTAAACTAAAGATCAGAAGGCCTTCTCTGTGCTACGAGCTGATGACCCCAGATTCAATTTTCAATGATTGATCCGATGGCTGGCAAATGAAATTTCCGACTTGATCTGGGTTATTTTAAGATGATTTTTAAGTGATTTTTGGATCGTTTGATCAACATCCAATGGTTAGAATTCATCCAGGGTCTTAATTTGACTTATGTTAAGAGTTTTAGACCTAATTTAGTTAGGATTTCTTCTAAAAATCTACCTCTTAGCCTATAAAAAGGAGGGCTACCTGCTGTTGCCAAGAAGGAAAAAAAAAGAGATAGAGAGAAGAAAAAAAAAGAGAAAGAGAAGAGAGAGGTAGAAAGAGAAAAGAGATTTTTGAGAGAAAAGGAAGGACTTTTAATTTTTTTTCTTTTCTTCTTCCGACAATCAGAACATCGATCGAGGAGCTTCTTTTCTTCTTCATCAAGTTTTCCACACCAAGAGCAACAGACAATCAATTTCAGCAATTAAACAGTCTAATTTTTTCATGCTTTTTATTTTATTTACTATTTTTGAATCTATTATCATGAACTAAATTTTTTTTTACTAAGGCTAAGGTGTAGCCACTCTTTTGATACAATATTTAGTATGATTTATTTTTAATTTTAAATTTTATTCATGAGGAGTATATAAATTTGATCTTAATACTTTTAGATTACAGACCATCTTCTGATTGATCTGATGAACATAGATGCTATGGACCAAGTACATCTATATTATTGCTTCTTGATTATATACCTTATATTATGAATCAAATTAGAATTTATATGCATGCAGAAATTTTAGTGCACTTTGGATGCAGCATATTTTAATTAGAGGATTTCACATAACTTAATATATTAATATTTATTTAAATTATATCTATACTAAAGGATAATTAATAAATATTGATAGTTTTGCTACGTCTGGATTAAAGGGTAGTGAATAAATTAGGAGACTCTACCATCACATAAAATAAAATTAATCTAATAACCTGAATATTGTATTGACTGAGTTGGTGAACCAATTATCTTAGTAATCCATTACTCTTAAGTTTAAAATCCTAATAATTACACTCTCTTTATTTTCTTAAAATTTTTAATTATTTCTTTATTTTGTTTCTTAATTTTTTATTCTCATAAATCAATCTTCTAAATAAAGCATAGGAAAGAATTTTTTTTGTACTTATTTTTCAATCCTCTAGGGACAATACTCTACTAATTTACTTTATTACTTGATCGACTGGTGCACTTACCATAGCTATAGATTAGCACGCATCAATGAGGATTCGATTAAATTTGATTGAATTAAATTTGATTAGGTTTGATCGGATTATGTTACACGATGACCTAATCGCTATGAAAGATTCGATCTTGATTTGATCAGAGGCTGGACAAAATTAATTTTTAATTTGATTAAAAGTTTATTTATTTGGATTAAGCCTAATTTGGTTGGATTTAATCTGGTCTAATGGGATCTAGAAAATTGATTTGGTTGAAACCAATTTGGACCAATTCAACGTAAGCTTGAATTTAACCTTCCCTTCTCCCTGCGCCATGTAACTTTGACTTTTTCATGCCCTCTCTCATGCATACTTTATTTTTGCATGTGATTTCCCATGTCAGAAAGAGTTTTGTGCACCCTCTACCTTCTCCTTTTGACCTGGTCCAATTATTGGATGAGGTTGTGATCATTTGAATTTTGAATTCAAATGATTGTTTGAAACAACCAACACTATCTCTTATCCTTCCCACACACCATATTTTATTTTTGTCGCCATTTCTGATTTATTTTGGATGTGGACGTGCAGAAGGAGAGTCCTTCTACATGTCAAACACTTAGTATTGGCATTGGGAAAGGATTAAGTGGATTAGGCTTTGCGTGTGGAAGTTATCTTAATGAATGAGTTCACGATGACATCCCTACCACCATAAGGTATCTCCACTGAATAGGAGGAGATGGCCTTTAAACCATACTTATCTCTTATGATCAGATGGCTTGGTGGCTTATTCATTCTTGATTACTAAGTTATCTGAATCTAACATATTAAATATATAAATATTTAATTTTTTAAATATATATTAAAATATGTCAAGCAATCCTTGCTCTGATTTCATTGAAGAAAATCGTGCAGAATTTTTAGCATTCATTTCTAATTTTTTTTCAAAAATTATTATAGCAGAAGTAAATATTAATTTAAAATTAATACTATACATGCATTGATCATATCAGAAATCCTACATCTGGATCCAGACATGTTAATATATAATAGAAAATTAAATGCATATGGTTAGATTGTTGTTTATGAAATAAGCTGACCCATTTTTGAAATGAGTCAAACCATTAGGTGAACAAAAAATAAAAATATTTTAAATTTAAAAATTTTTATAAAATGCTGAATCCCAATCCATCAGTCCAAAAACTTAATTAAAGGAATTAAGTATTATCTAGTAGGATCTAGAATTATGAATTAAAAATTCTAAGACAAATCCATAAGTCTGTGGGTTAAAGGATTAGATGAATTAGGTCCATTAATTGGATTAGACCTAAAGTTAATTAAGAAATAGACTTAACTAAAGTAATTGATCAAATCTAATCAAATATTGAATTAGATTAGGTCAAGGGCACTCTAGATTAAACTTTAATAGTTGTAATTGGATAGGTCCATATCTTTAACCAAACCAAGATGGTCTAGCCCAAAATTACTAGGTTGATTAGGTCGAACTTAATTAACCGATTGGTATCTAAGGTAAGTTTGGTAGATAAGATCAGTGATTTTTAATTGGGAGCTACTTGCATTGATTCGATCTTTGACAAGTTATTGGCATATCCCTTCCACTGATCTTACTTACCTGGCTGACATAGTCGATAGGATTTGATTAGATCACTTGATGATTTGAGCTGACCCATGTCATTAGAAATTGATTTGATTGAATTCAATCAGTAAGACTGAATTAGGTGCCCATGGATCCAAATTTGATCCTTATCCTCTTTAATTGACTTGGTGAAGTCAGTGGGAGGATTTAACTTGATAAAGTCAGTGAAAGAAAATTAGTCTGTGTCCTTTCTATCCTTAAATCACATGTAATCTAAATTCTTTAAATTATTAGTTTCTTAAAATAACAAAGTTATGGAGATAATCGAGTCATAGCCTCCCATTAAGGTGAATAGTAATGAGTCTAATTTTTTAGATAGATATTGAAGGTGTCTTATACCTGATGTTCATCTAGATATTAGAATTATCGTCCATCATATGATGATTAGGTCGCACTCTCTTAATGATGATCAGGTTGGCTAGAGCTTTCCTCGGGCCTGTTCATCATTAGTTTGATGCATCGAACTCAATCATGTTAATGGTTGGATCTAACTAGATCTTTTCAGTGGAGATCATAGCCTACTAATTTAGCTTCTAGAGAAAAATTTAAGTATTAAAAATTATTTAAAAAAATAATTAGTTATGAACCTACCAGTAGATGCATATGGATTGGCCAGAGCTTTCCTCAGATCCAGCTGTAGTCTGTGTAGATTTCAATAGCCACTAAGGAGTTAGTGTAATTTCTTAAATTGGAGATAGAGGCTATCAATTTATTAAAAATAGTAAAAAAATCTTTAAGTTAAAGTTCAAGTCGTTAGGATTAATTAATTCAAGTACTAATTTGATCTTATATTTTTTTTCAGATAAATAGAATGGCTAGTGTAAGTCTGCTCCATTCACTATTGGTCAGTGGCAAGCATTTAGGATTAGAATATGAAAGGTCTAGTGTCGACCCTAATCTGGTAGACCTAAAGAAGAATGATCCTCTTGATTCGAATAGACTGAACAGGAGAAATCAGCAAGTGGTTACTGGTTAAGGCTATTATGTGATAACATCTTTTAATTTTTTTGTTTATGAATATTAGATACCGGGAGTCCAATTCACATATGTAATTCATTGCATGGACTTTAAATTGATAGAAAATTTAAAAATGATGATAAATTTTTTAATGTTGGGGATGGAAGTAAAGTTTTAATTCTAGCATTGAAAACTCTTGAGCTTATTTTCAAAAATAATAATGTTGTTTTAAGTGACTATTACTATTGTCCATCTTTTATGATGAATATAATATCTATTGAACTTTTGATTCAAGATGGTTATTATTTATTAATAAAAAAAATTATTATGATATTATTATAAATGATATTATAGTAATGCAAGAATAATTAAAAAATAATATTTATATTTTATCATAGTCTATTAATGTAATGTACGCATCAAATAAATGCCCAAAACTAGATAATGTCATCGATGCCTATCATTGGCACTATAGGCTCAATCATATAAATAAGAATATGATTAACAAGTTGGTCAAGGAGCGTATTCTTGACATTGATGATTATGAATCATTGAATATCTGTGAGTCCTACCTTCTTGGTAAGATGACCAAATCATCTTTTACTAAAAAAGATGAATAGGCTACTGAGCTTCTAGATCTAGTACATACTGATGTATGTGGACCTATGAACACATGTACGAGATGTGAATTCTACTACTTAATTATATTTACTGATAATCTATTTAGATATGGGTATGTCTATCTTATTAAAAGTAAATCTGATTCGTTTGAAATATTCAAATGATATTAAAATGAGATAGAAAAATAATTTAAAAAAATATTAAAATTTTTTGATCAGACTGAGGAGGTGAATACTTTTTCAATGAGTTTTTGACATATCTAGGAGAAAATAGAATTTTCTCATAATGGACCCCTCCTAGAACACCACAGTATAATGGTGTGTCTAAAAGAAGAAATCGGATCCTATTGACATGGCTCGCTCTATGATGGAGTTTGCGAGTCTGTCAATTTCTTTCTGGGGTTATACACTTGAGACTGCTTGTTTATTTTGAACAATATTCTAAGTAAGTCTATTGCAAAGACTCCATATAAGATATAGACTAGGCGTAAGTCGACACTCTCTCACTTTAGGATTTAGAGATGTCTGACTTATGTCAAACATTTGCAACTAGAAAAGCTTAAACCTAGGTCTAATAAATGCTTGTTTATAGGATAGCACAAGAAAACTAGGAGTTATTACTTCTACTTTGCTGAAGAACAAAAAGTATTCATCAGCAATAAGACAGTCTTTTTGAAAAAGGAGTTTCTTAAGAAAGGAACTACTGCCTCTAATGTTGAACTTAGTGAAGTTCGATAGGTGAAAGAAATGACACATTCTAGTAAACCTATAGAACTTGATTTGATAAGATCAAACTCAAAGCTCGTTGTTGAGGCATCTTTAAGAAGATCCAATAAAGTACCACATCAATCAGACATATACTATGATTTCTTGATCTAGGATGGTGATCCTATTAAACTAGATGAGAATGATGAGAATTCGATTACCTACATGGATGCCATGCAGAAGTCCGACTTCAATCAATGGCTAGAAGCCATGAAGTCCAGAATGGAGTCTATGAAATTCAACAATGTATGGACACTGGTTGATCTACCTGAAGAGATAAAATCCATTGGATGCAAGTGAATTTTTAAAAGAAAAAAAAAAGCACGAATGAAAAGGTGAAGATCTATAAAGCCCATTTGGTTGCCAAGAAATATCGTCAACATTATGGTATTGATAATAATGAGACATTTTCTTCAGTTGCAATGCTCAAGTCCATTTAGATTATGCTTGCGATAGCAACACATCTGGACTATGAGATCTAGCAAATGGATGTAAAAATAGCTTTTCTAAATGGAGAGCTAGATGAAGAGCTGTATATGATACAGTCTGAGGATTTCACATCCACAGATGAGTCCAAGATGTGCAAGCTTTAGAGATCCATCCATGGATTGAAGCAGGCAACATCGAGTTGGAACATGCATTTTGATAAGATGATCAAAACGTATGACTTCGTTAAGAATGAAGAGAAATCCTGCGTATATAAATAGGTTAATGGTTCTATAATCGTATTTCTTATTTTGTATGTCGATGATATTCTCTTAATCGAGAATGATATTCCTATACTACAGAAAATAAAAATTTGGCTGTCATCACAATTTTCCATGAAAGACTTGGGGGAAGCTTTCTACATCATGGGGATGAAGATTTATAGAGATAGATCTAAAAGATTACTTGGATTATCCTAGTCCACATACATCGATACCATGCTGAAGTGATTCAGCATGCTGAATTTCAAAAAGGGCTATCTTCTGATAGACCATAGAATTACTCTCTCGAAGAGGGATTGTCCAACAACTCTTCAAAAGAGAGAGCTATGAGTAGGATTCCATATACTTCGACTGTGGATTCTATTATGTATGCCATGACATGTACAAGATCAGATGTAGCATACTCACTAGGGATAGTGTGTAGATACCAGTCTGATCTGAGTGAGAATCACTGAAAGATTATAAAAATAATCCTAAAGTATTTGAGAAATACTAAGATGCTAACTTGAAACTTGTGGGATATACTATTGCCCAGCAAGACAATCCAAGAGGAAGGGATGAATTGGATTTTTCAAAATTTAAACAAGGAGTATGGTATTTTCAAAAACTAGTAAAGTGATGGAGTATGTTTTAATTCTATGTAACTAAGTATGTAGAAATGCAAAAATATAAATGCAGTAGAATGAAGAAAACAAAACAATCATAAATATAAAAAAAATTATAGTGGTTCGGTGCCCCTTGCACCTACATTCACTTCCTAAGATCCACTTAAGAATTTTACTATAATCTCTCCAAGATTACAGTTGAATAGTTTTTCAAGGCTCGCTATCTAAAATCTAGTTGGTTTTACATGGGCTCACCAAGCACAACCAATTTTCAAGCCAACCCTTGGCTTACAATCTAATTTCTAGGCTTGGATGGGCCTTCCCCTTAGCTTCAAAATCCTATTGAAGTTAAGTTACAAGAAAAAGAAAAGTTGAACAATAAAAATGAACAAAAAACTCCTTTGACGAGCAAGTAGGTCAATGAAGCTTTTGGAATCTTCTTTGTTGAAGGCTTTTGGGCTTTTAAGCTTATCTTCTTGCTGAAAAGAATCTCTTGGTTTGATGTTTCTTAGAGTTGAAAGTTAAATGCTCTCTATTCAAGGCTTTTGGACTTTTTTTCTTAACTTTTGATTCCTCTCATTGATTGAATGGTCATCTTACTTCCTCTAGGTGTTTTATAGCTTATTCCCTACATTTGGTAGGCTGGAGAAGGCCATTTGACCGTTAGAGAAGCAAAAATAGCCGTTTGAACCATTTCTGCATAGTTCTGAGCATTCTACAAAAACTAGCCATTGGGGCTCGAATTGAATCTTGAGTCAACTCGAGCCTCAGCTTGAGACTTTTTGCTCTATTCGTTCCTCTACTCGAGATCTTTTACTCTGCTCATTTCTCTGCTTGAGATCTTTTTACTCTGCTCGTACCTCCACTCAAGAGTTCTGGCATGAAAATCAAACTTTCTGTATTTTACTGAGATCTCAACTCGTAGACGTCGAGTCAACTTGAGCTTCCGCTTGAGATCATTTTAACTTTTATCTCGAAAATCATGTTCTCTATATTTTTTCTATGACTTCGACTCGTGAACCTCGAGTCAACTTGAGCCTCTACTCGAGACTATCCAAACTTCATCCTGAAAATTTTATTCTCTTTATTTTTCTGCGACTTCAACTCGAGAACTTCGAGTCGACTCGAGCCTCCACTCGAGACTATGCCATCTGAAACTTTTGCATGCCAGTTTTGTATCAGCTCGAGCTGAATAACGAGCTAAATAAGGAGTTCACTCGAGTGCTTTTTATACTAAAAAATTATAACTTATCTAAATAATTTTTTCTTTAATTTTAGTTTTGAGATGTCTCTTTCAAGCCTTAATTTAGGTGTTATTCATGTCTTAAAAGCTTTCAATATTTTCTCAATAATCCTTAAATGCACTTTTTAGAGATTTTTCATTTGATACTCTATAATTCATCCTGAAATATAATCTCAACCAATTCATTAGTCAAAATAATATACTCAAATATTTTCATAACTATAAAAAGAGTCTATGGCAGTGCATACTATTACAGTAATTTTTAAAATAGCTATAATAGAGTCTACGATAGCAGTTACAAAAAACCGCTACCATAGAATCGATCTATAGCAGTGGTTACAAGAAACCACTGCCATAGTCTGACCTATGGCAGCGGTTATTTTAACCGCTACAATAGTCTGACCTATGGCAGCGGTTCTTTTTAACCGCTATCATAGGTGCGATCTATGACGGTGATTTTTTATAACCACTACCATAGGTCCGATCTATAGCAGTGGTTAGGATAACTACTGCCATAGATCGGATCTACAGCAGCGATTTCTTATAATCGCTGCTATATATTGATATATGGCAGCGATTATTTATAACCATTATAATATATTTTTTATTTTTTTAAATATTATATAATTTTAAAATTTAATATCTATCTTCATCATTCATTATCTAAATAATTATCATTAGAGTATCATTGCAAAAGATCACCTTGATCTAATGGTGTTAGCTTTATTGATCAGAAAAAATTGATTTCGATGACCACGAACGACGATGCGATGATCTGATAGATAGAGACCTTCGATAGATCCAAAAATCTATAATGATGATCTTACTTATGTTTGTAGCATACTATCAAAGTTTCACTTCAATCGAATATTATTATCTTGGTCAATTTAATATAGGTTAATTTCAATCGTTAAATGATAAATGAGTGATCAAAAGACTAGACGGTGTTCGATTATGAGATAATTTTTTTATAAATGATCTTGGCTACTTCTTTAATTATTTTTTATAGTGGTGATTATAAAATTTAACTCATCAGACTAAAAATGATCTAAAACTATACGTCGTCTGATAACCATTCTTAAATTTCGTTGGTTGTTATATGCATGTGTTCGTGCTTTTGCAATATCTGTTTAACGTGAATAGTTCATATGAAAATGATTTAAATTTTACTATGATCATCATATAAAATAATTAAAATTATAATAAAGATTATTTAACCAAAAAATTATCTCATAATCGAATGTCGTTTAGCCCTTTGATCGCTTGTTTCTAATTTAACTGTCAAAATCATTCTATACTAAATTGACATGATAATGATATCCGATTGAAGTAAAACTTTGATAGTATGCTATAAATATCATCAAGATCATCATTGTAGATTTTTAAACTAATTGAAGGTCTCCATCTATCAGTCATCGCATCGTCGTTCGTGATCATCGAAATCAAATTTTTCTAATCGATGAAGCTAGGGCCATCGGATCGAGGTGAACTTTTGTGATGATACTCTAATGATAATTATTTAGATAATGAATGATAAAGATGGATATTAAATTTTAAAATTATATAATATTTTAAAAAAATAAAAAAAATTATTTTCAACCAATGGCAGTGGTTATTGAAAATTGCTGCTATAAATCTATGGCAGCGGTTATGAAACCACTGCCGTAGATCTATTGCAGCGATTTTCAGTAACCGTTGCCATAGATCTATGATAGCGAATCAAAAATCACTGTCATAGGTTAGGTTAAAAATTCCTAATTTTTCTTTCCTCCTATGCGCGTGCTCTCTCTCTCCCCTCCTCTCCATCACTAGTGAGACTCCATACATCCCACCACCGATCGCCCCCTGCATCTCCGACCATCGCTCGACTGCCCACCCCTTGCCCTCCCTGACCGCCGCCCCTCATCCTCCCCATCTCTTACCACCGCCCGACCGCCCACCCCTTGCCCTCTCCATCCCCAGCCTCCGCCACCCCCCACCCTTTCCATCCCCGATCGTGGCCGCCTGCCCCCCGCCCTCCCCATCGCCGACTACCCATCCCCCGCCCTCCCCATCCCTGGCCACCGCCCGACCGCCCACCCCTTGCACTCTCCGACCGACACATCCCACCCTCCCCATCTCCGACCGCCACCTGACTGCCCACCCCTTGCCCTTCCCGACCGCTACCCCCACCCTCCCCATCCCCGACCGTCACTGCCGCCCCCCGCCCTCCCCATCCCTAATGGCGGATGCCCGACCCTCACCCTCCCCATCCCCGACCGCCCGTCCCCTACCCTCCCCATCTTCGGTCGCCCATCGTCGGCCCTCCCCATCCCCAACTGCCCACCCCTTGCCCTCCCTGGCCACCGCCCTCCCTATCTCCGACCGCAACGGCCCACCCCCTGCCTTCCCCATCCCGATCGCCCGTCGCCCACCCTCCCCATCCCCGACCGCCACCGCCCCTACCCTTCCCATCCCTTGGCCTTCCCATCATGGTGCTCCTTCGGGCCCCTCTCCCTCTCTCTTTCCTCTTTCTCTTTCTCTCTCTTCTCTCTCTATCTCACTATCTTGCTCTTATTTCGTAGGTTACCTCTAGCACTGTCATCTTCCTCTAACGCCATCACTGGTGATCCTCGAAGCTTTCGATACAACCTCCTTTCTATAGTCGTAGGCATATTTTTTATTTTAATTTTATAATATTATTTATTAATCACTAAACTAGACCTATCAATGGATCAGATTCGGATCGAAATCTCGATATTCAGATCCGAATCCAATTTTAATTACTGATACCAAATCTGAACCTGAATATCCGATCGGTCCATACTTAAAGTACTAGACCCAGATGATAAGTGGTAAAAATATACTAATAAAAGTATTAAATTATAAAATAAATTAATCTATTTTTAAAAAATTGATATTTTTGTTAATCTTATGTAGGAAAGAAGGCCATCAATATGAAAATTTTATTTTTCTAGATCAAATGAAATAAATTTTAAACAAAATGGACTTCAAACGAGCCCAAAATTGAATTTCAAAGAAAATGATTAAAAAAAAAAGTTGGCCAGTCTGGCTCAAACTGGCTCAGAAAAATTGACTCAGCAGATTGCTCGACCCAGCTGTACTCAGATCGATCGCGTGCTGACACCCAGCTTACGCCATGCTGATGTTAGAATTTTTTGCGGCGCACGGTGGACTGCTATAATAACCAGGTGAGGGCATTTCGAGAATTTTATGGGGACAAGTGCACTCAGATTGGCTGAAGAAAGCAGCGGTCCATGCAATGCTGGGCTCGTGCATGATCTACAGAGGATATTTTGAAAATTTTGTCTAATTCGATAAATGCTGTTCGCTGGAATTTGATCGAACGATGGAAATCTGTGTGCTGACGAACGGTGAATGCAGCTCTCGATCAAGATCCAATGGTGGAGATGCATTATCAGTTTTAACTAGAAATCTAAAGGCTCCTATATGCGATCTGATGGTCTTGATTTAATCATCAAGAAGATCTGACAGCTAAGGTTAATTCTGACTTGAATTGTGAGGGTTTTGATCCGTTGGATACTGATCTGAAAGCCAGAATTATCCAGGGTTTTAATTTGACTTCTGTTAAGAGTTTTAAACCCAATCTGGTTAGGATTTCTTCTGAAAATCCATCTCTTAGCCTATTTAAAGGGGGGTTACCCGCTATTGCCGAGGAGAAGAGGGGAGAACAAAAAAACAGAGTTGAAAATAAAGAGAAAATAGGGAGAAATAGAGAGAACAGAGAGAGAGGTGTTTAGGAAGAGAAGAGAAAGAGTTTTTTTTATTATTTTTCTTTCCTCTTCTTTTCTTCTTCCGAAGGTCGATACATGAAGTAATTTTCTTCTTCATCGAGTTCTCCACACCAAGAGCAAAGGACAACCAATTTTAGTGAATAAACAATCTAATTTTTTCATGCTTTTTATTTTATTTACTATTTTTGAACTTGTTATCATGAACTAATTTTTTTTTACTAAGGCTAAGGTGTAGCCACTCTTTTGATGCAATATTCAGTATAATTTATTTTTAATTTTAAATTTTATTCATGAGGAGTATATAAATCTAATTTTAATGCTTTTAGATTACTGGTCATCTTCTAATTGATCTGATGAACATAGATGATACGGACCAAGTACATCTATGTTATTGCTTCTTGATTATATACCTTGTATTATCAATCGAATTAAAATTCATATGCATGCAGAAATTTTAGTACGCTTTGGACGTAGCGTATTTTAATTAGAGGATTTCACAAAACTTAATGCATCGATATTTATTTAAATTATACCTAGACTAAAGAATAATTAATAAATATTAATAGTTTTGCTACGCTTGGACCAAAGGGTAGTGAATAAACTAGGAGACTCCACCATCACATGAAATAAAATTAACCTAATAACCTAAATATTGTATTGATTGTGTTGGTGAATCGATTGCCTTAGTAACCTATTGCTCTTAAGTTTAAAACCCTAATAATTATACTCTCTCTATTTTTTATAATTTTTAATTATTTTTTTATTTTATTCTTTATTTTTTTTATTCTCATAAATTAGTTTTTTAAATAAAGCATAGGAAAGAGCTTTTCAATATTTATTTTTCAATCCTCTAGGAACGATACTCTACTCACTTACTTTATTACTTGATCAACTGATGTACTTACCATAGCTATAAATTAGCACGCATCATCGGATACTAATGGATCCTAGGTATTCAGATCGAATTTTGGGATCCAAAACTAAGAAAGAAAGAGGGAGAGAGGGAGGGAGGGGGTCTGGCCTCACCGCCATCATCAACAAGGGAGATCGAGAGAGAGAAAGAGAGGGAGGGAGGGAGGGAGGGGGTCCGACCTCGTCGGCATCACTAGGAGGGAGGGGGTTCATTGTTGAATTTATTGGATAACATTTTTTGGATGTTTATATCTTATTGCTCTTATTTATTGCATTACATAACGATAGACCCATTAATTGATTACTGTATATAATCTTCGGCATCCATATAATTATATGTAATTATATGGATGAGACTATGCCGGCATTTGAGCCATGCCAGTAAGCCATGTCGTGCCATGCCATGGGCCATGTCGTGTCAGTAGATCGTACCATGTCTTAGGTCGTGTCATGCCATGCCATGCCTTGGACCGTGCCATGTCGGTAGGTCATACCATGCCATACCGTACTGTGCTATGTTGGTAGGTCTTGCTTTGGACCATGCCGTACCGGTAGATACCATAAATATCATATATAGAATGTTATCATATATGCTAAAGATTAAAATATGCAACTTGGCAGATGGATCAAAAAAATCAACCAAGACTCAAATGAAACATAAAATCTAGATTCGAGTCAAAATCATCTAAATTGAACACCAACCCTCAACTGATTTATTAATAATCAGTAAAACAAAAGCTAGATTCAATGCATATAAATATTCCATAAGCCTAACCTAAATACTCTTAAAAGTCTATTCCTTGGTCTTAAAGTTTAAATTTAATCTAATATTGGATGAAAATGTAACCTTACCGTGTCGTATCGGTAGGCCATGTCGTGCCATGTCGGTAGGCCATGCCGTGTCGATAGACTATGCCGTATCATACCGTATCGGTAGTTCATGTCTTAGGCTGTGTCGTGCCGGTAGGTCATATCATGGGCCATGCCGACCGCTAAGAGAACCTCCGGTCGCTAAGAGAATTCTTGTCTTGTTGCTTTTGTTTATTACATTGCATAACGATAGACCTATCAATTGATTAGTGTACATAATCTTTAGCAACCATATATTTATATGTAATTGTACGGATGGTACCTAAGCAATATCTTTGATTATTGTTCAACATATTATATTGATTAATGTTTATTAACATTGTGGGTCACGATGGCACCGAAATGCCATCTAGCTTTCACCCCTACCTCTCGATGGATTACATGGAGTTCAGCATCTAAGGAGCAGTCGGAGCATGCTCCATCCACCTTCGCATCGACTGCTCAGAGACCTCCACCATCGACATCTACTCTATCGATGGCATCTACTCTATCGGCATCTGAGCCTTCACCGTCATCCACATCTTTGACACATACTACTCCACCGACATCTAAGTGTATATTTTTATTATATTATTTATTTATTTTTTATATAGTATTTGTATACTTATATATTTGCATAATGTATTTTCATTATAGGTGCATCATTCAGTAGGATATTTTGCGGTCCCACACGTATGGCATATGTGTGGAACCGCCTGCATCAAATGATGGTACAGTATGATGTGAAGGGAAGGCCAGTAGGAGAGATCGTGCGGAAGATGCATTTTTTTTTTGGAGTGCTTGTGAGGTGTTCAGACATTATTTCTGTAGAGCCCAGAGACTAGCGATTGATGGATGATACTGTCAAGGATCGGATGTGGGAGGAGATATGGGTAAGTGCATCTTAATTATATTTATGCATTTTACATGTTTACACTATGTTTGATTAGAATAATTTTATAACTGATTTTTGATAACTTTATGCAGAGGAGGTACGACTTTCCTGATCATTAAAGGGCTCGAGATATCTGACTGAAGAAGATCGAAGAGTTGTACCGGGGCTATAAGGTCAAGCTCTATAGAGGATGGCTCAAGCACCAACAAGACACTCCAAAGGAGCTTGTTCCATGGATACAGGACTATCCTCCGAATCAGTGGGAGAGAATGGTTACACATTGGAGGAGCTAGGAGTTCGAGGTAAAATTATTAATTTTTAAATTTTTTTAATACACTTAAAGTTATATTTAAATATCTTTTAAATATTTATTATTTATTTGAATACTTATTAGGCTATCTTCCATTAGAATCAGAAGAATCGGGCAGTCCAAGAGTATACACACACTCTCGATCGTGAGTCTATGGCCAGTCGTGTACATAGAGAGGTAATGAATACTAAATCTTAGTAGATAAATTAAATTGATATTTTTTTCATATTTTTGATAAACTAATTCATTGTTATAGCTGCTGAGAGATGGAGTGATGCCCAACCATAGCGAGATCTTCCGATCCAACAATACGGACAAGAAGGACAGGTCGATGAATACTGCGATCGAAAGGATTTTTGTAAGTATTAAATATATTAGTATATATGATTAGTATTATAGCATCTATTATAAAATTTTATTTGCACTTATAATTAAAGGATCAGTTAGATGCGTTCGCGAGTGAGGGCTCGGATACCTCTAAACCCCATGACCATCTATCTCAGGTCTTGGGGCTTGAGCACTCTAGGAGGATCCAATGCAAGCTCGGACATACACCAACCAACTATTAATCTGAGGCGAGTGTCTCTTCATAGGCTTTCGGTATCGTCAGTCGGAAGGAGCTTAAGGCAGCATTGACACGGGCAGATTATGCTGCAATGCGGGTAGATTGGGCTGAGCGTGCATCTCATCTGGAGGGCATCGTGAGAGACATGATGTTGACGATCAGCATGCATTTTGGAGATGCCTTCACGAGCTTTGAGAATATGTTAGCATGCATTCCAACTCCAGCTCCTCTAGCTCCAGCTCCGACTCCGACTCTGGCTCCAGCTCTAGCTCCGCCTCCAGCTCATGCTCCATCTTCTAGGGATGACGATAATATAGATTTAGAAAACTTTTGATGTATTTTTTTAAAAAAATATTATAATAAATTTTATTCGATAATAAAATTTTTATATTTTAAAAATATTTTTATATTTATAATATTTTTTTATGTAATATATCTCTGCATTTATCAGGTAAAATATATAAAAAATTAAAAATTTTATATTTTTTAATTATTCATAAGCTACGGTAGTGGTTTTACAACTGCTGCCATAAACGTGCCAACCGCTGTCATAGGTAATATGTCAACCGCTGCATTAGACTTATGGCAGCGGTTATGTAACCGCTTCTATAAACAAGACTATGACAGAGGTTATGCCATAGATAAGGCTATGGCAGCGGTTCCATAACCACTGTCATAGACTGTCTATAATAGTGGTTTTATAACCGCTGCCACAGACAAGCCTATGGCAGTGGTTTAAAAACCGCTGCAATAGGATCTATATAGCAGCGGTTTTAATAACCACTGCCATAGCCTATAGCAATAATTTTTTGGGCTACGACAGTGGTTACAAACCGCTGCCATAGTCCGATTCTATAGTAGTATTTGTTCATCATCAAAATCAATTCTTAGGATTAATAATCTCATCCTTTTTGATGATAACAAAATTTTGAGTATATGAGAGAGAGATATATGATATCTTCAATATGCTCAAGAGTTAATCCTTTACATAGTTTCATATTTATCTCCCTCTCAATTCATGCTCACATTTTTAAAATCAATTTAGAGTCAAATTTTCTATTTGTACTTATTTAAGTGGGAATCTATCAATATTTGCCATTTATATATAATAAGCATGCTTTCTTTTCATTGAATAGTTAAATTTCACATTTGCCAAAATCACATTTGATGCAACTATCATGGCACAAACTACTGTCATGGCACAAACTCATGAGCTCATAATGATATCAAATATATGCTTATGGCAATCAAGATCAATATATGCTCATGACACCAAATTTATCCAAGTATGATCATATACATCTTATTTCTTTCAATTTATCCAAAAGAGACAATTGTTACAAGCTAAAAAAAAAAAAATTGTTATCACAAAATGGTGAATGTGTGTATGCTCATATATATATCTTACTCTCTCTTTTTGTCATCATCCCAAAAGGTAGCCATTGCATGAGATCATATCAAAGTAAATAGTTATATTAATATGTTTTTCATTGCATGCACAAAATGAGTGTGTTCTATCTCAACACACAAAGATATAATGAAACATAAGGTTCAAAACAAGACTAAGTTAAGTTACTACATATATATAAGTGTCCAAGAAGTATCTAATATAGGATGACATACAAAAACATACTCCTCAAGTAGTACCTAACATAGGTCTAAGGACAACAAATACCGAGACATCATCCTCCTATGAGGCTACTCATCATTAGAAGGGATCTCTAATATTTTGGATGAGGCTCATGAGGTGGAGAGTCTGTCTCTCCTACTCCTGGTCCTAACAGATAGTCCGACTATCTATGAGGGAGTAGGTCCCACATGAGCATAGACCCTCAGCGGTGGTCTACTTTCACTCATGGATACCTGAGTAGACTGACCAGGTGATATAGGTGGAAGAGCCGGAGGATGAGGCATCACTGCTTTGGCCGCTACTAGTATTGCACCTGGAGCAAGTCTCTCTATCATTCCTATCAGACTGTCCATAGCTCCAAGCACTGAGATGATGCCCTGCTACTGTGCCTGTCCTATCCTAGTAATGGCTGCCATCATCTCTGTCTCTCCTGACTCAACTCTCTTCCTGAGCTAAGCAAGCTCCTCAATAATACTAGGATTTTCAGTGGATGTGACATATGTGTACTCCCTCTGCTCTAAAATGGTGAGCCTCTGAGATATAGATCTCATCTGCACCTGCACATCCTCTATCCTCTTAGATAAATCCTATATGTCTCTACTAACTCTGATAGAAATCATATCTGCCAGTCTCTCCATGGATGCAGAGTCAGTAGGTGGTGGCTCAGAGAATCTATGTGTGGATGGAGCTCAAGAAGATATAGGCATACTAAGATCAGGTGCATTTCTAGATGCAATAGGAGTAAAGGGCTCTCTCTGCCTCCACTACTCTAGGCACTCTTCTCTTTTAATAAGAAATGTTCTTTACCCATCTTTCTTCCTCCACATGATACTGCATTTTGGTCAGACCTTTCATGTCATAGACATCAAAATGAGATAACCTCTTACTACCTTCATTCTCCAAGGGTACTCCTACTATCTCAAAGATCTTGATCAAGGCCATGCCATAGGACAAACACACCTTATTCTTAGATGCTGCCTCTCTCATCTGATGCATCATAATTCCTGACAAATTTATCTATATTTTCTAAACTATCAGATACATCATACACAGCTCTTTTTTAGACACAAAGTCATGCCTTCCTAACTTAGAAATGAAAATTCCACCAATGATGTGATGTAAAACTTTCATCTCCATAGATAAGGTGGGTGCTAGAACATCTTCTACAATGTCATCTCTTCCGACAATAAGCCTCAACCCTTCCTTCTTATCAGATAGCTTATCCGGAATGTATCCTTATCTAGTAATGCTAAAAATATATGCCAAACCCTTCTCTATCACTTTAATCTATATTCCTTTGACTGTGGTCACAATTTCAGAAGATCTTCTTTTTAGGTTTTTATAAAATTTTCTAACTAGCTTAGGGTACATAGGGATGTTCATTGTATAGAAATTTTTTCATCCCATCCTATCAATCCAAAGTTCAATAGAAAAATTATAACTTTCAAAGAACTCGAAATCAATTCTCCTTCCCATTGTAATAGCTCTAGTGACCATCCTACCAACATGTAAAGATAGTAGAGGGGGTGAACTCGGTATACCTTGATCTTGTTGAAGTTCTTCCTGAATGAGTTCCTTGGAGGGTTGAGAAACCTTAATAGGTTGGGATGCCACCCATTCTATTCAAGCTTTTCTTCTTCTCTCCCATTCTTCGACTCCATGGGTGTTACAAATCTTCCACACTCCTTGCCTTTCTCCAACCATTTTGATCCAAATTCAAATCCTAACTTCACAAATCTAAGGGAGTAGTTGGTAAAGAGGCAAGCAGACACTATTAGATTGAGTTTGGGGGGAGAGGGACCCTCAGCTCATCGAAACAAAGGAGTTCTAGGGCATTGCGAACAATCATGGGTCCATTTGATTCGCCTATGGCTCCAACCCTCGAGTCGATTCATGGTTTTGACCTAGTTTGCTTGAGTCAACTCGAGCAATGGATCTAAAATTTTTAAAGTTTCAGTGGAAATTTGGCATTTAAATAATGTCAACATATTTTCCTTATTGTTGATAATAGATTAAGTACTTAAAATCTGATTCTTTGGATTTAATTTGATTTACCTTGAATTATTGAAAATAAAATTTAATCAGGTTGATAACAAAGTCCTAGTTCTCTTCTAATGATATTGAATCTTTCTTCATTAAGAGATTTTATGAATATATCAGCTAATTGTTTATCAGTATAGACAAATTTAAGTGTCATATCATTATTTTAAATATGATCTCTTATGAAGTGATATCTTATTTCAATATATTTAGATCTTAAGTGTTGAATTAAATTTTTGGTTAAATTGATTGCACTTATATTATCACATCTTATGGATATTTTATTAAGTTTAAATCCAAAATCTTCTAATTATTGTATGATCCATAGAATTTATGCACAACAACTCCCAGCAACAATATATTTGGCCTCTATCGTAGATAGTGCTATTGAATTTTATTTCTTACTAAACTAAGAAATTAAATTTACTTCAATGAATTGACACATGCCACTAGTATTTTTTCTATCAAGTTTATAACCAGCAAAATCAATATCAGAATAATCAATTAATTCAAATTGAGATGATCTATCATACCATAATTCTATATTAAGTATTTCAGATAAGTATCTAAAAATTCTTTTAACAACAAGCAAATATAATTCTCTAGGGTCTGATTGATGCCTAACACACATGCAAATACTAAATACTATATCTGATCTACTTATAGTAAGATAAAGAAGTGAGCCGATCATACCTCTATACAATTTTGTGTCTACTTTCTTATCCTTCTCATCTTTCTCAAGTTTACATGATGTACTTATTGGTGTGCCAATTGGTCTTGAGCTCACCATCCCAGACTTCTTAAGTATTTTCTTCGTGCATTTCATTTGGTTAATGGAGATCTCTTCTTTATTTTGCTTGATTTAGATCTAAGAAAAATATTTAATTCTTCCATCATGCTCATCTCGAACTCATACTACATTAGCTTGGCAAATTCTTGACAAAGGGATTCATTAGTGGCACCAAAGATAATGTCATCCACATAGATTTACATAACCAATAGATTATTATCTTTTCATTTTAAGAATAAGATTTTATCTACATTTCTCCTAGTAAATTCATTATCTAATAAGAACTTGTTTAATCTTTTATACTATGCACGTGGGGCTTGTTTTAGTCCATATAAAGCTTTATGTAATTTAAACATATGATTTGAAAATATATGATTTTCAAATCTAGGTGGTACACTTTCTCAACTATATAACCATTAAGAAATACACTCTTTACATATATTTGATATAATTTAAAATTCATGAAATATGTAAATACAAGCAATAGTCTAATTGCTTCTAATCTAACTACTGAAGCAAAGATTTCATCAAAATCAATGCTTTCTTCCTAATTGTATTCTTTTGCTACTAATCTAGCTTTATTTCTTATAATAGTATTATGTTTATTTGATTTATTTCTATATACCCATTTAGTTTCAATTATTGGATAGTCATTCGGTCTATCAACTAAGATCCAAATCTTATTTCTTTCAAATTGATTTAATTTTTCTTGCATGGCATCTATCCAACATGGGTCATTTTCAGCTTCTTCTATTGATTTAGATTCAATTTATGAGATAAAAGCTAAGTAATTATTTACATTTCTAAGATAAGACCATATTTTTACTCCTTGTGATGGATCATCGATTATTAGATCTTTAGGATGTCCATGTGCATACTTCTATTCTTTTGGTAACTCCTTTCCTAAGTTATGAGAAGGCTCTTCATTATTTTCTTCTTCATTATTTTGAGGTGGTACATCTTTTAGTGTGATATTATCTATCTTATCATCTAGATTACTTACATCCTTATCTAGAATATTTTTTTTCTAGATAATTTATCATTATATTCATCAAAGATAACATGAATTGATTCTTCAACAATGAGAGTTCTCTTGTTGAAGGCTCTATATGCCTTGCTTGATGAGGAATATTCCAAGAAGATACCCTCATCTGACTTGGCATCGAATTTTTCTAAGTTATCTTTTTCATTTAGTATGAAACACTTACAACCAAAAATATGAAAATAGTTGATGTTTGGTTTTCTATCTTTTCAAAGCTCATATGGGATTTTTTTTTAAAATAGGTCTTATTAAAACATAATTTATTGTGTAGCACGCAGTATTTATTGCCTCAACCCAAAAGTATCTAGATAAATTACTTTTACACAATATAGTTCATGCCATTTCTTCTAATGTAGAATTTTTTCTTTCTACTACTCCATTTTGCTGCAGAGTTTTAGGTACAGAAAAATTATGATCATTTTTTTTTATTATAAAAGATTTTTAAATATTGATTTTTGAATTCGGTGCCATGATCACTACGTATGCATACAATTGATGTGTTCTTTTTATTTAAAACTTTTTGATAAGATTTAGAAAATGCATTGAAGGCTTCATCCTTTTGTGCTAAAAATATTATACATATGAATCTTGAAATGTCATCTACAGTTACTAAACCATACTTCTTACCTTCTAGACTAGTAGTCCTTGTAGGTCTAAATAAATCCATGTGTAACAATTCTAAAGGTCTAGAGGTTGAAATTATCTTTTGGTCTGAAAGAGTTTCTAGTTTATTTTTCAAATTGACATGCATCACAAACACTATAAGAAATAGAGGTTTTGCCAATGCAATATTTACCCACATAAAATTTTGCATAGGTAAAGAGGACAAATAGCAGCGCAAAATCATAAACATCGGTAAAATTGGCATAACTAGCTACGCTATAAACTAAACATCATGAAACATAATTAGCCATGTAAAAGTAGCATCGGGATTTAAATAATAGCATTGATAATGGGTGGTCTTAATTTTTTAATATTTAATAAATATTTATCGATGATAAATTAGCATAGGTAATAAGATAATTACCCACGCTTAATTCTTTTGTAGGTAATTAGGCTTATTGTCGATGCTTATTTAACATCGATAAATATTTTTTTTATTAATTTATTTTATTTTTATAAATAATTTATCAATGCTAACTAATGTAGGCAATAAGGCCAATTGCCTATGTTTAACTTTTATATAGGTAATTAGCCTTATTTTCTATGCTAAACTAACATTGATTAATATTTTTTTTATTAATTTTTTTTATAAATAATTTATCGATGATAAGTTAGCATAGGTAATAAATCTAATTATCCATGCTTAATTCTTCCATAGGTAATTAGGCTAATTATCGATGCTTATTTAATGTTGGCAAATATTTTTTTTTGATTAATTTATTTTATTTTTATAAATAATTTATCGATGCTAAGCTAACATAGGCAATAAGGCCAATTGCCTACATTTAAGTTTTACATAGATAGTTAGACTTATTTCCTATACTAAACTAACATCGGCAAATATTTCTTTTTTTATTAATTTTTTTATTTTTTATAAATAATTTATCAATGATAAGTCAGCGTAGGTAATAAGTCTAATTACCTATGCTTAATTCTTCCATAGGTAATTAGGCTTATTGCCGACGCTTATTTAACGTCGATAAATATTTTCTTTTTGATTAATTTATTTTATTTTTATAAATAATTTATCGATGCTAAGCTAATGTAGGCAATAAGATCAATTATTATTAATTTCCATAGGTAATTTTCTTATTTGTAGAATTCATTATCTATGCAATTAAGAGCGTAGATAAATATTGAGTCATTTTAATAATCTTTTTATAAATAATTTATTGATATAATTTTAAAATTTAAAATTTATCTTCATCATTCATTATCTAAATAATTATTATTAGATTATCATTACAAAAGTCTACCTCGATCATATTATCCTAGCTATGTCGATCAATAAAATTTGATTTCAACGGCAATGAATGACCCATAATGATCTGATAGATAGAGATCATTAATGGATTTAAAAACTTATAAAGATGATCTCAGTGATATTTATAGCATACTATCAAAATTTTACCTCAATCGAATATTATTATCATAATTAATTTAGTACAAAATAATTTCAATCGTTAAATAAAAAACTAGTGATCAAAAGCCCAAACGCAATCGATTATAAGATAATTTTTTAGATTAATGATCTTTGCTAATATTTTGATTATTTGTGTGTTGATGATCATAAAATTCAAACCATATATATCTGAACAATCCAAAATTTTGTCTCTTAATACTAATTCTTGAGATCGCTGGGTAAATATACTTATATTTTTATAAGATCTGCTTAACGTGAATGGTTCATATATATACAGTTTAAATTTTATAATCATAGTCATATAAATGATGAAAGTAGTAGCAAAGATTACTTATCTAAACAATCATCTAAATCGGATGCCATTTGACTTTTTGATCACTTATTTTTTTATTTAATGGCTAAAATTATTTTTTACTAAATTAACCATGATAATGATGTTCGATTGAAGTTAGATTTTGATAGTATGTCATAAATATCATCGAGATCATTGCTATAAATTTTTGGATCCATTGGTGATCTCTATTTATTAGATCATTATGCGGTCGTTCTTGACCGTCGAGATGAATTTTATTGATCGACATAGCTAGGGCAACCTGATTGAGGTAGACTTTTATAACGATAATGTAATAATAATTATTTAGATAACGAATGATGAAGATGGGCTTTAAATTTAATAATTATATCCATAAATTATTTATAAAAATATAAAAGCTAATTTAAAAATCAATGAAAGGTAATTAAGTTATTATCGATATAAAATAATCATCGAAAAATAAACTTTTAGCGATGTAAGAAAATATTAGAAAATAAAATAATTATCTACATTAAAGGTTAACATAGAAAATTTACTTATTTTTGATGTTTAGTTTTCATCAAAAATTATTTTTTTAATTTTTTTATTTTTAAATTTTAATTATATATTTTATGAATCTAATTTTAATTTTAAATAAACTTTTTGCAATGTTTACTTATCATCGGTAAATAATTATGTTGCGATGAAAATATTACATTGGTAATAATTTTTATTAAATATTTTAATTTTTATTAAACATATTCTGACATTTCATCGATGTCGGTAATAATTTTATTACCTATGTTTTCTTAAACATAGCTAAGTCCAGATTTGCCGACGTAACTTTATATTGATAAAATATTAATTTTTTGTTAAATATTTTTTCATATTTTTTATTCATCGATAATTAGTATTATCGACATAAATTTGCATCGATAATTTTTTTTAGAAATTTATCATCCCGCCCTCCATGCATTTCATCTCCCACCCCCACCCTCCTATTTCTCCCATCGGAATTCTCTCCATCGGCTACCTCCTTTTTCCCCCTTCTCTCTTTCGATCTCTCTTGTCGTCAGTGGTCCTCGCCTCCAGCTCCACCGTTGCCATCGCTGCCTCTGCTGCTGTCGCAGTGCTGATGTGCCACCGCCCTAGAAAAGGTAAAATCCTTTTTTTTTTTTTGCTTTTGCATCATCGGAGAAGGGAGGGGTGGGGTTGGTTGCCTAAGAATGGAGATAGGAGAGAAGGGGCGGGTGGGCGGAGGGGAGCTGCAGGCTGGGGTGGGGCCGGGGTGTGGAGGTGGAGGTGTGCTGGGGTAGCCTAGGCGGCGGACGTGGGGGTGCGGTGGCAAGGAAGGGAGGGGGTTTTGCGAGGGGGAGGGTGTCGTGGGAGCCGTGCGGGGGGGAGGGTGCCGGAGGAGCCGTGGGGGGGTTGCGGGGCGCTGGGGTCACAAGGGAGGGAGGGGGTTTTGTGAGGGAGGAGGCGGAGGGGGTTTTGCGAGGAGGGAGAGGGAGAGGGAGGCTTCGCGAGGGAGAGGGTGGTGGGGGGGTTTCATGGGGAGGGAGGGAGGATCGGGGGAGGGTGGGGGGTGGTTTCGCGAGGGAGGGAGGGCGGAAGGGGGGATTTGCATGGGGGATCGGGGTAGGGCGGAAGAGTGGAGAGAGGGTAGGGGGAAGGGGGTGTTATTTTGGAACTGTAATCGGGTCCGAACCCAGACCGAGCTCAGGCCAGGCCAAAGATAGGCTTCGAGTCCGATCTAAAATAATATAGGACTCTATTTTTTTGGCCTGAGCCCGAGCCTGAATAGTCTCAGGGCTGGAGCCCGAAAGCCCGATCCCAAAGTCGGCCTTGGCACGATGGACCTCGGGCCAGCTCTGAGCCCACTTCCAGTCATATTTTAGAACAAACTCTATGAAAATGTAGAGTTATCTCTTTTTGATAAATTAGGATATCATTTCTAAATGTATGTTTAGAGATGGATCTAAAGTTGCATGCATTGAGCCGTATTCATAAAGATGGACGGGTATTCATAAAGATGCATACTTCACAAGCACCAACTTTATGAGAATATGGTATCAATTGTATCCTTTCATACTCACTAATCAGGCAAAATAGGTATTATATCTAAAAGATATGAGATATAAGGGTGAATAGCATATTGTACAAAAGATTGCACCAAGGGGTTTTATGACATAGATGTTTGTTCCGAAATAAAAATAGACGAGGATTTCTTTCAGGAGGAACAGAATATAGCTAACTTGGGACAGTATAGTATTGATATTGGAAGCATGTCTCCTCTGATTAGGGATGACGTGCAACCTAATAATATTAATATTATTGAATTAAATCTGAATATATTGGAGGATCATGATGACAATGATGACAACTTCATAAATAATGAAGAGGAAGATTATACATTGATGGATTATGATGATGAAGATATCGATAATCCTCCTGATGAAGATACAGACATTGATTGATAATATATAATTTTTCAAGAAACTCATGTCTTAAATTTTATATATCATTTAGTATTTATATAATTTTTAACAAATATTATATTATCTCTAATATATTGTTTGATACAAATATGGCACCAGGAGGATGACCCCGGAGGCTTGCACGAGGAGATGCCGATGCATCGACTTCTCCTGATGATCAGACAGTCACACTAGCTAGTCTAGGTTGATTTTACATATTATAGTTTTTTATATTTAATTTACTTTAATTTTTTATCATTTATAAATAATTAATTTTAAGTTATGCCACTAGGAGGATGATCTGATGGGGGGACCGACATGAAGATGTCGGTACCTCTTCATCATCTCAACCGCATACTACTGGTGAGGCAGGCACATCATCTCCTATCATAGGTTGTTTTTTTGTGTTATATTTACTTTAAGTTTTTAACATGTATAAATAACTGATTTTAAGCTTTATATTTTATTGCAGCTACTGATATTGTGATTAGGCAAACACATGGAGCCGCTAGAAATGAGATGCTGGAAGAATGAAGAAGGGCATATCCTGAGGAGAGGATGAGGATTGTCATCCCATCGGGATATGTCATGACAGTAGAGCGTCATGTCGAGATAGGTATTATTATCTGCTCGTATGCTCTTCTGATGCTGACTGATTAGCGCAGAGTTATGAAACCACAGCAATAGATCCTTCTCGACCGTTTGTAGGTAACTAAATATAATTTTTGATAATTATGATACTTTTATTTTTCTGATAAATCTCACATATTGTACACTATTTTTGCAGCATGATTTTAATATTCAGGAGATTGATACCCCGCATGTGCAAGAGGCTATCCGTTAGCATATGGGGCAATTGCTTAGAGAATTCAGATATGAGCTTCATACCCACTAGAAGGAGATCTTTTAGGCATGTAGGGCGGCGGCGGCACGTGAGACACCGCACAGGAGTGTATCATGCCCCGACTGGGATCTCCTCTGCACCAGATATGAGGATCCTGCATATCGGATATAATTATTATGTATAATAAAACTATTGATTATTGAATTGATATGTTATTGTAATATGTTCACTAATATCTTTATTGCATTTATTTATTAGGCTTACTACGACAAGGCCTCATAGAGCAGGTCAAGGCTCATGGTGATGCATTGCGGTGGATCAAAATCATTTGCACAGTATCAATATGAGCTGGTAAGTATACATACATAAATCTTTAATAATTTGTTAGAGTATATTTGTGTCAATATACTTACATTCATAAATTTTAGAGGAACATCAAGATAGGATAGCTACCCGGGTGGATTGACGTCCACCAGAGGATCCATCGTCAGATGATGGGTGAGTGGCTTCTCGAGACTAGGGAGAGACATGTGAGTATTAAATGATTAAGTTCTATTTCAATTTCATTATAAAGTTTAGACTTTTGGTTATATTTACTTTTTTCTTTAATTAGGATCGTATGATAGAGATACGATCTCAGCCCCCAACTGAGAGCTCTACCCCAACCATAAATGATGATATCTTTAATGAGGTGCTCGATAGGAGACCGAGCTATGTTATGAGGTTGGGATATGGAGTTATGGCCCCTAGCTCCTCTCGAACAGCATATATTTCTTATGATGATCGTCTGCATGAGGTGAAGAGGAGACATGCTGAGATCGAGAGAAGACATCAAGAGAAGATAGCGAACCTACGACAGGCCAATGCTGAGCCTTCATCCGTATTTGGGACGAAGCTCGACGAGTTATGCCTCCGTATGCCTCTCCCATCGACTTCCAATGTTCCTGCTGATGCTTACGATCAGGACTCCACTGATGATGATGATGATGCCTCCCCCATCGATATTATTTTATATTTTTTTAATTAATATATTTTTAGTATTTATATTAGGTAATTAGTTTGCTAACTTAATTTTTTTAATTTAATGCAGGTTTATGATATGTCACCGTCGATATGGAGTTTTATTTTATTTTATTTTATTGTATTTTTTTTAAAGGACATGTAGTATGTACGATATTTTGTATATGTACATATTTTTTTTATACGGATGTTATATAGATATTTTAAAGTGAATGAATTTGATTTTGGAATGCATTTATTTGTTATATGGTTGTTATGTCTTATGTTATCTATTATGTGGATGTCTACAGGTTTTAAAAAATTCATATAAATAAAATTATTTTTTTAAAAAAATATTTATCAATGCAAAAAAAAGCATAGGTAAAGATAAATAGCGATGATACTTAGCATCAATAAATGAGAATAACTATCGCCAATTATTATGCCAACATGCCACTTTTAGTCATGCTTAATAATTACCGACGTAATTAAGCATCGCTAAATATTTACCGACGTAAATTAACATAGCAAAATTCAATATAAACAGTCGCCAAAAAGCATCCCAGCATGCCACCTTTAGCCACACTTTACTATTACCGATGTAAATTTATGTCACCAAATATTTTCCGACGTAACATAAGCGTGGGTAAAAAATTTTTGCCGACGTAAGTTTCCGTCGGTAAAAATATTTTTGCTGACGTTTATTTTATGTGGATAAAATATTAGCGATGATAAATGAAATTAGTTATGGCACTTTTGTCGACATTTTTTTTTTGACATATTTTACATTGGTAGATGTATTTAGCGATGCTTTAGAAAGATTTAGCTACATTTTGTTTGCGTAGCTAATTATCTTTTTTCTTCTAGTGAAATTCAATTCTTTTTAAAATTTAAATTTGGTAATACTCTTACAAGATCCTTCTTAATTAATTTTAAAAGTAAATCCATACTAGCATGATCTAATCTACGATGCCACAACCAACTGATTTCATTGACTTTGGCATCTATTACCATAAGACATTGACCATTTTTCATGTGTAGATCATCGAGATCCACCATGTATATATTATTGTATCTATGTCCTATAAACATGATACCTTGTCATTGGGACTAGAAACAATATATAATAAAAATTCAAATGTGACCTTAAACCCTTTATCACAAAATTGGCTAATACTAAGTAAATTATATTTTAATTCATCAACTAACAACACATTTTGAATAGATGTAGGAGTAATCTGAATGTTATCGATGCTAATGATGCACCCCTTTTCATTGTCACCAAATGTAACCACTCTTCCTTCTTTAGGCTCAAAAGTGATAAATTAAGATTTATCATCCTTTATGTGCCTTGAACAACCACTATCGAGATACCAAAATCATTTCTTATCATGAGCTGTAAGACACTCCTACATAAGAAAATCAAGTTAAGTTTTTAGGTACCTAAGTCACCTTAGGTCCTTTAGGGTTAATGCTCATGGTTCATTTTGGAATTCATATTATTTTAATTATTTTTTTATTTAATTTTTTAAAATCACATGTATAGAATTTGTGACCAATTTTATCATAATAATAACATGAGATGTTTGGGATAGAATATGATGAAGCTTTGATAAATAGATTTTTGAATAATTTTTATTTTTTATGAGATTTAAATCCTAATCCAGTCTTGTTAAAAATAGTTCTATGTTCATTTAGTAGCATATTTAATTTTTTAAAACTATAAGTAAATCTTTCTATAAATGGTTTGACTTTTGCTAATTCATCACTTAATTTTTTTATTTTCATGAGTTAGTAAATTCAATTTTTCAGAAATGATTTTCTTTTCATGAATAAGTTCTAAATTTTGTCTTTTCAAATCTCTATGTTTTAAAATTATTTTTCTAAATTCGGTTATAAGTTCAGTGAAAGCATCTTGTAATTCATCAAAGATGAAATCTAAGAAATTTTCAACATTTACCTTCTCATGGTTGCCATTAGGCAAAGGTTGGCCACCTCTTGTGTTTCTTCTTCGGAGCTAGAATCCTTAATATCGCTCCAAGTGGCCATATCATCTTTTTCTTGAACCTTTTGGATGTTTTCTTGAGAAGGGGGCAATCCATCCTAAAATGGCCTGATTTCTTACACTCAAAATAAATAGGTAGCTCCTCTTTATCTTTCTCCTTTTCTTTACTTGGCTCATCCTTGAAAGTCTTCTTCTTGAATCAGTGCTTCTTCTTTCTCATAAAACTCTTAAATTTTCTTACAATTATGGCAAAGTCTTCTTCTTCCTTCTCTTCATTGTATTCCTCACTTTTGTCATCCTTGGAGATAGTTGTCTTGAGAGCTATGATCTTTTTCTTCTTGATTTTTTCCTCCATATTCTGCCTCATTTTTAATTCTTGAGTCATTAGATACCCAAGAAGCTCTTCCAATGGTAGCTTATTAAGATCTTTCTCTTCTTAGATGGTGGTGACTTTCGCTTTTCAAGCCTTCAAAAGTGATCTAAGAATTTTTCGAACAAGCTCACTATTAGTATAAGATTTACCTAAGCTTTTCAAATCATTTATAATATTGGTAAATCTAGTAAATATTTAAGAAACAGATTCATTTAATTTTATCTTAAATAATTCATATTTGTGAACAAGCATATTTATTTTAAACTTTTTTACTTGGTTGGTACCCTCGTGGGTGACCTCTAGCTTATTCTAAATTTTCTTAGCCAATGCACATGTAGAGATTCTATTGAATTCATTAGGATCTAATGCACAATATAATACGTTCATTACCTTAGTATTTAATTCTATCATTTTCATGTCACGCTCATCCCAATCCTCTTTCGGTTTGAGAATTTCATTACCTTCTACCTTAATTATGGAAGTGAGTGCATGGATCTTTGATTATCACTCTCCAAAGTTGATAATCAAGTATTTGAATGTAGATGCGCATGCATGCTTTTCAATAAGTATAATTTGTTTCATTGAAAAAGGATGGATGGTTGGTCGATTATCCATCGACAAGAGATGCACTCGTTTGGATTGCCATTTGATTTTAACTCTTGATTGTTAAATCAAATAAAGTGAGTACCAAGCTCTGATATCACTTGCTGCCCAGCAAGATAACCCAAGGGGGTGAATTGGATTTTTCAAAATTTAAACAAGTAGTGTGGTATTTTCAAAAACTAGTGAAGTGATAGAGTATATTTTAGTTCTATATAACTAAGTATGCAAAAATATAAAAATATAAATATAATAGAATGAAGAAAATAAAGCAATCATAAATATAAAAAAATTTATAGTGGTTTGGTGGTCCTTGCACCTACGTCTACTTTCCAAGATCCACTAGAAAATTTTACTATAATCTCTCCAAGATTATAGTCGAATAATTTCATAAGGCTTACTATCCAAAACCTAGTTGGTTTTACACCAGCTCACCAACCACAACCAGTTTTCAAGCCAACGCTTGGCTTATAATCTAATTCCTAGGCTTAGATGGTCCTTCCCCTTAGCTTCAAAATCCTATTGAAGCTAAGTTACAAGAAGAAGAAAAGTTGAACAATAAAAATGAATAAAATGCTCCTTTGATGAGCAAGTAGGTCAATGAAGCTTTTGAAATCTTTTTTGTTGAAGGCTTTTGAGCTTTTGAGCTTGTCTTCTTGCTTAAAAGAATCTCTTGATTTGATGTTTTTTGGAGTTGGGAGTTGAATGCTCTCTATTCAAGACTTTTGGACTTTTTCTCTTAATTTTTGATTTCTCTCAATGATTGAATGGTCATCTCACTTTCTTCAAGTATTTTATAGCATATTTTTCATGTTTGATAGGCTGGAGAAGGCCATTGGACCGTTAGAGAAGTGAAAATAGTCATTTGAACTATTTCTGCATAGTTCTGAGCATTCTGCAGAAACTAGCTATTGGAGCTCGAGTCGAATCTTGAGTCAACTCAAGCCTCAGCTCGAGACCTTTTACTCTGTTTATTCCTCTGCTCGAGATCTTTTACTCTGCTCGTTCCTCTGCTCAAGATTTTTTACTCTGCTCGTTCCTCTGCTCAAGAGTTCTAGCATGAAAATCAAACTTTCTATATTTTACTGAGATCTCAACTCATGAACCTCAAGTCGACTCAAGCCTCCACTTGAGAGCATTTCAACTTTTATCCCAAAAATCATGTCCTTTATATTTTTTCTCCGACTTCAACTCATGAACCTCGAGTCGACTCGAGCCTCCACTCGAGACCATCCGAACTTCATCCTAAAAATTTTGTTTTCTGTATTTTTCTATAACTTTAGCTCGAGAACCTCGAGTTGACTCAAGCTTCCGCTCGAGATCATGCCATCTAAAACTTTTGCATGCCAGTTTTGTATCAGCTCGAGCTGCATAACAAATTGAATAAGGAGTCGACTCCAAAACTTTTTATGCTAAAAAATTATAACTTGTCCAAATATTTTTTTCTTCAATTTTAGTTTTGAGATGTCTCTTTCAAACCTTGCTTTAGGTATTATTCATGCCTCAAAAGCCTTCAATATTTTCTTAATGATCCTTAAATGCACTTTTTAAAGATTTTTCATTTGATACTCTATAACTCATCCTGAAACATGATCTCAACCAATTCATTAGTCAAAATAATATACTCAAATGTTTATTTCATCATTAAAATCAATCCTTAGGGTTAACATATACTGATTCTAGTTTTCAGTTAGATCATAAAGATAATAAAAGTATGTCAAATTATGTGTTTACTCTGAATAAAGGAACGATCTGCTGAAAAAGTTTCAAGCAGCATACTATGGTCAATTTTATGTGCGAGGTAAAGTATGTTGCGGCATCTGATGCTATGAAGAAAGCTGTATGGCTATGGAAATTCATCGACAAGCTGAAAGTGGCATCCTTCTTGGATAGTCCAATTTTGCTATACCATGATAGCACTGAAGTCATAGCTCAAGCGAAGGAGCCGAAGGCACATCAGTGTACCAAACACATTCTTCATCGCTACCATCTTGTATGAGAGATCATGGAGCGAGGTGATGTCGATCTTCAAAAAATTAATGAAAAAAAAAGTGGCCGACCTATTTACTAAAGCTCTGAGAATCAAAAAGTTCAATAATCACAAATGAAAGATGGATATTTGATACTATTCTGAGTAGCTTTAGTCTAAGTAGGAGTTATTGAAAAATATATCCTAAAGTCAATCATCTAGATTGTAGATGATTGAGCTGAATATAATTTATACTTAAATTTTAAATAAATAAAATTATTATTCTAGCATTTTATCATATTTTTATATCTTTCTGTAATAAAATCTTCTATGATGAAGTCCTTAAGACTATTTAGACTCGACAAAGAAGGATTTATTATTTAGTCCTTAAACCAGTTCATGATCAAATGATTCATTGTTATCTAGGACAACAATGTATCAAGTATAGGTCATTGTGTGCCATAAGTGTTGGTTGTTCTCTTAACCAAGAAGATGGAGATATTATTATAGTATACAGGTGAAGTGTAGGAATATATTTTACTGAACATGATCAAACTGTGAAGCTCTTTACTGTCAAGAGTTGCTCACGAAGTATATGGACATAAGTATCTCTTAGACCCGAGATCACCATGGTGGCTTGCAAGCAACTTACTGTACTTAGATATCAGACTACCTAAATTTTTAATTCAATGATGGAAGGCTACTAGGTGCAGTCAAGTACTTGAGAAGTTGATGTGTGAGTCAAGATGGGATTGACCACTCTAAGTGTTAGAACAAGTGCATCACTATATTTCAATTTAGCAAAATCTCGATTAGGATAGTCCATTTGATAGATGTTGAAATTTTAAAATATATTATAGATGATTTTTCAGGATTGATAGTTAAATCTTAGATCATCTTTTGAGCATTGAGGTCAAGAGGATGAATTATACGATAACCATATGCTATAGGTTCGTCGATATTGCATTGCAACTATTCAACCTATCCGAACGTCGGATACCATTGCTAGATGATCATATCAATTGATATAAAAATTAATTTTTATTCTATCGACTTAGGATTTGAACCTATAGAATTAAATATAATAGGAATTTCTATCTAATTTGATAGCTAATTTAGAATCCTAATGACTTGGGACTCTATGGTTAAGAGTTTCACTGAACTGAAACTCTATGACCAAGAGTTCTATTGGACTGAAACTCTTAGTCCTATTTATCTGAAACTCTCTGATCAAGAGTTTTATTGATCTAAGATTCTATGATCATGAGTTTCATTCATTTGGGATACTGGGTTCAAAAGTTTCACTAGATTGGGACTCTTCAAGAGTTTCATATTGATAGAACTTTGTTGTCCAAATATCCATCCGATTGAAACTCTATGATTATTGAAAGATTAATTAGTAATTTGATTATTAATTAGCTCAATTTGATTGAGTGATGAGGATTCAATCAAATTTGATCGAATTGAATTCGATTGAGTTTGATCCGATTAGGTTATGTGATGACCTAATCGCTATGGAAGATTCGATCCTAATTTGATCAAAAATTAGATCTAATTAATTTTTAATTTAATTAAAAGTTTATTTATTTGAATTAATTCTAATTTGATTGGATTTAATCTGATCTAATTGAGTCTGAAAAATTGATTTGGTTGAAACTAATTTGGACCAATTCAAAGTAACTTTGAATTTAAGCCTCCCTTCTCCCTGCGCCATGTAACTCTGACTTTTCCATGCCCTCTCTCATGCACACTTTATTTTTGCGTGTGATTTCCCATGTCAGAAAGAGTTTTGTGCACCCTCTACCTTCTTCTTTTGACCTGGTTTAATTGTTGGATGAGGTTGTGTTCATTTGAATTTCAAATTCAATTAATTGTTTGAAACAACCAACACTATCTCTTATCCTTTCCATGCACCATATTTCATTTTTGTCACCATTTTTGATTTATTTTGGATGTGGACGCATAGAAGGAGAGTCCTTCTACATGTCAAACACTTGGTATTGGTGTTGGGAAAGGATTAAGTGGATTACTTGAATTTGAATTCAAGTAGATTGTTGAATCAGTTCAACCATCCCCATCTTATCCTAACTCCCACATGCAAAACCCATTGTTTTGATGCTTATTTAAGTTTGTTTTTTTTTGTGCATGCATGAGGAGGTAAGAGGCTATGTGGGAAGGTTTCTGAAAGAGAGAAAATCAAAGAGGAGACTTTCCTGTGCATGGAAAAATCTAGGAAGAGAGGGTTAGTTTCTCATGCACCTAATTTTGTTTCTCATGCCAACTATTTTATTTTTCCATTTTGAATGCCCACTTTAGATGTGATGTAAGTGGGATTTCTATAGAGAGGAAAGTCCTCTATTTGTAAAAATTTATTTCACAATAAAATTCTAAACAGAGAAGGCATGAGAGCATTTTCGAGGCGTCAGAATTTTTGGGGTGTATGAAATCCTAAAATTAGATTTTTAGATTTGGATGGAGAGATAGAGTACTATGAGTGCTCGATCGCCATAGAATTTCAGACACCACCTCATCATCCTCCGAATCACACCATCTAATCTTCTAAAATATCTAAGAGATCAAAAGAAAGATGATCGATTGGATTGATCGAGATCAGCTTTCAAAAGCTCCGACGAGGAGCTAGCACTCTAGTGAAGCTGGTCGGGACCAGAAGCTCCGTATGAAACAACCATAGAGACCAGACAAGTGTGCAGCTATAGTATAATGCTAGAGCTTCTTTCGATAGATTCAGATTGTGAAGATCAGCTATCCGCACATAGGTATTGTGTTCTGAATATGAGTAGGTTAGTTGATATGATTTACCAACCATATGCATTTAATTTTTTATTACATATTAACATGTCTAGATCTAGATGTAGGATTTCTGATATGATCAATGCATGCATAATATTAATTTTAGATTAATATTTACTTCTGCTATAATAATTTTTGAAAAAAAAATTAAAATTCATGCTAAAAACCCTGCACGATTTTCTTCATTAACGTGATTCAAGTTCATGATAAGATTATCCCAAGATTTCGGCATAGAATAAAGTAGAATGCTAGCCTTCTCTTCATCTTCAGTTCTTACATCTAGGGCTATAAGCTTACTTATAATAGAATTGAAAATACCCAAGTGCTCTTGAACTGATGCCCCATCCTTCATCTTTAAATTATATAATTGCCGCCTCAAATAGATTTTATTTATCAAAGATTTTCCTTCATAGAGATTCTTCAATTTTTTTCAAACCCCTTTTGCAGTAGTCTCGACCTCAATATTGAATAATACCGAATCATCCAAAGCCAAGTAGAGATTAGTCATTGCCAGCTTATCTTTTTTCTCATATTACCCATCAATCATCTCTTACGCCTTGCATTCTTTTTCATGTAAAGCAATTTTATAACCATCTTTAATTAATACCACCTGCATCTTCATCTTCCAAAATACAAAGTTTGATCCGTCAAACTTTAGTACATTACTACAAAAAGAGCCTACAACATTGCATACTATGGCAGTAGTTTTCAAAATCGCTGCAATAGAGTCTATGGCAGCAGTTAAAAAGAGACACTGCTATAAATCGACTTATAGCAGCGGTTATAAAAAATCATTACCATAGGCCGACCTATGGCAGTGGTTATAAGAAATCACTGCCATAGGTAGCGGTAGTTATAAAAAATCACTATCATAGGCCGATCTATGGTAGCGGTTCTTTATAATCATTGTAATAGGTTCGACCTACAGCAGCGATTAACGATAACTGCTGCCATAGGTCGGATCTATAGCAGCGATTAGGAAAATTGCTGCTATAGGTTGGTCCTATAGTAGTTGTTTCTTGTAACCACTGCTATAAGTCATTGCAGATAACGATCAAAATTATTTTGTTGGACCTATAGGTCGGATACCATTTTGTCCTTTGATCGTTTGTTTATAATTTAACGATTGAAATTATTTCGTACTAAATTGATCATGATAACGATATTCAATTAAAATAAAACTTTGATAGAATGCTACAAATATCACCAAAATCATCATTGCAGATTTTTGGATCGATCAAAGATCTTCATCTATTAGATCATCACATCGTAGTTCATGATCATCAAAATCAAATTTTTTTGATTGATGAAGCTAGGGCCATCGGATCGAGATGATCTTTTATGATGACACTCTAATGATAATTATTTAGATAATGAATGGTGAAGATGAGCATTAAATTTTAAAATTATATAATATTTAGAAAAAAATTTAAAAAATTATTTTCAATCTATGATAGCGGTTACTAGAAACTGGTGCTATAAATCTATAGCAGCGGCTAGAAAATCGCTGTCGTGGATCTATTGCAGCAGTTTTCAGTAACCGCTATTATAGATCTATAGCAGTGATTCAAAAACTGCTATCGTAGGTTAGGTTAAAAATTTTCAAATTTTTCTTTCCTTCCGTGCATGCTCTCTCTCCTCTCCTCTCCATCGTCGATGAGACTCCACCCAAGTCCTTTTCCCTGATCGACGTCGCCCCTCCTTCCCCCCCGACTGACCTTGCCTCTTGATAAGTATCATAAATTTACTAATAAAAATATTAATTTATTAATTAATTTATGTTAATTTTTAAGAATTAATGATCAATTTATATATAATTTTTAAAAAATTAATATTTTTATAATAAAATTTAAAAAAATAAAATTTTATTATTAATAAAAAGAGTTTATTTTTTTATCATAATAAAATAAATTTGAAGCAAAATGGAGCTAAAATGGAGAAGATATGAATTTCTAAAGATTAAAAAAAATAAATAAATAAAGAAAAATGGCTCAGCCTGCTCCGTAAGCCAAGCCAAGCCGATAAAGCTGGTACGTCCAAATACGCTAAGCCAAGCCGATTCAGTCACGAAAGCCATCAGTCGGTCTACGATCTAGGCGTGGACCGCTAGCTCAGCAGAAGACAGCGAATCACAGAGCGACACGTGGTGGACCTAGACCCTTAAAGGGTTCATAGAAAATCTATAATGACTCATAGAGCATTTTGGTCTTTTCACTCGGCAACAAGAGCGTTGATTGGTTGCGATCTTTAGAATGCTCGATCCATGCGGTCCATGGAAATAGTAAAGACGTGATCGGATGGCTCTAGTAGCTTGCAGTCAAGATCGGACGGTGAAGAAATTTTTTAGCTTCAAGCATCATGCAGATCGCCATCCAACAGTAGTGCACGATCCAGGGGATGATTCGATGGTGGAGAAAGCTCCTGACGATGATCAGGACTCCAAACGCACGATCAACGGTCAGATTTTCTCCATCAATGCATGATCAGTGGTCAGAATTTAATCCAACTTGATCTAGGCTGATACACATCTGATTTTAATGATTTTTGGACCGTTGAATTCCTATTGAATGGCCAGATTTTACCAGAACCATCAAAATTCATCCAGGACTCTTTTAATCTGATTTTCACTCAGATTTCTTCATATTTTGATGATCAAAGAGCTCCTTAGTCCCATATTGCCTAGAAAAAATTCTTCAGCCCTCTTAGCTCTATAAAAAGGACCCCAAACCTCTAGAAATCGACATCTTCGATCAAGGTGAAGCTTTGGTATAGGAAAAAATTAGGCTATGGGTTAATGGCTGCTTCAAAGCAATGGATGCCGAGAAAAAGAGCTGGACTTATACACCATCTTTCCACCCATGTCAATCTAAGATCAGAGATCAGACTATTTTATTTTATTTTATTTTAAATTCTATGTATTTAAATTTTAAAATTTTAATTAATATAAATTTTATTTTTTGCACTTTGATTTTAGCCTTTTATTTTTATTATAATTTAATTTTTATATTTTAATTATTATTCTTTATTTTACTGTAAGTAGATACTAAGATCTAATTAGTAGATCTTAGTACCAAGTTTATTTTTTTGCATAATTTAATTTCTACTTCATAATTTTAATTTTTAATTTCCAACTTCAAATTCTATTTTCAAATCCTTTTCTTTTTCTTTTAAGAAAATCAAAGATCTCAAATCTAAAAATACTATATTCTCTATGGATTCGATCCGACTCACTGCTATCTATATATTTTTAATTATTTAAAGAAATCAGATTAAATTGATAAACATGATATCTTAACGACAACATCGCATTCCTATCAAGTTTTTGACACCATTATCGAAGAAGGAATGGACATTAAATTTTTTATCTCTTTGATTTTTTGTAAATTAATTATAATTTTTTAATATTGCTTACTAACTTTTTATTTATTTATTTTATAGAAAAAAAGAAAAAAGGAAGAAAGCATCTAATTTTGGTGAGATCAATCTTAATCTTAGTCCTCTTTTCTTTTTATTATTTATTTTATTTTTAAATTAAGTTAAAAAGTATATCCACTTAAATCTAATTAAAAATCTTATGACAAGATTAGAAATTCTAACTGCTTAGAGCATGCATCATATCAATTTTATTTTTATTTTCTGATGATTGCTGGAGGTAAGGTAAGCCTTTTAGAATTCAATCAGTTGCATGCATCTAGTTTAAATTGCATAGAACCCTTTGATTGAAATTTTTTTGTGCATATTTATATTAAACCAAAATAAAGGCATAACCTAATTAAACAAGATAAGGTGAAGATTTGATCATCCTTTCGTAGCCCACAAATAATCAACAAGCATCCTGCATTGACCTAAGCCTTTAATTTTAAAATCAATTAGACATCAGTCCTAGGAACTCGAGCTCAATAGGATAAGAAATTCTAAGAGTTAAACCAGATTAGGATTAGTCAATTTGATTGGTATCTAGGAAAGTGGTTCAGAAATGATTGGGTCCGAAGGAAGGTGATTTTTAATTGATTTCGTTAGCTTATCTGATCAACCATAATTGGTATCTAAGACAAACAACGGAGGGACTCCCATCGATCTTATACTTACCTGGCTAGTTGATTGGCTATCCTACACTTAGAGTGCTCGAAGGCTGACTTGAAACAGTTAGGAGTTGTCTAGGTCTAGGCTGATCTTAGGTTAGGATTAATTTATTTGAAACTTGTTTGAAAATAAAAATTTTTACTTTAGGTATTTTCAATCCCTATTGCCCTGACATAAGGTTGCCCTGGCATAACTGAAAGTTTTGTTGCATGGTTGTCCTAGGATATGAAAAGATTGAATTAATTTAGAACTTAAGAAAAAAGAGTTTAAAAGAAAAATAAAATAAAATAAATAAATAAATAAAGGATTGAGGACATTGAGAATATAGTGTGTGGAGAAGGATTTTAAGTCAATTAGTCAAAATGGATATAGTTCCTATTTCAGACCCTACAACCTCAACATCCATAATGGATTTAGTAAATCAGCCTCAGCCTCAAATTCTTAAGGACTTATGTTATCCAGTTGGTTCCGTCCACCCTAATCCACAGTAAACAACTTTAAAATTAAACCTCAAATCATTAACATGCTTCTAAAATTCATGAAAATAGAGGATGCATATATATTCATTAGGAAATTTGAAGAGGTTTGTGTAACTATGAAACTATAACAATTATCAGAAGATGAATCAAACTGAGATTAATCAATTTTTTCCTTAAGGATAATACCAAAAAGTAGCTTTATAGTCTTCCAAATTAATCTATCATGACCTGGGAGGACTTTGTGAGAATATTCTTAAAAAAATATTTTTCTCATCACAAAACAGCTAGAATTAGAAATGAAATAAATCAATTCTATCAACTAGCTTATGAATCATTTTGGAAATATTTTGATCGATTCAAGAATCTCTTGATCCAAAGCCCACACCATGGAATAGAAACTTGGAGGCTATGCCAAATAATTTATGAAGGGTTAGATTCAAATTCTCGAACAATGCTGGAGTCCATGTGCCAAAGATAATTATTGTACAAAGAACCAAATGAAGCCTGATAATTTTTAGAAGACCTAGCTGAGAAAAGTGTACAATGGGAAACAACTAGGGAACAAGAAAAATCCCCACCTTCAAGAGGTGGAATTTACCAAATTCAAACCTCCCTAGCTATAGAAGCCAAAATTGCAACTTTGACACGTAGATTAGAGGCCTTAAAACTTCAGAGACTAGCCAATGTGAACCAAGTATCTGCACCCATGTGCAACGGATGCAATGCACCAGACCATGTCCTTGAGGAATGTCCCCTCCCAATGAACCAATTAGATAATGAATGTGCACAAGTGAATGCCACATATCAGGGACCGTTAACCAATCCCTATGCACCCACTTATAACCCAGGTTGGACGAATCATCCAAACTTTTCATGGTCATAAAATTTAAATGTAGGCGGTCCAAGTTTCAATCGGCAGAATCCAAGACCTAATCCTGCGATAAACACCCTACCACCACTAGACTTTAATATTAATGAAAAAAAACTTAGTTCTTTAGAGAAAAGCCTGGAAGCCCTAGCCAAATCTAATGCTGACACCAATGCCACCTTAAGCAATTTCATGCAAACTACGGGCCAAATTTTGAATTCAAATTCTCAGGCCATAGCCCGCTTAAAAATGCAAGTGGGTCAGCTGGCATCTACCATAAGTGAACGTGAACTAGGTAGGCTACCTAGCCAACCTGAACCCAACCCCAAGAATCAAAATGGTAGACCATTCCAAGGAAATCAAGTTAATCAAGTTAATGCTATTCATTCCTTGAGATCAGAAAAATAAGTAGATAATAAGGTAAATACACCTAACACTAGTGCTGAGTCTATTGAGCCACCTAATAAACAATCTACCTTACAAACTCAAGCTTCTGAAATTGATAGTGCACCAAACCAGATGCCCACAATCTTTAGAGCTCCTTTTCCGAATCGATTAAGGTCTAATAAACAATTAGAATATTTAGATAAAATATTAGAGGTATTTAAGCAAGTTCAAGTAAACATTCCTCTACAAGACATGATCTAACAAGTTTTGACTTATGCCAAATTCTTAAAAGACCTTTACATTAAGAAAAAGATGACTAATATACCAAAGAAAGCTTTCTTAGCAGCAAGTGTGAGTTCATATTTGTTAAGTCATATGTCTATAAAGTACAAGGACCCAGGTTCTCCAATAATTTCATGTGTCATAAGAGAAATCCACATTGAGAAGGTGTTACTTGATTTAGGGGCTAATATAAATATTTTGCCCTATTCAGTTTTTGAGCAATTAGGATTGGAAAAGCTTCAGCCAACAAGGATCACATTACAATTAGCAGACCGATCTTTTAGGATCCCAAAAGGAATGGTAGAAGATGTTTTGATTAAGATTGAAAATTTTATCTTTCCAGTTGATTTTATCATTTTGGAGACTGAGGCAATATCAAATTCTAAGGATCAAATTTCAGTGATTTTAGGAAGACTATTCCTAGCTACTGCTAATGTTAAAATCAATTATCAGAATGGACTTATGAAAATATCTTTTGGAAACATGACTATCGAGCTGAATATTTTCAATTTGAAATAGGAATCTACCAAGCATACTAAT
Source organism: Cocos nucifera (assembly GCA_006176705.1). Lineage (NCBI taxonomy): Eukaryota > Viridiplantae > Streptophyta > Magnoliopsida > Arecales > Arecaceae > Cocos > Cocos nucifera. The sequence continues at coordinate 765,281 of QRFJ01000474.1, read as the reverse complement.
GTAAGTATAGTCCAAGATGAAATTTATGAATCCATAAACATTAGCGATGAGAAAGTCAATCTTGAATCTAGTATCTGGCCAACCCATGAATATGAGAACCTAAATAAAATACTTGGAGATAATAAAAATGGCTAGAGATGGAAGCCTTCCACTGAACCACTCATAGAAATGACTAAACCATCACCCGAGTCATCAAATCAAGAGGCACGTAATGAAGTGTCAATGGAGTTGTTTAAGCAAGATTACATTAATTTATTTTCAAAATTAAAATCACCTTTAGACACCCTTCCAGCACCCACTGAATCAAACTTAACTCCTAAAACTCCATTCATGAGCATCTTAGAAAAATAAATAGGAGAAATTCTTAATAAACATGAGTCTGAGAATGGGATCATAAATTATATCCCTAAAATTAATAATAAATATATAAATAATGAGATTATAAATCAACTTTCTGAGATTGATAATTCAAAATTATTAAAATTTATCAATCCAGTATTTGATACAGAATAGTAAGCTGCATTGTATCTGGCTGAAGATGATAAACCTAGCACTTGTTGGGAGGCAACCTAATATTTAGTTTTTTTAGTTTAATTTATTCTTTTATTTAATTTTTTTTAAAATAATTTAAATAAGTTAGAGGGAGAGCTTAAATTTTTAAAGGCATATACTGCATCAAAATATATATATATATATATATACATATAGTCAGGTGTATTCTTTCATGTTCTTTATTACATCCTTTATTTTTTTCTTCTCCATTGAGGACAATATCGATTAAGTTGAAGAAGGAGAAAAATAAAAATTTTAAAATTTTAAGTCCTCAAAAAGATTAGTATTTAGTATTTAGACACCTGATTATGCTTAAGAATCAAACTAAACTAAGCATTTTTAAAAAAAATTGATACATAGATCAGAAAATTTATAAGATATTGAAAAATTAAGTATTAAAAAAATTCAATAAAGAATTAAGCCTAGAACATAAAAAAAAAAATTTTGGAGTATTTCTAATTTTTTCTACTAACATCAAAGAAAAGTCTACTTTTTATAGGCTTGTGTAGGATAACTATATGTTTCTTCATATAAAAAAATTAAATAAAATAATTTTCATATAAAAAATTAAATAAAATAATTTTTAAGTACTTCTCACTGAGTAATCGGACCTCTTTGCCAAAACAAGCATTGAGTTTCATGTCAAAAGATAGGAAGGACAAAAAAGCTCGTTGTAAAGCTAGTCTTAACTCGTAGCCTATTTGATTTGAGCTAGTTAGCTTGAGGGGTATTCTATACCTAGTACCCTAAAGTCAACTGATTTGGAAGCCATTGGTCCAAGACTCGCTACATGGATCAAATAGAAAGCTTAATGGGTTAAGACACTCAATAGTGGTACAATGTTAAAAAATTATATTGATTTTTTATCGAATAACTGGATCTCGTTGCCTAAGCAATAATATTCGCATCAAAAAGTGGGCAATATAAAAATAAAAATCAATAAATAAAGGGCAGAAGTAGCAATACACTTGTCTATATGAAATTTTAGATAATTCAAAGATAAAGGTAGGATAATTTAGAAAAAGTTCAAAAAAATTTAATATTTTTTACTTAATTTTTCTATTGATAAGTATTAATATCCCAATGATATATCTCACTTAAGCTCTACTGAATATCAATGGCCATTTTGAAAACTGCTCAGATAAAATTCGAAACTCTAAAGTTAAAAGATATTTAAAACTAAATTCTTTCTTTACTCGAGGACGAGCAAAGCTTACGTTGGAGGATGTGATAAGTATCATAAATTCATCAATAAAAATATTAATTTATTAATTAATTTATATTAATTTTTAAGAATTAATGATAAATTTATATATAATTTTGAGAAATTACCTCTCGATGCCCCCATCCTCCTTGTTTGCCTTCCCATCCCTGGCAGCCATCGCCCCCTGCCCGTACCATGCCACCCCGCACCCGCTCGTCCCCTTGGTACCAGCCCCTCCTCGACGGTCTTCATCGACTCCCCGCTCATCCAAACCCCCACCCGTCCCACCCAGCACTGTCCTTCCCATCCCCAGCCACCGCCACCCCTTGCCCTCCCCATCCCCAACCATCGCCTCCTATCCTTCCCATCTCTGGCCATTGCCTCTTGCCCTTCCCATCCCGGCCACCTCTGCCCTCCCCATCCCCGGCCACCCGCCCACTGCCCCCCCTTCCCACCCCCGCCACCACTGCCCCTGCCCTTCCCACCCCCGGCCACCACTGCCCCTACACTCCCTATCCCAACCACTGCCACCCCTACCTCCCCAATCGCCATCCTCTTGCCCTTCCCATCCCTGGCCGCTGCCGCCCACACCCTACCCTCCCCATCCCTGGCCACCACCCTTGCCTTCCGCATCCCCAGCCGCCACCGCCCCCCTACCCTTCCCATCCCGACAGCTTGCGACCTGCGCCCTGCCCTCCCCCTCCCCTATTCTCCTCATCACGACGCCCCTTCGGGCCCCTCTCCCTCTCTCTCTTTCCTCTTTCTCATTCTCTCTCTTATCTTTCTATCTCACTATCTTGCTCTTGTTTCGTAGGTTATCTCTAGCGCTGTCATCTTCCTCTAGCATTGTCATCGATGACCCTCGAAGCTTTTAGTGCGATCCCCTCTCTATAACCATTGATATAATTTTTATTTTAATTTCATAGTATTATTTATTAATCATAAAACTAGACCTGTCAATAGGTCAGGTTTGGATCGAAACTTGGATATTCAGATCTGAATTTGATTCTAATTACTGGTACCGAATCCAAACCCAAATACCCAATGGGTCCGTACTTGAAGTACCAGACCCGGACCCTATTGGATCTCGGATATTCGAACTCAATTTTGGGATCCAAAACTAAGAAAGAAAAAAGGAGAGAGGGAGGGAGGGGTTCAGCCTCATCATCGTCGCCGATGAGGGAGATCGAGAGAGAGAGAGAGAGAGAGAGGAAGAAAGGGGGTCAGACCTCACCGGCATCACTGGGAGGGAGGGGTTCGGCCTCACCGATGAGGGAGATCGAGAGAGTGAGAGGGAGGAAGGGGTTCGGTCTCGTCGACGACCCACCATCATCGGCAAAGGAGATCGAAAGAGGGAGGGAGGAGGTCCGGCCTCGTTGGCAAGAAAGATCGAGAGAGGGAGAGAGGAAGATTATTTATTGATGCGTTGCTAATATTATTATTCAATATGTTATATTTGTTGCCCAGAGGTTGCAACCCAAGGGAGGGTGAATTGGATTTCTAAAATAAAGATGGTTGGAGAGAGATTTTAAAATCTCTCGATTCTGAATGAGATATCTCATCGAAACCATGAGATCTCTCGAGAATCCTACGAGACTTCTTGCTCTCAAAGCACAGAAACTGAGTTTCTATCTTCTGAGAATGAGACGTATCGAGTTCAACTCAAGACCTCTAGAAACTATGCCAGAACTTCATTTAGGCATGCCAGTCCACTCGAAAGCTCTCAAAAAAATTTTGAGATGTCTTAAAAACTACTCCAAGACTATTTTTTGGAATTTTTGCTATCAATCAAAAAAATTTAATTTTTATTTAAATTTTTTTTATATCTTTTTTATTTTGGTCAAAGAGCTCTCTTTCTTCTAATTTTTGAAAGCTTAAGAAAATTTTTTTCTTTAAGGATCTTGACTTGATGAATTTTTGTAGATCTTTTTTTGAAATAATTCTTCAATTTAAATACCTGAAAAGATCTATATCCACTCATGAAATACATGGTTAAATACTCAAACTCATGTTGATTAACATTACAGATCACGACGGCATCAAAATGCCATCTAGCTTTCACCCTCGTCCCTCGATGGACTATATGGAGCTCCGCATCTGAGCCATGTCGGTAGGCCATGCCGTGCCATGCTATGGGTCGTGCCATGCCGTGCCGTGTCTTGGGCCATGCTATGTCGTGTTTTGGGCCATGCCATGCCTTGGGCAGTGCCGTGTCGATAGGCTATGCCGTGTTGTGCCGTGCCATGCCGTGCCGTGCCATACTGGTAGGCCGTGCCTTGAGTCATGTTGGTAGGCCATGCTGTGCCATGTCGGTCGCTAAGAAAACCCCCGACCGCTAAGAGAACTTCCATCTTGTTGCTTTTATTTACTGCATTGCATAGCGATAGACCCATCAATTGATTAGTGTACATAATCTTCGGCATCCATATATTTATATGTAATTATACAGATGGTATCTAGGCATATCTTTAATTATTGTTCAATACGTTATATTGATTAATATTCGTTAACATTGCAGATCACAATGGCAATGAAACACCATCTAGCTTTCACTCCTGTCCCTCGATAAATTATGCGGAGTTCAGCATCTGAGGAGCAGTCGGAGCATACTTCATCCACCTCCACATCGGTTGCTCGGAGACCTCCACCGCCAGCATCTACTCCACTGGAAATATTTGAGTCTCCACCATCATCCATATCTCCGACACATGCTACTCCATCGATATCCAAGTGTACATTTTTATTATATTATTTATTTATTTTTTATATAGTATTTATATACTTATATATTTGCATAACGTATTTTCATTGTAGGTGCATCATCTAGCCAAATATTTCATGATCCCACACGTACGATACATGTGTGGAACCACCAGCATCAGGTGATTGTGCAGTATGATGCAAAGGAGAGGCCAATAGGAGAGACCGCATGGGAGATGCATTCCTTTTTTGGAGTGCTTGTGAGGCGGTCAGATATTATTCTCATAGAGCTCAGAGACTGATGCTGCTGTCAGAGACTGAATGTGGGAGGAGATATGGGTAAGTGCATCTTAATTATATTTATGTATTTTACATATTTATACTATATTTGATTAGAATAATTTTGTAACTGACTTTTAATAATTTTGTGCAGAGGAGGTATAACTTTTTTTATCACTAGAGGGCTCGAGATACCCGACCGAAGAAGATCGAAAAGTTGTACTAGGAGTACAAGGTCAAGCTCCATAGAAGATGGCTCGAGCATCGATAAGACACTCAAGAGGAGCTTATTTCTTGAATACAGGACTATCCTTCGAGTCAGTGGGAGAGAATGGTTACACATTGGAGGAGCCAGAAGTTTGAGATAAAATTACTAACTTTTAAATTTTTCAACATGCTTAAAATTATATTTATATTTTTTAAATATCTATTATTTATTTGAATACTTGTTAGGCTACCTTCCATCAGAGCCAGAAGAATCGGACAGCCCAGGAGTATATGCACACTCTCGACCGTGAGTCTATGGCTAGTCGTGTGCATAGAGAGGTAATGAATTCTAAATCTTACTAGATAAATTAAATTAATATTTTTTATGTTTCTGATAAACTGATCTATTGTTATAGCTGATGAGAGATAGAGTGATGTCTAACCATAGCGAGATCTTCTGATCCAGCCATACAAATAAGAAGGGTAAGCCAATGAACAACGCGATCAGGAGGATTTTTGTAAGTATTAAATATATTAGTATATATGATTAGTATTATAGTATTTCTTATAAAATTTTATTTAAATTTATAATTATAAAATTAGTTAGATGTGCTCGCGAGCGAGGGCCTAGATATCTCTGGCCCCCATGACCATTTATCTTAGATCTTAGGGCTTGAGAACTCTAGAAGGATCCGATGCAGGCTCGGACATATAGCGACCAGCTATTGGTCTGAGGCGAGCATCTCTTCATAGACTTTCGATGTCGTCAGTCGGAAGAAGCTTGAGCAAGCATTGGCATGGGCAGTTCATGCTGCGACACGGGCAGATCGGGCTGAGGAGCGCGCATCTCATCTGGAGGGCATCGTGAGAGACATGGTGTCAATGCTCAACATGTATTTTGGAGGTGTCTTCACGGACTTTGAGGATATGTTAGTCTGCATTCCAGCTCTAGCTCCTCCAACTCTGGCTCTGGCTCCAACTTCGGCTCTAGCTCGTGCTCCAACTTTCGATGACGATGATGATGTAGATTTAAAAAAAATTTGATATTTTTTTTTAAAAAATATTATAATAAATTTTATTCGATAATAAAATTTTAGTATTTTAAAATTATTTTTATATTTATAATTTTTTTGTGTTATATATCTCTACATTTATCAGGTAAAATATATAAAAAATTAAAAATTTTATATTTTCTTAATTGTTCAAAAGCTATGACAGCGATTTTACAACCGTTATCGTAGACGTGCCAACCACTGTCGTAAACAATGTATCAACCGCTAAATTAGACCTATGGCAGTGATTCCATAACCGCTATCATAAAACCTATGGCAGCGGTTATATAACCGCTACCATAGGTCAAGCTATGGTAGCGGTTTAGAAATCGCTGCAATAGACGCTCTATAACATTGGTTTTCAGAACTGCTGCCATAGACCTACGATAATGACTGCAGTGGCAACGGTTAGCTAACTGCTGCCATAGCCTATAGCAGCAATTTTTTGGACTATGGCAGTGGTTACAAACCGCTGCCGTAGCCCTATTTTGTAGTAGTGGTATCACATACTTGGTTGTCGTCGCCTTGCCTATTATTATTTTAAATCAAACTAACTATAAAAAGAATCTCCAAGCTCTAATGCCAAACTAAAAGGATCAATCGAGGGATAACCGAGCATACCTCAATTCATACGGCACACAAGCACAACGAAAAAAAATAGATCATTTTGTAGAGAAAAAATTTTGAATAAACATAGAATACAAAAGATGGAGATAATCGAGTAATAAAATAAAAGGAAAAAAAAAGTACATCAGATTTACATGATTCGGCCTCTCAACTGGCCTACGTCCATGGGCAAGACCTCCTCGACGTTCTTCTATTATTCCACGACATAAAAAAATATAAAATTATAGAAGAAAAAAATATCAGAGGCTCTTTTTTATAAAAAAAAATTACATCTTTATTTTCTCTTAAAAGGCCGCACAACTCTTTACAACTCTCTCTAGACTCTTCTTGGATGCTCTCTATATGCACACACAAAATTTGCCATATCTCAGGCTCTTTTGAAGGCCACAAACATAGTTCAATTTGAATTAAAGATGGAGATCTAGCTTTTATTGCAACTGTTCCTTAGTCCTAGCCATCAGATCAACCCATGAAACCATCCCCCGCTGCTAGATGGCGCTTCCAAAGCAAATTGGTTCACAAAAAATCACGTAGACAGCGAGAAACAAGTGAGAAACGCCCTCTGGTCCATGGTGGACCATGAGAAACCAAGAGGAAATGATTCTCCAATCCACCAGCCTTCCTGTGGGCTGTCGGTCCATGCCTTGCACGGGACTGTATGAAAAAAACTGGATGGGCCATGCTAGTGCCCACCCGCCTAGGATTGAGCCGTGCAGCGCACATGCCTGACTGGGCCATGCAGCTCGCACCCGCACGCTGGCCCATCGTGCAGACCGGGCCGCTGCATGCTGCAGCCGTAGGCCTGGCTCGTATGGGCTGATTTTTTTTTTTATTTTATTTTTTCACATGGACTTCAATCCATCATTGCAGACAAAACTTTCTGCCTCAGTAAAAAAAAAATCAGGAAAAAAAAATCTCAGCCTTCCGATCGTCCAAATCCTGTATCCTCCATCTCTCTAATTGGAGGTATGCTCCAGTGTAGCTATTCATACTTTGCATTCAATAAATTTTCCTCCCCAGAAAAGGTTGACAAAGTGAGAATAGGTAGGAACGGTGATGGAGGCCCGGATGATGGACTGGATGAAAAGGTAGCTGAGGGATTGCCATGAGAGTCGTGGCAATCGCTCTTCAATTTTCGATGGCAAGGATGGTGTGGGGTACATTAGAGTCGGTCTAGTTGGTGTAGAGCTGGACGGTGCGCCATTATGCGACAACAGGGCAGGAGGGGATGACAGCCAATTCAAACAGGGAGATGGAAACTAAAGAAGGCATGGAGGATGCACTTCTGGGCAAGGGTCTAGGCATCGTGCCAGATAAGGTGGACAATGATGTTGACGGTGAGAATAGGACCCATGTGGTAGCAGAGGTGGACAAACTCCTGCAAGCCCTCATACTTCTTGGAGGATCCGAGATCTATCGCAACATCGCCAACGAAAGAAGGCATGGAGGATGCGCTTCTAGACGCGGGTCCAAATGCCGTACCAAATAGGATGGATGGTGGTGTTAGCGGGAGGATAGAACCCATGTGGTAGTAAAGGTAGACGAATTCTGACCAACGCTTAAACTTCTTAGAGGACCCGAGGTCCAGCACGACATTGCCATCTTTTCCTCTCTTTGGACTTGCATTAAAAATTTATTACCTTCAACGGCTTGAGATGTCCTTACTCGAAAAGTATTTAGCAGGAGGCACCTACGCCGGAAGAAGTCAAAATATTTCTTTGGTTAGCATCAAAAAATAGCTGCATATGGAGAAATTCTCACAAAGAATGGATGGAACATGAGTTCAAGCTGTATTTTATATGGAGCTAAATTGGAGTCTTTGAGTCATCTTTTCTTTAGATATTCATTTGCGAAGAGTTTTTAGACTACCATCAATTAATTTATGGCAGGATTTGAGAGGAAGACCAACCGTATTTCTTGATCTAAGAAATTTTTGAAGAAAGAACAAAAAGGTAATGACAAACGGAGTTGGGAATCAGCTAGCTGTAGTGGTTTGCTCGGAACTGTGGCGAGAGAGAAATAGACTCTCTTCCTGAATAAGGGGGACCATCTATTCCATTTCACAGAAGACACTCCAGTCACTTTACAGTTGGGGTCATACTTGCTCTTTGAAGAATGCAGCTATGCACCAGAATACGAAAGACTAGAATCCTTGATGCTTCCAAACAGCACGTAAATGTATCTCCAGAATATGTCTTGTGCACTCTAATACTTTATTTGGTATGAAAGATAAATTGAAAAAAAGAATGGATTGAAGAAAGGATGGATGAGAGAGAATGGATAAAAAATTCATCCATCTTTTCATATGTTCGGTGAAACATGAAAGGATAAAAGTGATTCCTTTCTCTATTTGGCATAGAAGGAATAAAAGGAAGAATGGATGATATTTATATAATATTTTTACCAAACTATCTTTTAAAAAAATTATTACTATTATCAATTTAAAATACTAATTTATACTAAATAAATAAATAATATATAAACTTATAATCATTATAATTTATAATTATATAAATATTTAATTTTAATTTAATTTAATAAATAATTTTATAATTAAATTATTAATAAATTAATTATATAAATAATTAGTTAATTTATAATTTAATTTAATAATTAATTTCAATAATAATATAAATAATTAGTTAATTTATAATCTAATTTAATAATTAATTAATATTATATAAATAATTAATTAAAAATAATAAGTAAAATAAAAAAATTAAAAATAATTTTAGTTATTTAATTATAATTATCAAAATTATGTACTTAAATTAAAATAATTAGTAATAAAATTTAATAGTATATTATTATTAGTATATATAAAAATATATAAAAATAATATGAATGAAAAAATAAAGAAATATTATAATTTTATTAAAAAAATTAATAAAAAATAATTTTATCTATGTAAAAATTCATCCATCAATGCTCCATCCATCTTTTATTTTTTTAATTTGAGAGAATGCAAATTGATGGATCAAAATGAATGAAGAATCTTATAAAAGCCAGCCATCCATCCTTTCAATCGCATCCATCTTCTCTTATGATCCCAACCAAACATGGAATATGTCCTAGCTAAAAATTTTGTTATAATCTTTCTATCATCAGAATAATACTCTGAATCACTTATCTCTATAATCTCTTTAACATTATGTAAATTCATACTCCATTTTTTCGATCTTAAATTTTTTGAAGCGCTATGGATAGTTTAGTTTCTTTTCTTTTCTTTTCTTTTCTTTTTTTTTTTTTTTTTTTTTTTGGCCTAATGAGGTGGAAAGCAATGGTCTACAACCAAAATGGCAGACTAAGCCTCAAGAATAATTTCTTATACAATTAGACTTACTATAAAGCAACAAATTATTTGAAAAAAATTGTACCAGCTCTAGATCCAAAATAAATATCAATAAAATTTAATAAAAATAAGAAAAAAATTGAGAGAAAAAAATAATTTATTTCAAAAAATAAAGATTAAAACAATAGATTTAGCCCTCTCTCGTATAAAAAGTCTCAAGCCTCCTTCTGCTCCTCACAAAAGCTCTTGTTGCCACAAAAGGCATCTCACCGAAACTCTCCTACCCTCTTCAGATGTCTTTTCCTTCTATTTATAAAATCACTCTTTCTCTCTCTCCCACTGTAAGACAAAAATATAATCATCAAAAAAAAAAAACATCAATATCCCATACTAACTAAAACATAAAATCAAATATATTAAATCAAAAAACTCAATCTACCTACAATAAGCCAACACTAAAAGATAAATTATTTCAACTAAAATTAAAATAAAAATAAATTAAGAATAACATTCTTGTACAAAAAAATAAATCAATCGGCTTTCAACTGCTAAGAGGCAATATTATATGTAGAATTGGACCATCCAATTGCTTGACAGATGGGAGAGGTTCCTAAGTCTGTTTGAACTGGTTAGCATTAACCACCTTCTGCTTCATTGCGGTAAAATTGTTATTACTAGTCATCTATTAAAAAAAAAAAAAAAAAAAATTCAAGGAGGGTGGCTGTTTGCCCGCTCCCATAAAAATAAAATGAAGAAGGAAAAGAGCAACCATTTTTATTGTCATTATTTATAAAACTTTTCAGAAATTCTTGCCCCTCAACCACCCACCCTCGCCACGGTCCGGCCTTTTACTAGAACCGGGCGTTCTCGAAACCATGCAGATCACTGATCCGGTTCAGTGACTTCCGCATGATTGCCACCTTGGCCAGCTGCTCGGCCGCCCGCCAAGCCGAAGTGGGCGTCAGCTGCTGCTCGCCTCCCGGGACCACAGCTTCTCTCATCCTCTGGCACGGAGAAAGCGGCTGCTGCTGGCCCCCTCGCCGCCGCTGGATATCAGCAAGCTCAGCCTCCAACCGACAGATGAGGTCCTGATCTTGGTCGGACGCGGCCGGAGACTGCAGCAGCAGGGAGCGGGCGGAAAAGAGCAGGTGGAGAGCCGTGGCGTAGTCCAAGAGCTCGGCCAGCCGCCGCGACTCTGCCACGGCACGCGTGGTGACGAACAGGTTCCGGAGACGCAGCGAGATTGAGGAGGCAGAACAAGTGAGCAAGGGCTGGCCCTGGCTCTGGAGTGGCGGAAGGAGTAGGGTCCTCTCCCCCCGACAGATCACCTCCGGGGTGGCCGGGTCCCTGTACCTGCACTCCACCGAGAGGGAGTGCTGGTGGTAGCCTGGTCCGGCCGCCGTCGGCACCCTGAGCTCCACCAGCAGCTCCCACTCCTCCTCCGCGTAGAGGTCGCCGAGCCGGACGGAGCTGCCGAGGGCCACCGCCCTCCCACCGCCAGAGTAGACGGCGGGGACTTCCCCAGACGGGAAGTTGATCTGGAGGCGGACGTCCTGTAGGACCACACTCACCAGACCGCCCACGCACTTGGCGAAGGCGTCCTCCACGGGCGCCGCCGGGCAGCTGCTGTGTTTGGGCGGTTGCTGCTGCGGCGCCTCCCCGTAGCCGGACGCGTGGATGGGGATCTCCAGGTGGGCGAACCGCGTCGGGACCGCGGCAGCCGACGACGATGGATACCCGGGGTAGCGGCGGCCGTCTTTATTGGCATCCTCGCGCTGCTGCTGGCCGTCGGACAGGAGCATGATGGTAGCAACCGGGTTCCGCTCCCGACGGTCTTCCAATACCTTAGTGGCCTTACGGAGGGCATCGCCGACGCACGAACCTTGACCGTCGCCGGACGCCACCAGGCGCTCCACGATCAGGCGGGTGGAGCGCTGGCCAGGCCGTGACATCCGACGGAGGGGAAGAAGGCGTTTGGCGGCAGAGGCCGAGAAGGCGACCACAGAGAGGCGGTCGGCAGGGCCTAGAGACGATATGACCTGGCGCATGGCCCGCTTCAGCATCTGGATCTTGGCCCCAGTCATGCCCCCGCTCACGTCCAGCACCGTCACCAGGTCGATCGGGGCGCGGCGGCACCCGCTGAGCAGGGGCGCCACCGCAGGGGCCTTCACCTTGAGCGCCACCACGTAGTTCCGGTGCCTCCGCCCGGAAGACACCAGGGCCGCCTCCGGCATCACGCTCACCTCCACTTCCCCTGCGTCAGCCCTCCTCGTGCCGGCGTTGGCCCTGCAAGATGGGGACCGGGAGAGGTTACTGTTATTATTGTTCTTATCCTTCGTCAAAAAACCATGGAAGTTTTCCCCCTCGTCCTGTGCCTCCAGCTCGTCGTCATCGTCTTCGTCTGCTTCTGGAATGGGATTGAACAGGACGTTGGTGCCGCCCTGGGTGGTCCTAGTGGAGGGCAGCAGCGGCTCGTCATCATCATAGACCTTCTTCACAGCAGCCGTAGCAGAGACGGGTTTGATCTTCTCTGCTTCGCTCGCGCCACGCTTGTCCTCCCTGCTCATCCTCCGGCAGTGCAGCGGCTTCCTGTCTCCTACAACCACAGGAGAATGAAGCTCGTTGTCTTGATGGCGGCCGAGGGAGGAGAGAAAGGGGGCCTGGCGCCAGGAGGCGGAGCAGACGGGGCAGGTGAGGGTGCCGCCGCCACTAGACCGGACGTGGGCCGCGATACAGGGGAAGTGGAAAGCATGGGAGCATTCTGCCGTGAATACCGCCGTCCCTCCACCCGCCTTTACGCTCTGTGCGCATATCACGCACCTGCTCTGTAACACCAAAACCACCGCCGTCAGCCCGTTGTCGATCCGATCGGATCGGAGGAGGAGCAGGCAAGTAGTAACTAGCAAACACATAGTCACAGCACTGCGGCACGACGATGAGGGCAAGAGGATAAAAGCGAAAAGTAGTGGGACTGGAATAGTGATTTTGACGAGCTCGGGGAAAAGATGCCAGAATCTGAAATCATCATTTCACCAATCAAAGCGCGCGCGCAAACGAAAGAAAAGAGGAAAAAATAAAAAGGAAAATTCGGGCAGGAAATTCTACCATCAATAATTGAGGAAAGAAAAACTGCAGATACGAACTGCCAAGGGCAATCAGGAATCAAAAGGAAAGCAGCGTGAGAGAAAATTACGCATTCATCCGGAAGGAAGAAAAAATTAAAAAAAAAACATATTTGGTGGGCCGGGAGAGGAGAGCAGCAAAATCGTAGAGACGAAATGCATACCCGGGAGAGGTGAAGGGCGGCCTTGAGGATGGCGAACGTGGAAGGGGATTTGGGCGAAGACGGGTTCGAGGAAACCCGGCGGAATAAGGTGGGGCTCCGCTTCGGGCTGGTCGGCGGTGGCGGCATGAGCGAGCTCTTGCATTGCGGCTTCGGGCTCTCCGGAGGCGTCGACTTGGTGCGGCACCGGAGGCTGCGCAACCTTGGCGTCGACGGGTTGCTACCGCCGCCGCTGCCGGAGAAGAAACTCAACTTGGCGCAGCTCCGGGGGCTGGGGCCAGGGCTCCTCTCCGCCGCCGCCGTGTCCGGATCTCGATGGATGGATGTGCAGAATGCTCTCCGCCATCCCGTTCCCATACCTCTCTCTCTCTCTCTCTCTCTCTCTCCCCCTCCGCCCCCCCCCTGCCCCCTCTTTTCTCCCTGGGAGTTCGCTCGCTCTCGCTCTGTTGTCTATTTACAGTGGGTCTCGTTTTTCTTGCGAAGGGAAGATACACAGACAAAGCGGGGGGCCTGCAGCAGAGGACATGGGGACCTTTTGAAACCTCTCAAAAAGGTTGACAGTGATTTGGGGCGGGGGGTGGGGGGTGTGGTGGGTGGTGGGGAGCGGGCATTATTTACTCAAGGTAAGGATGGGGCTGGATGAATTTCTGGAATGAAGCAAAATTAACGAGCATTTATTAACGATGACTGTAGTGAAAAGCCTGATGAATTTCTAAAAAGATATAAAATTAACGAGCATTTATTGACGATGACAGTAGTACAAGGCCTGATAGCCTTTGGAAGGAAGCAAAATTAAAATTAACGAGCAAAATTAAAATTAACGAGAACGCATTAACGATGACGGTGGTAAAAAGGGTAGCAGCCGGGCGCCAGCGCTAGCTCCCCGCTTTGCCGGATCCGAGTTATCGCTTGATGGAGAGTTCTTATCATGTACCCAAAAAAAAAAGTGTTCTTCTCTCACGAAGCCAGAGGAGCGTCCTTTCTGCCCAACCATCTATGCTGTGATATTAATGTGATATCGCCAGACTCCGAGATTCGTTTCAAAGGCACGTATAGAAGTAGCTATGCAGCACGAATCTCCAGGTAAATTCTTATCCTCATCTCACATTTATTGAGTTTTCCTCAATTCTCTTCTTGGAAAGGGAAAAATTAAGCCGTAGGGCCATGACCACCGAAACTTTTCCGTCGCCTACTTCTTTTTATGTAAATTTGGTATCCTTTTCGTTCTCTCCTCGCGTCTCTCTCCCAACCCCTCCCCTAATCGTTTCGTTTCTTTGTCCGGTAGCCGAAACGATCACTCTGTCCAAATTTATTTCTGTAGCAGTTAAATAAATAAATAAATATAGTTTAGTGGACTCGTGATATCTCTCTGTAAGCGGACGCTGACACACCGCGGCAGATATCCCTGTCCCGGGCCTTCCGGCCCGGCTACGGGCTCGCTCTCTACCCAATACCCATGAGCGCTCATGCGGTGGCTGCCAGATCTACCCCACAAAGTCAAAATGGGTATTTATTACGTGACGTGTGTTGGAACTAGCGCAAAGAGAAGGGGGGGATTCTTCGGCGCCGATATATTTATTATTTATAGTAATATTTTATAAAACATTTATATAATTTATATTTCTGCGCTCGTTGCCGGTTTCCTCTCACGTCTCAACACTTCCGCTGGAAGCAAAAGCAGCAACGATCTGCCTTTGCTGCCATTCCAATATTTGACTAGGCTGGGAACGTGGATTGAGATAAAGGGTTTGGCTGGTTCCCTGTCGTCACATTTTGCCTTTCTATCATTATTTCAGACTGCTGGCAAAACTATGGCTTCCAAATGAAAGAAATCTCGTTTGTGAGATTGCTATAGACAAGACGAAATTTGGGCATCCTCGACCATTGCACGCAAAAAGAAAACGAAAAAAAAAAAAAAGGAAAGCCGCCATTGGTATAACAAATGGTAAGTACAATCTATCTGTGCACATGGTTTGAGCCATACGGCCCATCCTCCCGAAATAGGACTCACATTATGTTGAGTGGGGAAGTTATGACGCACGCTTCTTCCGGTGATTGGCTTATAATATGATGATATATCTGATCTTGGATGATATAATATGATGAGCATCAAGCATAATAATATATCTAATTTTTTATAATATGTCATATATTTTTAGTTGACAATCGACTATTTTTGATCAACCCTCACAACTCTAACTCCGTTGGATGACGACCACCCAAAAGATGGATATCAAGTAGTTACTAACCGTCGAGAGGTTGACTTCTGTATGAAGCCCTGGTATCAACATTCAGTCGATTACATTCAAATCTATCCCACTTTTTCGTTAGTAGTTCTATAATGTAGAAATTATAAGAAGCTCCTGACGTGTGGATATTGCACAATCGACAGTTTGTCATCATAGTAAATATTCTCTCCACTCGTGATAAGATGACATTGTAGCCATTTTCTGACATTCCAAAACTTTGACGGCTAGCAGCTTGATAATTTTGGCAGGCTTTTTCTCCATAAAATGATAGAAGAAAAGAAAATCAGAAGAGGGATATCTCTTGCCTTCGAACTTTCGGACCTCTCTTACACTTGAACTCTCAGAACTCATAGTTCTCATCATCTTTTTCTTCTGTTCTTCCTCTCCGACTGTAACTAACTTAAGCATTGGAGGGCTTTCTATCGGAGAACCCCCACCTCCTTCTCCGACGTTAAGAATTTTCTTTGTAGGTCTCTGAGAGCTCGACTTCTTCGCTCTGCTCTAGCACAACTAGGAGACTCAGTTGTGATCCGCATCGGAGAGGTGCAGCAATAGTGAATTTTTTTTTCCTAATACATGAGTAGATAAGGCCTGGAACAAAGCTATATAGAACCACTAGGACAGTATACATCCAAAGAATCAACAGCCAATATCATTCTCAAAGAAGCAAAAATCAGATCAATTATAGATTGCATATCAAATTGCATCTACCATATGCAGCCAGTGATCCAATCTGCCACCTGATTGACCTCACAATAGTCACAAAATGCTAAAACACGAATAGGTCATCTCCATTGCAATATATCTTTTAGCCAAAGATTGCCTGTATGTTTTGAAGAAACATAATTAGTTTAAAATATAATAGTAGATGAATCACATTCTAAGGCACTTGCAAATGTTATGTAGGTTTGGAATCATGCCAATTAGGATTCACAAAGGACAAAAGTTCAACTTGAGCTAAATCTAACGTACATTGATTTATGTTTAAAATTTATGCCCAAATCAAATCCATTACCTAGTGTTATATAGTTAGATCAAGTCTCTTTTCTAGTTAGGTTTCAAGTCAAGTTTAAGCCTAACTTAGACACCAGACCCAGCCTTTAGTTGCATAGATATGATCTTAAATAACAAGCTAATAGTTCTACCAAAAAACTAATAATAAGTATTAAGATATATAAATCACCTTCCTATCATTGATTGACACATGACAAGCACTTTTATAAAAAATTTGAATTTTGGACGGTTACAACTTTACTATTAAAAGAAATCCAAAAATGGAAGGAATTTTATGGCAGATTTAATTCCAATAAAGAAAGAAGGTGATGGCTCATAATGAAGAAATAATATTTCACGCTTGGTTTCCACCTTCAACTTCAATGTATTCTTTCTCCACACCTATATAAATAGGGCCAACGGATCCCAAAAGGAGCAGACTCTGAGAGGGAGAAGCTCCCACAATTTAAAGCTCTTATGATAAGATGCTTACAAGCCCTCATCCATCATATATTTTTCTTTTTTTTTGCAGACCAAAAGGTTGAGTAAGTTCATCCTCATTAGAAGACTGAGTAAGTTCGTCCTTATCAGAAGACTGAGTAAGTTCGTCCTCACTAGAAAATCGAGTAAGTTCATCCTTATCAGAAGGCCGAATCAGTCTGACCTTATCAAAAGGTCGAGTAAGTTCATCCTCACCAAAAGATCGAGTATGTTTGTCCTCATCAAAAGATCAAGCAAGTCCAACCTCACCAAAAGGTCGAGTAAGTTTATCCTCATTAGAAGGCTGAGTAAGTCTAATCTCACTAGAAGACCGAGTAAGTTTGTCTTCATCAGAAGGCCGAATAAGTTTATCCTCACCAGAAGGTCAAATAAGTTCGACCTTACCAGAAGGCCGAGTAAGTTTGTTCTTCCCATAAAGCTAAGTAAGTTCATCCTCATCAGAAGGCCGAGTAAGTCTAATCCATCAAAAGGCCCAAAAGATCGAAGTGAAAAGAGATAAAGATTATCCAAAACCAGGCCAACTAGAATAGGATAATATTTTATACTAAATTTTCTATTATAATCTCTTTATTCCTGTTCTTCCAAAATTTCGATTTGACTTAAGCATTGGAGGGCTCGATCGGAGCTAATCTAGTGAGATTTTTTTATTTTTTTGATATGTAGATCCGTGACTCTAAGGCAGATCATATTTTATCATTATGGATCAAACAATGCGCCCTCTAGATGGTCTTAACCAGACCAAATTTTGGCATCAACAATAAGCTAATAGGAAGAGATAGTTTATGATGTCTAAAGAAAAGCAAGTGTGTAAAAATATTGGAAGATTGGATCATCTAAAGAAGAAGGAAGATTGGATAAACTATGAAGCTAGGAGAGAATTCAAAACTAAGCTTAACAATATTTACTCAAGAGAAAAAATTCACTCAAAATAGATATCTCAATTAATCTAGCCCAAGGTGATCATTTTTTTTTTTGGCATAAAATTATGTATAGTCATAAGGGTTGAAATTGCATTCATTCTCTAAGGGTGGAAGGGAAAGAGATTTGCAAACATGTTGAGATTAATTAACTTCTTATTTTATATTAAGTTTTGCTAAATTTAGTGTCTCTCTTATCAAAATTGACTAGCCTCTATATATTGTAGAGTCAACATCATCATTCTTGTCCGATCTCCCTTTCAATATAGAGGAGATTGGGAAGGATATGTTTAATTTGGGAAGTGCCAGATGATTTGTTTTTACTATTTTTTCGAGGTATTAAGGACTTGTTGAAGATTGACCCTTTTTTTTTTTATATCAAGAGAAATTGGATTTGTCCAAGTTTCATTATGCTTTCTATTTTTGACACAAAAAAGGTGGCATTATTATCCCTAATGATTATCGACCGAACGGCCTACCCAATGTATAGATCATGTTTACTATTTGGACCTATATATTAAACCCTTTTCTTGATGATTTCATCAATGTTGCGCAAATGGCTTTCAAAGAACAGTGATGGTAAATAGCTATATATTCTTGTGCTTCTAAGGCTATTGCCCACTGTAAGAGAGTTAAAGAAAAAGAAATTATGGGTGAGTTAGATGTTGTATGGATCTACTATTCATTTAAGTTGGAAATTTCTAATGGAAGCTTTGCAAAATAGGAATTTTCCTACTAAATGGATTAAATGGATTGATTGTTTGGTGTTCAGAGCCAAGTGGTGGGTCTTGGGTAAATGGAAAACTTGGTAGCTGAAAAAAGTTGCATAAAAGATTGAAGATGTTGCTGTCTTTCTCCGATGGGTCAGCTAGCTGGGAGCTGAGAGGTGCGCTTATGCGATGGACGACAGAAAATCTGCAAAGAAGAAAGTTCTCTTGCTGGAAGTTGTCCGATGGGAGACTCTCTGATGATTAAGTTAGTCGGAGAAAGAAAATAACTTAATATGATAAAGACAAGAGCTAGAGATTGTACTTGAAAGGTTACTAGATTTTCTTAGCTTACCGATATTTATAGGATGGAAAATATTATTGTAGCGTAACTCTTATCTCTAAATATTTGAAAAGTGGGAGTTATGACATTTAATGGATGGTTACCTCATTAATTACCATTAATATGAAGTAATGGGCCACTCGTACACGATTGTTGCACGTCACATTTAAGAGTAGTTAATATCCTTGTCAGGTAACCATCATCGATTCTGATAATCAGTAGGGATCCAAGGATGTAGTCAGTTAGATACCAAATATTTCGAAAAAGTCAGACCAAGTCAGAACAAAGTTGACTAGGTTTTGCTTGTAACATTTAGTCAGCTAAGATCTGAGTGAATAGTCAGTTGAACATCAACTAAGACATGCTGATCATCCTCCACTTGGCGAGAATCTGTCTGGAATAGTAGGTAAAACCTTTTCAATTCTAGTTGGCTGATTGCCAACTAAGATTCTTCTTTCTAGGTCGGGCCAAGTTTCAGTGGTCTATCCAAATTGTAGTCAGGAAAAAAGTGACTATCATAAACTTAGTCAGTCTGAAGATGAGGAAGAGAGATTGTTAGTAAGTAATGAGGATCTACCCCAACACTTGCCCTCCAACTCTTAAGCCCATTTTGCGATTTGAATTGGTCGAAGGGAGTTAGTTGCCATACGGATCCGAGTTGTTCTTTCAAAGAAAAATCTCTATTTATTATTGTATCGAAGATGGCATGCTGTTGTCCTATCATCTTAGAAATTGGGTTGCCATTTTGTCATCTTGCAAGACATGAGGCGACTCTATCACATCGTGCATTGTGCAGCAATTATTGCTATGGAGTGCTCAAGGTAATTTTTATAATGATTGCAGAAGATCGAGTAGTGAGATAATAAAGAGTTGATTGGCCTGATTCATCCATGTGTCATTTAGCGGTTCACTTCGATTAAGATCACACAAATTTGTCTGACTTGGCTTGATTACAATGGTGGTGTGTTGAAACGATGAGAAAATAGCCGATCAGGATTGCTGCCACGTGTCAAGATCTCAGAGACAATATGAGTCCCTATGTTAATCAGAACCGTTGAAGGAATCTATAAATAAGCGCCACCCTCCCTCTGAGAATTTTTCTGACCCCAAAACCTTCGTTTTTCAATTTTTTGAGCTCTCAGTTAAGGTTTCCATCTTTTGTTTTTAGGCTTCATCATAGTTAGTGTCTCCTTCCTCTAGGTCTCCATCTCAGTCAGTCGATATTTTTTGATTAAAGATTACTTCTTCCTTCTTTTGATTTTCATCTCTCCTTCTTTTCTTTTCTTTTAATGGCTTCTTCTGAGGACAGGTAGGAGACCAGAGTTCTTGGACTCCAAGCATTTGAAGGAAGATCGAAGATAATCCTTGGGATGATCCCGAAGATGCTACTTCTGGGCGGGGTCGTTTCGACCCCAGAGAGTCTTTTGGAGATGTCCCAAGACCTCTTTTCGAGAAGTCTACTTTGTTGGATGCCAATATTGAATGACTGAAGGATTATTATCACATTCCTAGTCGGTATCGATCGATGACGCCTAGCAGAAATGATCGGATTGTCCATCCTCTAGATGATTATATTGTTGTCTACAAGTTTTTGCACTCTGGGCTTTGATTCCCACTTCACTCTTTTTTTGCCAATGTCTTCGACTTTTATCATATTGTTCTTGCTAAGCTTGCTTCTAATTCTATTAGGATTTTATCTTCTTTTATGGTACTCTATCATCTTTTTTGGTTTGAGCCATGAATTTTTCTCTTTCAAGCTCTTTTTATGCTAAAGAAATATCCTCGAAAATGAGGATGGTGGTTCTTCAGTCCTCGGTATAGGCATTGATTTATTACCAAACTTTCTTCTTCCATCTATGGATAGAAGAATAGATTTTTTTACATAGCTGTCGATCATCCTTGGGGTTTTCACTGGACTTGGACAACCCCAAATTTCTCATCGAATAAGAATGATATCATTCTAATGGAAGATTGGGAATTGTACAATCGATTGTTAGGCATACTTATTCTGAAGCAGCGGAAGCTCCTCGGGGAGCAATTGCTATATGACGCCAGGATAAGTCCGACTAATTACTTTGATAGGTTTTTCTTTTGCTAGCTTGTGTGATTCATTCTTCTTCATTTTGTTGCTAACTAATAAGGTGTTTTAGCATTGACTTGTAGGCATGAGGGTGTCTTCAGCATCCCTTCACAAAGCGGTCAAGAAGAAGCTGACTTTAGGACCCCACAAACCTTCTCGGGAGCTACTGAAGAAACAAAGAGTCGACGCTCCTCCTTGGGTGAGGAGCATGCAACCACTGTTGTCCACTCATCCACCATCCGTGCATTCTACTCCACCACCCGCCATGGGGGTTTCAACTGGCAATGATGTGGTCATCGTTGATGCATCAGTTGCAGTAGTGCAGGTCCTACCAGTCTAGCCCTGCACTCCAGATGGTGAGGGGTCTAGTCGGGTGGAGGATGATAAGGGAAAGGCTTCGGTGCCCCCTACTTTCACCATCGAGTATGGCCCCGACATGACTTCTGGAGAGGCTACTATTACAGTTGGTATGTGCATCAAAGCAACTGACCAAGCACTCTAAGATCGTCAACTCGTCAAAGAGTTGATGAAAATGGTGATGCTACCCATGGACTGGAAAGTTAGGAAGGCCCGTCCAGTCTTGGAGATCGTTTTGGGCTTCTATATATCATTGCTGGTGGTAAGAGTCTGATTCTTTTTTTTTTTACCGAGTTCTAATCTTTACCGAATAAATTACTTAACCATTTTTTGACTTTTCTCTTATAAATGGCATATGACATAACAATTTTGGATGAGGCATTAAACGGCTTTGCCTGGCTCAACTCCGAATTAGAAAACAAAGCCTAGACTGTGAATGCTAGGGCTAAAGTCACTGGGGAGCTTCTCCCGGCTGCTGAGGAGCGAGAGAAGAAACACCAGGAGAAGATCATTTTGTTGGATGCCGAGTTGGGAGCTAGTTGGAGCAAGTCCACAACTTGGAGGAGGAATTCAGAAAATTGAAAGCCAACTTCTAGAAAGTAATGGAGTCGGTGGAATCTGCCCTGACCAAAGAGAGGAATAAGGAAGCGGAACTGGCGAAGAAGTTGTCGGTGATGGAGTCGGCTGCTGAGACTCGGATCCAAGAGGCTGCTTCTCGAGCATTGGTCGAGTTTTGAGAGTCGAAGAAGTATGAAAAGGAACTTTTGTTGAACTCCATAGATGCCTATCGATTGGGATTTTAAGACTGTAAGAAGGCTATACTCCGGATGCATTCCAAGATCGGCTTGAATGGACTAACATCGGAGAGCCTTCTTGACGAGTTGAAAGAAGCCGAAAAAGCCGATACCAAGGAAGATTGTCCTCCTTAAATTTTTTTTGTAGTAGTTTTTCTTTTTTTGTTCTTTGGCTACATACTGAACTTCACTTTCGTTTAATGAATACTACAAGAAAACAATGATTTTGCGAATGATTTTATGATCGAATATTTTTATTAAAATTTAAAACTGATTTTATGATCAAAAATTTTATGACTAATTTTACGATCAATTATTAAAAAATTAATATAAAAATAAAAAATATCGATTGCAAAATCAATCACAAAATTCTAATTTTTTGATTGATTTTGCAACAAAAAAATTAAATATAAAAGTAAATTTATAAAATATTAATTTATTAATTTAAAATAATTTTAAAAATTTTTGATCAATTTTTTGATTGAAAAATTAATTTTTTTCGAACAAAATATTGGTTGAAAAATTTTCAACCAAAAAATTGATAAAAAAATATTAAAATTATTTTTTAATTTAAAATAATTTTAAAAAATTTTGACCAATTTTTTTATTATAAAATTAATTTTTTTCGACCAAAAAATTGGTCAAAAAATTTTTGACCCAAAAATCGATTAAAAAATGCAAAAAATATTTTTTAATTTAAAATAATTCAAAAAAATTTTGACTAATTTTTTTTATCATAAAATTAATTTATTCAATAGAAAAATTAGTCAAAAAATGCTAAAATTATTTTTTAAAATTTAAAATAATTTAAAAAAATTTTGACTAATTTTTTGATTGCAAAATTAATTTTTCCAATCAAAAAAATTAGTCAAAAATTTTTTGACCAAAAAATTGGTTGGAAAATACCAAAAAAAAAATTTTAATTCAAAATGATTCAAAATATTTTTCAATCAAAAAATTGATCAAAAAATTCTAATTTTTTTAATTTAAAATAATTTAAAATTTTAGCAATCAATTTTTTTATCATAAAATTAATATTTTTTAATTAATTTTTTGATCATAAATATATTTAGCGATCAAATAAATTTTTTTTCTATTTTTTTCTAAATATGATATAATTTTAGAATTTAAAGCCCATCTTTACCGTTCATTATCTAAATAGTTATCATTAGAGTATCATTACAAAAGATTGGCTTAATCCGATAGTCCTAGCTATGTCGATCAATAAAATTTGATTTCGATGGTCACGAACGATCGTATGATGATCTGATAGATAGAGATCATTGATGGATTCAAAACTTGTAATGATAATCTCAATGATATTTATAGTATACTATCAAAATTTTACTTCAATCGGACATCATTATCATGATTAATTTAGCACGGGATGATTTGGATCGTTAAATAAAAAATGAATGATCAAAAGATCAAATGGCATCCGATTGTAAGGCAATTTTTTAGATAAATAATATTTATTATTATTTTAATTATTTATACAGTGGTGATCATAAAATTCAAACCATGCATATATGAATTATCGATATTAAGAAGATTTTATAAATATATAAGTATAATTACCTAAGAACTTTAAGAACAAGTATCAAGAAACATATAATTTTAGATCGTTTATATATGCACGGTTTGAATTTTATGATCAACACCATGCAAATGATCAAAGTAGTTGCAAAGATCATTTATCTAAAATTTGTCTTATAATCGGATGCCATTTAGCCTTTTGATTACTCATTTTTATTTAACAATCCAAATCATCTCGTGCTAAATTAACCTTAATAATGATGTCCGATTAAAATAAAATTTTGATAGTATGCTATAAATATCACCAAGATCATCGTTATAAATTTTTGAATTCATCGATGGTCTCTATCTATTAGATCATCATACGATCATTCATGACCATCGAAATTAAATTTTATTAATCGATATAGCTAGGACTATCGGATCGAGCTGATCTTTTGTGAAGATACTCTAATAATAATTATTTAGATGATGAATGATAAAGATGGACTTTAAATTTTAAAATTATATCATATTTAGAGAAAAATAAAAAAATATATATTTGATTGCAAAATATATTTATGATCGAAAAATTGGTTGAAAAAAATTAATTTTGCAACCAAAAAATTAGTCACTAACATTTTAAATTATTTTAAATAAAAAAATTAATTATGATATTTTTAGATTAAATTTTTTATCGCTAATTTTATTATTAAAAAATTGATAGAAAAAAATTAATTTTATAATCAAAAAATTAATGTAAATTATTTTAAATTAAAAAAAATAATTTTGATATTTTTTGATTGACTTTTTGGTTGAAAAATTTATGACCAAAAAAAGATCAAAAAAATTAATTTTGTATCAAAAAAATTGATCGCTAATTTTTTTAATTATTTTAAATTAAAAAATTAATTTTATATTTTCCAACCTATTTTTCAGTCATAATTTTTTTTAAATTTTTTGTAATCAAAAAATTGATCATAAATTTAAATTTTAAAAAATTTTAGTTGGCACTTTTTTTGGTGATCGTGGTTATTTTTTTTAAATAAAAATAGAAAAAAAACTTTATAAGCCGCCCCAATCCTAGCCCCGTCCCAGCCACTTTCGACCCCCATCTTCCCCTCCCCTGCCTACCCTTTCCTCCCTGGCGATTGCTCGCTTGGTCTTCCCTCGTAGCTGGCCCATCGCGACGGGCCCCCTCCCCTCCTCAACGATCACTTATGATGGCCTCCCCTCATTGGCCCACCGCGATGCCCCCCTCCTCTCCCCAGTTATTGCCCGTGATGGCCTCCCCTTACTGACCCATTGCAATGGCCCCCCTTCCCCTCCTCGGCGACCGCTCGTGATGGTCTCTCTTTGCCGGCCCACCACGACGGCCCCCTCCCCTCCCCAACTTGCGACGCCACCCCTCCCCTTTGGCCTCCCCTCATCGGCCCTCCTTTCCCTTCTCCTTGCCGCCACCTACCACCGATCTCCACCATCGAGGGAACGGCAGCAGTATGGATAGTCGGAAGATCGAGGTGCCATGCCGAAGGCACGAAGCAACAGTCGGGGGGGGAGGTTGCAGTGCCGAAAGTGTGAACCAACAATCGAGGGAGCGTGGTGCGGTGTCTAAGGCATAGAGCAGCGACTAGGTGGCGGTGCAGGTGATGCGGGTGGCCAGGGGCAGGGCGGGCAGTCGAAGGATGGTGCGAGTGGCCAAGAGGCAGTGCATGCGGTGCGGGTGGCCAGGGGGTAGCGTAGGCAGCCGGGAGCGATGCGTGTGGCCAAGGGGCAGCATGGGCGATGTAGTTGGCCCGAGGGGGAGTGGGCGGTCGGGGGTGGTGCGGGTGGCTAGGGGGCAAGGCGGGCGATTTGGGGGCTGTGCGAGTGGCCAGGGGGCACCGCAGGAGGCCGATGGCCGTGGGGTGGTGCAGGTGACCAAGGGGCAGCAGGGGGGTGGGGTGCGGAGGACTTAGAGAGCGGCACTGGCGGATAAGGGCGGTGATGGAGGCTGCACTATAAGCGCATGGGAGGACGTCGGGAAAAAAATAAATAAATAAAGTATTAAAAATAGAATATTAAAAAATTATTTAAAAGTATTAATAATTTATTATTTTATAAAAAATATATAAAAATAAAAAAAATTATAAATTTAAAATATAAAATAAAAATTAGAGATCGATTTTACAATCATTTTTGAAAATTTAAATATTATAAAAAATAAATAGCGATCAATTTTATGATTGATTTTATTAATAAAAAATATTTAATAAAATTAGCAATCGATTTTGCAATCGATTGTATTAATAAAAAATTCAAAAAAAATAGTGATAAATTTTATGATCAATTTTTTCAAAAAAATATTTTTTTAAAAATTTGCTATCAAATTTTTGATTGATTATTATTTAAATTTTTAGTTTAATATTTTTTATTAATTTATTGATTGATTTTATGATCAATTTTTTTTAAAAAAAATATTTTTAAAAAAATTTACCATGGAATTTTTATTGATTCTTATTTAAATTTTTAGTTTAATATTTTTTAATTAATTTAGCTATTGATTTTATGATTGATTTTTTTTAAAAAAATATTTTTTAAAAAATTATGATCAAATTTTTGATCAATTTGAAAATCAAAAAAAAATTATAAATTTTTTTATAAATTTTTCTTTCTAAAAATTAGAAATTGATTTTTTATAAATTTTTAATATTTAGAAATTAGATTATTTATTTTTATTATTTTTTTGAAAATTAGCAATCATTTTTTTGGTTGAAAAATCAATCATAAGTTTTTAATTTTTTTAAAATTTTAATAATTTTTTTTAGATCAGTAAATCGGTTGCTAGATTTTACGATTGAAAAATTCGATCAAAAAATATTTTCAATCAGTCTTTTTGCAACCAAAAATTTTTGATCGCAGAATCGATTGCTAAATTATTAGCGACTGATTTTTTATTTTTAGCGATCGATTTTTTGATCGCTAAAACCATATTTTCTTGTAGTGAAAATATTTTTTCTTTTAGTAAATAGCCTTCTTTTTTCTCGACTTCTTATTTTCTTGCATCTTTTTTGCTTGTATTTTGCAAAATGGCTAAGTAACGTAGTCAGTAAGATAATTGGTAGTTGGCTGTAAATAGATAATCGAACAAGTAGACTTGCAAAATTTTCTAAGTGTAAAAGTCCATTTTCAAAACTGAATTGAGTTCTTGTTGAAAAGTATTTTTTCGACTATTATTGATTGTTAGTTAGTTGGTTCAAATCCGATTAACTTTACTTGTCTGCTTTGGCCCGAACATTAATCATAGCTTATAAGCTTGCAGTTGTAGGATCTTACAGCAAGCTTTGCATAATGCTAGTCCGGTATTAACCAAGTAATGTTTCGTCGGGTACAAGCTGACGATGTAATTATTTAGGTTTTATATTAGACGACCAGATTATCCGATGTAGAATAAGAAACTTTTATTTGTAAAATATTCTTACTAATAATACATACGTAAATTCTTGGCATTTCACATCCAAGAAATTTTCATACCATTTAAGTTCTAGATTTTGTATGCTCCTGGTCGAGGGATTACTGAAATTTTGGAGGGACCTTCCTAATTTGGTGATAATTGTCTTCATTCGGTAGGTCTGGAGATTTTGGCTCTTTTAAGAACTAGATCTTTGACTTGAAAAATCTTGAGTTTAACTCAAAAATTATAGTACAGAGCTATCCTTTATTGATAAGAGGCCATAATTAATTAAGCTTTCCTCTGAATCTCATTGAGTATGTCTATATCAGCTCATCACTTGTCCGAATTAGTTGATTCATCAAAATACTCCACCCGAGCTAAAGGCAAGCTGATTTCGATAGGAATCATGGCTTCTATACCGAAAGCCAACTTGAAAGAAGTTTTATCGGTCGGAATCCGAGGAGTTATTCTATAAGACCATAGAACACTGGAAAGTTCATCGGCCCAACTTTTCTTGGCTTGTCTGATTCTCATTTTCAAACCTTGAAAAATATTCTATTGGTGACTTCAACTTCGCCATTTGATTGTGGGTGTCCAACTGACATAAACTTATGTGTAATATGTTACTTTGCACAGAACTCTTCAAATTTTGCATTATTAAGTTATCAACCATTATATGTGATGATCACTCGGGGTAGATCAATCGGCATATAACAGACTTTCAAATAAATTTGATAGTTTTTTTCTACTATTTGAGCCTAGGATTCAGCTTCTATCTATTTGGTAAAGTAATCGATCGCAATGATGATGAATCTTTTTATTCAGTCGTAGGTGGAAAAGGATCGAGTAATCGACTCTCCATTAATCGAATGGCCAAGATGCTGAAATAGTTGTAAGATTACTCGAGGGTAGTCTTTGAATGCTAGTGAATCTTTGGCATTGATCAAATTTTCGTACTAACTCGATTGCATCTCTCTGCATTATGAGCCAATAATAACCTTGTCAAAGAATTTTGTATGACAAAGATCTACCCCCTAAGTGGTTGCCACAAATATCTTTATGTACCTCTCGAAGAGCATAACCGGCTTCAGATGGTCGACAATATTTGAGCAGGCACAGTGATAATGATCTTCGATAAAGATGATCGTCGATGATCACATATTGAGATGCCAATTTTTTTATCCATCATGCTTCAACGAGATCAGTCGATAGTGTATCATTGGCGAGGAACTCAAAGATTGGATCAATCCAACTTGGTTCTCTGCCAACTTGTGCTTGACAAATTTCTTCTTTGGTCTTGATACTTGAGCGTTCAAGGTATTCAACAAAAATCTTTTCGAGTTCATCATACCTAAAGGTAGCAAGTCGGGATAAAGAATCTGCTCGAACATTTTCTAAGTGAAGAATATGGAAAATCTCGAAGTGATCAAAATTTGCCTGTAGGGATTTAAGCTTTTGCAGATATCTAAGGAGGGTAGCATCTCAAAATTTGAATTCTCCTCAAGATTGTCTAATGACTAATTACGAGTCGGTAAATATCTTTATGCGCTTCACACCCAGATCATTGATGATTTTTAGTCTCACAATCAATGCTTCATATTCAACTTGATTGTTTGAAGCTTTAAAAGCAAATCAAAGAGCATATTTAGTTATGATCCCATTGATATTGGTTAGGATGAGACCTGCCCCACATCCTTGGGCATTTAAATCTCCATCCACATGTAGAATCCACATGGGTTCTGAAGTTTCTCCTTGGGATTGTTCTTCGATTTGGGCATCTTCGGTAGGCACGCATTCGACAATAAAGTCGGTGAGAATTAGGGCCTTCATCGATGGTCAAGGAGCATAAGAAAGATTGAACTCACTAAGTTCGATTGCCCATTTAGCCATTCTTCCTAAAGTGTCTAGTCATTGAAGTAATGTTCTCAAAGGGAGGTCGGTAAAAACCTTCATCAAGTGGGTTTGAAAATATGACTACAGTCGTCGAATGGCTGTGATGATGGTGAAGATGACTATTTTAATTCGAGAATACCTAATCTCTGCTCCATGTAGTACCCGACTTGTATAATAAATCAGCTTCTACACTTTATTTTCTTCTCGAACTAATACTGAGCTTATGGCTTCATGGGCTACAGCCAAATATAAGAATAATTCATCACCAACGTTTGGCTTTATCAAAAGTGGAGGAGAGGTCAGATACTGTTTAAGATTGTCAATGGCCTTTTGACACTCTTCCGTCTAGGTAAAGTCCTTCATTTGCCTGAGAATTTTGAAGAAAGGAAGACATTGCTCCATTGACTTGAAAATAAATCACCTTAAGGATGCTATGCATCCCGCCAATCTCTGAATATCCCTACGAGAAGCGAGTAGGTTCATGTTGAGGATGGCCTTGATTTTCTTTAGATTGATTTCAATGCCAAGCTTCATGATCAAGAAATCAAGAAATTTTCTCGAAGTGACTCTGAAGGCGTACTTAGTTAGGTTTAATTTCATTCGATATCTTCTCAGAGTGTCAAAAGCTTTTGCTAGGTTGTTGATATGGAGTTGAGCTTTAGTACTCTTGACAAGAATGTCATCAACGTAGATCTCCATATTTTGATCAATTTGATTTTTGAAAATTTTATTGACCAACCTTTGATATGTGGCTCCGACATTTTTGAGACCGAAAGGCTTAACTTTATAATAGTATAAATTCTTGTCGATAATAAACGTTGTCTTCTTTTCATCTTCGGATGCCATCTAAATTTGATTATATTCGAAGAAGATGTTCATGAAGCTTAGTAGTTGATGATCCAATATGACGTCGACCAGCTGATCAATTTGAGGAAGTGAAAATCTATCTTTGGGATAAGCTTTATTCAAGTCGGTATAATCGATGCATATCCATCATTTGCCATTAACCTTCTTCACCATTACGATATTTGTGAGCCAATCAGGATAGTTAGCTTCGTGAATGAAGTCAGCTGCCAACAACTTATTAACTTCTTCATCGATGGTTTTCTATTGTTTAGGAGCAAAATTTTTCTTTTTTTGCCTCACCAGCCTATGCTTGTCGATGTCGACATTCAATTGATGAACAATTATTTCTGGAGGAATGCCCGGCATATCTGAATCAGACCAGGTGAAGATGTCTGCATTCTCCCTTAGGAAAGTTATTAACTTCTTCTACAATTCATCACCTAAAGAAGATATGACTTGAACAGTCTTGGTTGGGTCCTCTTCGTAAAGAGGTATTGACACGAGCTACTTTGCAGGTTCTTCCCAATTTTCTTCCTCTCTCTGATTGAGTCCATCAATGGGAAGAGCTTTAGTTAGTTGTTTCTCTTTTAGTACCATCAAGTAATATTGTCGGGCCAACTATGTATTCCTCTCATTTCTCTTGTTCCATTCTTTGTCAGAAATCATATGAGTAAGTCATACATTGAGATGATTGCTCAGAGAACATTTAACCTGGATCATCTCAAAATAATAGTGTAGGTAGAAGGGACTTGGATGATGAGAAAGTTGAGCTGTATGGTAGATTACCGAGGAGGTTGTCCAATAGTAACTAGGAGCTCTATTTCTCCTTCTACTTTAACCGAAATGCCTATAAATCTGACTAAAGGGCTATTGACTGGTTTTAGTTGGTCAGTGAAAAGGTTCATTTGGGAGAAAGTATCATAAAAAATCACGTCGGCTAAACTTTCATTATCAGTAAGATATTGCTTTACATCATAATTAGCTATTATCATTGATATAACAATAGCATCGTTTTGAGAAGTTTGAATTCCTCGAGAATCTTTTTTAGTAAATACAATATCGTCATGTATTCATCAATGTTTGGAGGAGCTTTGCAAATCGACTATCCCCTGAGATCTCGATCCTGTCGAGATCATGTTGATCATACTTACTGGAGATTGAGTGTGAGTTTCTACCTGAAGAGATGGTTGCAGTGGATCAGCGAATAATTGTGTGGGTTGTCCCTGGAGGTATTTATCAAGATATCCCCTTCTGATGAGGGCCTCAATTTCATTCTTTAATTGAATACACTTCTCAGTATTGTGATCATGGTCATGATAGAACCGACAGTAGTGCTTTTTATCACGAGATGCGGGCCACAACTTCATCGATTGAGGTCGTCAAAGATAACCATCTCTCTCTATTTCCATGAGAATCTATGCACAAGGGATGGCTAGTGGAGTATACGAGTCATACCTATTGTCAAAATTTTTAGGCTTCGAATTTGGTCGAGAAGGTGAGGCCTCCTTATCAATGGATGCTCAGCTGGGTCTCAAAGAGGCTCCTTCCTTCTTTAACTTTTTCTTCTAATCTTAGCCTTTGGATTGGCATCAGTTACTGGCAGCTTCGTCGGTATGAATGTACTTTCATGCACGGTTGAGGATCTCGACATATGTATGGAAAGGATTTTTATCTAGGGAGTAAGTGAACTTGGAACTTCGCAATTCCCATTTCATGGCCACTATGTTTATAGAGTGATCGAGGTCCTGGACTTATAGGGTGGTAGCGTTAAAATATGCCATAAAATCTTTCAAAAATTCTCTATTTTGTTGCCTGATGGAGAAAAAGGCTATCAGAAGTTCGTGGCATTTTTTGGTTTGTTCTGAAATGAGCCATAAAGAGTCGTTCAAACTGCTCGAATGAGTAGATACTTTCTGGCTGAAGCTCGGAGTATCAAGTTTGGATGGTTTTCTGGAGGGTAGCTAGAAAAGCGATGGAAAGGAGGGTGTCAGATGCTCCTTGAATGAGCATCAAAGTCTTGTAGCTTGCTAGATGGTCAAGCAGGTTGGTTGAGCTATCATACGATTCCATCTATGGCATTTTGAACTAACTAAAAATTGGTTCCTCAAGAATATGGTGGAAGAAGGGTGGTCAGGTACTGATATCATAGTCGGCGGTAGGATCCCAACCATTCATTTAAAACTGCTCCAAGCGGTGATCAAATTTCTTCAGTTTACGATCATATTCATCCAGACATTGTTACGATTTGTCGGGATGTTTTAAAAACCCTAGGGTGGATCTTTCATCGAAGGAACTGGATGGTGATCATGGTCTCTTCCCTTTATAAGAAACTAGTCAAGGAGAAGGAAATTGACGATCATCAGAGTGAGACCATGAAGCATGCTGAGAATTTGGTAAAAATGATCGCTAGACGAATTGATGGCCCATCTGTTGGAATGTCTAGTTGAGTGACGTGATGGGGAATGAGGTCGGTGACTGTACCAAGAAGGCAAGTCATGCAGTGCCAATTCTCTAGCTAGGTTAATGTTGTTGCTACTGAAAATTATGGACAGCCTTCATCAAAGTTTTCATTTATAGCATTATTGTAGTGAGTTTTTGTTTTGGTGTCACCATTGATTGTAAAACATGAGGATCTTCCAGTGCTGCCGTTGGCACAGCATGGCATATTGAACGTCGTGTAGAATTAGTCGAAGCATCTTGAGCTCTTATTTTTGCCACAGTGATTTTTTGAGAGAGAGAGAATTCAAACTCAAATCTTCCTTCCCCCTACCTGGCATACCAATCTATTGCCATCTTTCTCTGATGGCTCAGCTGGTCGGGAGCTGAGGGGTGCGCTTGTGCAACGGACAGCAAGACACCTGCAAAGGGAAAAGTCCTCTTATCAAAAGTTGTCTGATGGGGAATCCTTCGATGATTAAGTTAGTCAGAGAAAGAGAATAACTTAATATGACAAAGACAAGAGCTAGAATTTGTACTTAAAAGCTTACTAGGTTTTTTTAGCTTACCATATTTATAGGATGAAAAATATCGTTACAGCATAACTCTTATCTCTGAATATTCGGAATGTGGGAGTTATGACATTTTGTTGATGGTTACCTCATTAACTATTGTTAATATAGAGTAATGGGCCGCTCGTGTGCGATTGTTGTGCATCATGTTTAAGAGTAGTTAATATTCTTGTTGGGTAATCGTGGTCAATTTTGATAATCGATAGGGATCTGAGGAGGTAGTCAGTTAGGTGCCGAATATTTTAAGAAAGTCAGACCAAGTTGGGACAAAGTTGACTAGGTTTGGCTGATAACATTTAATCGTCTAAGATTCGAGTGGATTGTTGGTTGAACATCGACTAAGACATGCTGATCGTCAACCACTCGGTGAGAATCCATCTAGAATAGTCGATAAAACCTTCCCAGTTCTAGTCAGTTGATTGTCGGCTAAGATTCTTTCTTCTAGGTTGGGCCAAGTTTTAATGGTCTATCCGAATTGTAGTTGGAAGAAAGGTGACTATCATGAACTTAGTTGATCCGAAGATGAGGAAGAGAGATTGTTAGTAAGCAATGAGAATCTACCCCAACAGAAGAGGTTGTTTCCCTATCCCTAGCTCTTATCACTGGATGGGATACAAGGTTCAAGTCATGGCTATAGTTGTGTTAGAAGCTCTGGTGAAGACAAGGATCAATGATTTGCTAATGATACATCACTGTTTGAGATGAAGCTCAAGTGGTGGCTTATAAATCCATTAATTATCATAAAATGTTCCCTTGTTTGGGTATGGCTTATAGGGATCGTTTAGTATTAAGAGATAGAGAGTCTCAATACAAGGACTTAATATAAATTTTGAAATGTGACCATAAAGCATAAACAATTAGGTTTAAGTCCTGGCCATCTATATTGAACCATGTTGTTATTCTATATGGAATTAAACCTTGCATATGATCTGTAACAATCTTCCCCTTCAATCATGAGCTGGCTCAACTCTCTTAAACTATAATTTCACCACTCTCCAATCAAGCTCCCTGGCCCAATCACTTTTTTAAGTGCACTGCATTATTTGTAGTTCAATAACCCACTCCTTGAGAATCATGCTTTTAACAATGCATGTCACCACTCCACCTAAGAGCCTACTCCCTGAAAGCTGATGTTGCTCCTGATCTCCCCACCTGAGCTGCAGCTCATCCAATCACCTACAAAGATGTCCTCACTAGAAAATTCTCTGATGAAGACCCTTTGATACTCAAGTTAGGAGATAGAGAACTACAAGAGAAGAAAGCATTGAAATGAATGCATACCTGAAGGATCCTAGAGTCTCTTCATTTATAGGTGAAGAAGCCGAGTCGTATTTGTCTTGGATTTTGAAGACCTTCTGAATTTGTCGCATGGGTTGAGTTGGATAAGATATTTCTCCTTTTTTGGGAGACTTATTTGGACTTTCTCAATTTGGAGAGAAGACTGTTCAGGAGAAGTAAAGATAGCTCATCCTGGGATGAGCTATAATAGATCATCATTCTAGGGAATTGCTCGCTATTAAACGAGCTATAATATATAGGTCGGCTCCGTATGGCCTATAATAGGTCATCCAAAGATGAGACTAACTAGGGGTGATCTAAGAAATCATCGGTGTCTTCATAATTCATATTGGACGATCTTTGTATTTCCCATAGGTCAAATGGATATGATGTCGTAGTGGCCAAGGGCGAGGAACATGTAATCCACAATAGATGCCCCCCACTCCCAAGGTTGAGCTACAATTGATTGATCGAAGGGAATATCTATTTGATGCTAAGGTTGGTCTTTATAAGTTAGAATTTTGTTGCCATGCGCCGAAGATCGGTGTGTTGAAATGACTTATGGTAAACCAATAGTCTTTAAATCTGACCATCCATCAATTAGATCCACAATCGATTGTTCGAGCCAATTAGTGCCGCCACTTTTCAAAGATTTGAGAGGATTAACAAATCAACAATAGCTTAGAGCCATCCAGATCCTCTATAAAAAGGGCCACTATAATTCTAATTTTTTACTACTACTATTGTAGGAAGAACTCTAGCACTTGCATTTTTGGAGAGGTTGCTCGATTAAAGCCGACCTATCATCGACTCAGTCCTCATCCCTTGCTTGCTCGATCATGATATTTTAGTAGATTGGCTATTCATTGACCATCATGAGTGAGTTGAGTTCGTCCCCATCCACTTGGAGCACGGGCGATCGTGTAAGAGATGTGGACCAAGAGTCTAAAGTAGCCAGTTCTTCGGATAGATCCGAAGAGCAAGAAATCCTAGACTATGGTCCTTTTGTAGTAAACTCTCTGAGGACTTATAATTCATTTGATTAAAATACCAGATCCCAACCAACTTTAGGTTGGAGGTTGCCAATCTTGGAGAGTGAATAGCTCTTCCTCATCAAGGTCTAGTAGGTATTTATGAGGAATCTTTGAAGGCCAGCCTTAGACTACCATTTTATTTTTTGGTTGTTGAATTTTTAACTTATATAACTTTTGTAGCATAGCGTCGAACTCTTGGCAACAGATCCTAGCTTTTTTCATCCACCATCTTCTCCTTAAGGTTGAGCCAACCACTCGCCTCTTTCGAGCTTTCTTCATGTTGAAGGAAGGTTCTATAGAGGTCGGGTAGTGGTATGTCTTTTCTCAAAAGGAATGTCGTCTCTTTCACGGTGCTTCTTTCTTGATAAATAACTAGAAGGAGCATTTCTTTTTTATCTGGACCGAGCAATCCCGGGGCTTCAGCACACTATGGGGTCGACCCCATAGGTCGGCAATCAGAGCTCTGACATTGTCAAATGCTAAGAAGAAGATTGTAGCTCAGATCTTCGATTCCACTCCCCCTCCATTATCCAAACACCTCACCGAATAAAACTTGTTCAGGGTCGGGTTGTTTTTAGTAGATCTGAAAAGTAAGTAGAATTTTTTTTTATATCTTGCTCAGTTCGGCTTTATTCCCTTTTTTTTCTTGATCTCTTCTCAAGTGCAGTGATGAATCCAACCAACCTTGAAGCTACTCATCGGGCTATAAAGAAAAGAAAAGCAAGTGCAGCCCCCGCTCCCAAATGCGACTAATCAGAGGCCGTCCTTGCTCAGCCCATGGCTGGGCATTCCTTGGGCCCCAGTAGTGCCCTGAGGAAGGAAATCTTGATGCCAATAAGAGTAGTGTCACCAATCCAATTCATCACGCCAGGAGATTCAGCCCCTCGACCTTTTGGCTCTTTGTCTAGAAGCAACTCCAGTGCTCCCAAGATATCGATATGGATATCTTCTCGTCTAGCCGACATACCCATTGAGACCTCCCCTCCGGTGAAAAATCTGTTGGATACTAAGATCCAAGACAAATGGAAGGGCATCGATGATTACCGGGTTGCCCAATCTTTATTAAATTTGATCCTCCTTCTGGCCAACATTAAAGGCCTCGAAGAGACAGGGGGAGCATTTCGCATCCAAGATTCATATGATTCTCTTCTTCGAGTAAGTAATGATTATTTGCTATTCCTCATTCTTTTCCAATCTAATCATTTTTGATCTAGTGATCTTTCTTTTATAACTCGTCCATCATATGAACCATTTTGCCGAAGTGATAAGAAAAGCTCAGCGTCTATCAAGAGAAGCCGCAGGGAAGGTCGCTCAGGCTAACCATAGGACAGACGATGCCCAATTATCAAGATTGAAAGCCAAAGATGAAAGCAAGTTGTTAAAGGAAGAAGTAAAGCGACTAGAGTCCGAACTAGCCAAAGCTTGGGCTGACGTTGAAGCTCGGCAACTGGTGGAGAAGAATGCTAGTAAGGAACAAGTGGAGGCTGCCAAGGTCGTAGCAGTCGAGGCTTTCCATTCTTTGGCCAAATTTCATGATATCAAAGTGGAGTTCACCTCAATCTCTTATCTGCAGGGAGCGGAGGATTTCAAAAAGAATATCAGGAAGGGCCTCCCCGACCTTAAATTAGGCTTCCTAGAATTAGATGGTGAGGTGGAGGTAGGCGAGGTTGGAGGAGAAAATTTGCATGGAAGACCTTTTTAGCCCCACCCACGAAGATCAAGTGATCGAGGACATGGCATCGGGTCCGCCTCCAACCATCGTTGTTTTTCCCGACCATGCAGAGGTCGGTGAATCCTGAGCTCCTGGTGGAGCTTCATGTAATCTTGCTTAGGCATGTTTGAGCTTTAATATAGGTCAGTCCATTTTGTTGAACTCGATATTTGCTAAGGTATTTTTATATAGGACCAACCAAGTATTGTAAGTACTTTTTCCTTAATGAATGCATCACTTTTCCCTGTGATTGAGATCAGCAACTTTGGATGAATGTTGTTGACTTTCCCTTAGGTCTTTAGGTCGTCTTTTTGGGAATGTAGATCGATAGGAACATTGAGACGGTTGCTCAAACCAAGAGCTCATACTTTGGGACAAGTAGGGTCACAAACTATTCCTCTATCATGATCGAAGAGCATGCCATGGGAAAGTTGTATGTAGACATATTTCGATCTTTGGCTGTGATGGGGGTCACACGATAGAGTGTCTCTTGAAAATGTGTATCGCTCTTCGGTAATGGCCGAGAAGCGATCGACGGAGGATTATTTGAAGATAAGTTCCATTCCTCGACCATAGCTGAGAAATGCACGATTTTAATCCTACATGGAAATGCATGCCATTCCTCGGCTATGGCCGATGAATGCTCGATGGAGATATGTACCATTTTTCAATCATGGCCGAGGTATGCATGATGGAGACCCATATGGAGATGTGTACCATTTCTCGATGAGGTCGAGGGATGTACGATGGAGACACTCATGGAGATGTGTACCACTCCTCGATCGTGGCCAAGGGATGCACGATGAAGACCCACATGGAGATGCGTATGGTTGAGGGATGCACGATAGAGACCTATATGGAGACACGTACCATTCCTCGATCGTGATCGAGGGACGCGCAATAGAGATCCGCATGAAGATGCATATCATTTCTTGACCATGGTCGAAAAATGCATGATAGAAACCTATATGGAGATACATACCATTTTTTGGCTATGGTTGAGAAACGCACGATGTAGATCCACATAGAGACGCATAATATTTCTCAACCATAGTTGTAGAACGTGTGATGGAGACCCGCATGAACACACGTATCATTTCTCAATCGTGGCCAAGAGATGTGCAATGGAGACCCACACAGTCGAGGAACACTTGATAGAGACCCGCATAGAGATGCATATCATTCCTGAACCATGGTCGAGAGATGTGCGATGCATAGAGACGCATACCATTCCTCAACCATGGCTGAGTAACGCTCAATGGAGACCTCAAAAGGCCATAGTTATAAAAAGAAGTTATTTATTATTAATAAAAAAATAGAAAAAGAAATAAAAAAATTATAGTTCAGGGATAGTATCTATGCAAGTTGTCGGTATTCTATGTCCTAGAAATTGAGGTCCCATCCAGTCGACAAAGCCAGTAAACTCCTGGCCGAACTATTTTAGCGACATGGTATGGACCTTTCCAATTCGGAGATAACTTCGATTGTTCAATCGGACAAGAGACTTTAGCTTGACAAAAAACTAGTTATCCAGTGATAAATAATTTTTCTTAATTTGATTCAAAAATTATAGTATTAGGCTACTCTCTACTGGTAGTTGGCTATCCATATCCATGCTCGTTTTCTTGTTTCCTCTACTAGATCTAAGTTTGCCTTCATCCCAAAGAAATTACTGTCTTCATCAAACTCCACTCGAAGTGTTGGTAAACTAATCTCAAAAGGTATAATAGCTTAAGTTCCGTAGGCCAGCATGAAAGGCATGTTTCAGTTGGAACTCGCTGAGTTGTGCGGTATACCTAGAGGACGTTATATAGATCATCGACCTATAGCCCTTTAGCTTGACCCAGACAAGTTTTCAGGCCCTATGATAAAGTTCTATTCATCACCTCGACTTTGCCATTGCTCTGAGGATGGCCTATCAAAGTCAGTCCGTGAGAAATTCCAAAATCATCGCAAAATCATGTGAACCTTGGATTGTCAAACTGCCATCCATTGTCAGTGATAATAGCCCATGGTAGATCGAATTGATAGATAATTAATTTTCAAACAAAGTCATAGACTTTAGCCTCTATAATAGTTGCTAGTGCCTCCATCTTTATCCATTTGATAAAATAGTCGATTGCAACAAGTAAGAACTTCTTCTACACCGCCGCGATGGAGAATGGTCTGAAGATGTCCATTTCCCATTAGACGAATGGCTAGGAGGTAGTAATTGGAGCTAATGGGGTTAAAGGTCGGCATTGAATGTTTGAAGTTCTTTAGTATTGATCACACTTATTCACCAAGTC
The DNA here is from genome assembly GCA_006176705.1 of Cocos nucifera. Taxonomy (NCBI): domain Eukaryota; kingdom Viridiplantae; phylum Streptophyta; class Magnoliopsida; order Arecales; family Arecaceae; genus Cocos; species Cocos nucifera. The sequence continues at coordinate 726,138 of QRFJ01000474.1, read as the reverse complement.
GATAGCATCTTTTTGCATAGTCGGTCAAAAATATTCTTGTCACAGCACCTTATGAGCTAGGGCTTTACCCCCCAGGTGATTGCCATAAATTCTCTCATAAATTTTTCATAGAGCATAGTCAGCTTTGGAGGGATGGAGAAACCTGAGCAAGGATAGAGTGAAAGATCTTTTATATAGCTTCCATCATAGACAAGGTATTATGGAGCAAGATGTCTTAATCTCTTGGCCTCATCTCAATTAGTAGGTAATACACCATTTTATAAATAATGCAAGATCAAATCTATCCAACTTGACTCTAGGTCTGTTTGCATCACAGGAGCTTCCTCAATACTCAGCTTCTCAAGAACTTCAAGATATGAGCTTCTTTTTAGGTCAACCATACCAAGTATGGCAAGTTTTGAAAGAAGGTCGGTCCATACATTCTCTGCTCTCAGTACTTATTGGATGTTCATAGTGGTGAAGTTGGTGGTTAAATCTTTGACTTTTTATAGGTATTTCATCATATTCGATTCTCGCACTTCATATTCTTCCTGCACTTGACTGACGATGAGCTGTGAGTTGCTGTAAACTCTGAAATGCTGAACTTCCATCTCTTTTGCCATTCTTAAGCCTATCACAAGTGCTTCTTATTTAGCTTCATTATTAGAAGCTGGAAAGTTGAAACGGAGAGCGTATTCTATGACTATTCTATCTGGGCTAGTTAAGATCAACCTAGCTTCCATGCCTGTGGTATTTGATGACCCATCGATATGTAGAATCCAACACTCATAGGTGGTCGGAGCTACTTATACATTTAGCTCCTCATCTAGGATCGTATATTTCAAGATGAAATTAGCTAATGCCTAAGTTTTGATGGATGGTCTTAGTAGATACTTGATGTCAAATTCTTCCAACTCGATAGCCCACTTGGCCAGCCATCCTGAGGTATCAGGTCAATAAAGCACTGACCTGATAGGTTGGTCGATATATTGGTCGATAAGGACAACAATGGTATGTGCTTTAAAATATGGACATAGCTTATATTACTAGAGTATGACACTTTCTCTAGCTTCGCATACCTAGTCTCGATGACATAGAGCATTCAACTAACATAATAGATTAGCTTCTGCACCTTGGCCTCCTGCCAGATGAGAATTGAACTTATCGCTGAAGATGAGATAGCAAGATATAAATATAGGACTTCTCCATGCTGAGGTTTCACTACTACAAAAAAAGGGCTATGGTAGCGGTTCGTAACTACTGTCGTAGTCCAAAAAACTGCTATCATAAGCTATGACAGTGATTCTTTAACCGCTGCTACTGCAGCCATCGCCGTAGCTCTATGATAGTGGTTGTTGTAGTGGTTATTTGAACCACTATCATAGATAGTCTATTGCAGTGGTTTATAAATCACTATAATAGATCGATCTATAGCAGCGATTATGTAACCACTATCATAGGTTATCTATAGCAGCGGTTACATAACCACTGCCATAGATAATCTATAGTAGTGATTTCTTAACCACTGTCATAGGTCTAATGCAGTGATTGACACTGCTTGCACCAGAAACCTATGGCAGCAGTTAACATGGATATGACAGCAGTTATAAAACCACTACTATAGATCTTGAATAATTAAAAAAATAAATTTTTTACTTTTTTATATATTTTACCTGATAAATATAGATATATAATACAAAAAAATATAATAAACATAAAAATTATTCTAAAATACTAAAATTTTATTATCGAATAAAATTTATTATAATATTTTTTTAAAAAAATAAAATACATCAAAAGTCTCCTAAATCTACATCATCGTCGTCGTAATCGGTAGTCGGAGCTGGAGCTGGAGCCAGAACTGGAGCTGGTGCTGAAGTCGAAGCCAGAGCTGAAGCTAGAATACGAGCCAATATATCCTCAAAGCTCGTGACTCCAAAACGTACGTTGGGCATCGACATCACATCTCTCACGATGCCCTCCAGATGAGATGCGCGCTCCTCAGTTCGATCTACCCGCATCATTGCATGACTGCCCATGCCAATGTCTCCTCAAGCTTCTCCTGGCTGACGACACCAAAAGTCTATGAGGAGACTCTCGCCTTGGATCAGTAGCTCATCGATGTGTGTCCGGGCCTACATTAGATCCTCCTAGAGTGCTCAGACCCTAAGATCTAAGATAGATGGTCATGAGGCCCAGAGGTATCTGGGCCCTCGCTCGCGTGCGCATCTAACTGATCCTATAATTATAAATTAAAATAAAATTTTATAAAAAATACTATAATACTAATTATATATACTAATATATTTAATACTTACAAAAATATATCCGATCATGGCATTCATCGATCTGCCCATCTTATCCATGCGGTTGGATCGAAAGATCTCGATATGACTAGACATCACTCCATCTCTCATCAGCTATAATACAGAATAAATTTATCAAAAAGATGATAAAAAATATAAATTTAATTTATCTAGTAAGATTTATAATTAATTATCTCTCTGTGCACACAACTGGCCATAGACTTGCGGCCTAGAGTGTGCGTATACTCTTGGACTGTACGGTTTTAATGAAAGATAGTCTAACAAGTATTCAAATAAATAATAAATATTTAAAAATATTTAAATAAAATTTTAAGCATATTAAAAAATTTAAAAGTTAAAAAATTTATCTCAAACTCTTAGCTCCTCTAGTGTCTAACCATCCTCTCTCATTAACTTGGAGGACAGTCCTGTATGCAGGGAACAAGCTCCTCCGAAGTATCTCATCGATGCTCGAGCCATCCTCTGTGGAGCTTGACCTTATAACCCCGATATAATTCTTCGATCTTCCTCAGTCGGGCATCTCGAGTCCTCTTATGATCGAGGAAGTCATACCTCCTCCACACAAAATTATCAAAAATCAGTTAAAAAATTATTCTAATCAAACATATATAGTGTAAACATATAAAATGGATAAATATAACTAAGATGCACGTACTTATCCATATCTCTTTCCATACCTGATCTCTGATGGCAGCATCCATCAAACGTCAGTCTCTAGGCCCTACAGGAATGATATCCGATCGTCTTACAAGCACTCCAAAAAAGGAATACATCTTCTACACAGTCTCTCCTACCGACCTCCCCTCCGCATCGTAATAGACCATCACCCGATGCTGGCAGTTCCACACATGTGCCATACGTATGGAACCGTGAAATGTCCGACTGGATGATGCACCTGTAATATAAATATGTTATGCAAATATATAAGTATATAAATACTATATAAAAAATAAAGTTATGCTAATATAATAAAAATATACACTCAGATGCCAGCGTAGTAGTATGTATCTCAGATATGGACGATGGAAGAGGCTCAACTACCGATGGAGTAGATGTCGTCAGTAGAGTAGATGTCGTCGGTAGAGGTCTCTGAGCAGTCGATGTCGAGATGGATGGAGTATGCTCCGACTGCTCCTCAGATGTTGAACTACGCGTAACCCACCGTAGGATAGGGGTGAAAGCTAGATGGCATTTCGGTGCCATTGTGATCTACAATAATAATGAACATTAATCAATATAACATGTTAAACAATAATATTAATATAGCATCAATAAATAGTCTCTAATATGTACACTAATCAATTGATGGATCTATCGTTATGCAATGCAATAGATAAAAGCAACAAGATATAAACATCCAGAAAATGTTATGCAATAAATTCTACAATATGAATTACATTCATAAATAATTAAGGATGAGCAACAGTCGTAGATCCGATCTCTTACACAAACCTTGGTGTTAATTCAAAAATTTGAAAGAAAAACAAAGTAGATGATGGTGGCACCTTAGGGCTTAAAGTTGGAATCTGAGATAAATATATCAGATTCTATTCACTCAAAAGTCGAGCTAGCTCCATGCCTAAGACAGCCAACTCCATGCCTGAGATATCTAGCTCGGATCCTCCCCTAACCAGCTCGATCATGGCCCGAGCCGGCTCGACTGTGTATCCAAGCCAGCTCGGTTGTGTGTCATCCTCTCGATCACTCCCTCTCTCCCTCTCTCGATCTATCTCGCCAGTGACGGCGGCGAGGCTGAACCCTTCTCTTCCAGCTTTTTCATCTCTCGATCTTTCTCTCTCCCTCTCTCGATCTTTCTCATCGGTGAGATAGGACCCCATCCCTCTCTCTCTCCTACTCTCTCGATCTTCCTTGCCGGCAAGGCCGGACCCCATCCCTCTCAGTGATGCCAGCGAGACTGGACCCCCTCCCTCCCTCTCTCGCTCTCTCGATCTCCTACTCTTCCCTCTCTCAATCTCTCTCGCCGATGAGGTCAGACCCCTCCCTCCCAATGATGGTGGCGAGGCCGAAACCCCCCCTTCCAATGATGGTGGCGAGGCCGGATCCCTCCCTTCCTCTCTCCCTCTCTCTCGATCTACCTTGTCGGACCCCCTTCCTCCTCCTCCCTCCCTCCCTCCCTCCCCACTCTCGACCTCCCTTGCCAATGGCCGACGAGTGACTGACCCTCCCTCTCTCAATCTATCGGTCTTCCTCTAAGTCTCTTCATTTCTTAGTTTCGGATCCCAAAATCGAATTCGAGTTAGTACTTGAAGTACAGATTCGTCGGGTATTCGGATTTAGATCCAGTATCAGTAATTAAAATTAGATCTGAATCTAAATATCTAGATTTCGATCCAAATCCAACTCATTGATAGATCTAGTCCACAACCGTCGACATGGCATAGCCCAAGGCTACTGCCACGGCACGGTCCAAAAGCTACGGCATGCAGATAATTATAATATTTATAATATTTATTATAAATATTTTATAAATTATTATAAATATATATGATTAATAAAAAATACTATAAAATTTAAAAAAAATTATACCTACGGCTATAGAGTGTTGGTCACATCGAAAGCTCCGAGGATCGTCGGCGATGATGCTAGAGGAGGACGATGACACTAGAGATAACTTATGAAACGAAAGCAAGATAGTGAGATAAAGAAGAGAGAGAAAGAGGAAAGAGAGAGAGCAGGGATGATTGGGGATGGGGGCCAGGGAAGGGGGTATAGTGATGAAGAGGCTCGAGAGGCATAGTGATGGGAGGATCGACGACCAAGAGGAAGAGTGTGGGGGTGAGGGGGCCGAGTGGGGGTGGCTGGGAGGGGCGGCCGAGGGTGGGGGTTTGGGGGGTGGTAGGGTGTCAGAGAGGGGCGACCAGGGATGGGGGGAAGGAGGGCCGGGTGGGGGGTGGCGGGGAGGGGTGGCCGGAGATGGGAGGTTATGGGGTGGCAGGGTGGTGGGGAGGGGCGGTCGAGGATGGGGGGAAGGAGGAGCGGCTGGGGAGGGTGGGAGGTGGGGGGTCGGGTGGAGGGTGATGGGGAGGAGCGATTGGGGAATGGGGAGAAGGAGGGGCGGCCGGGGGGAGGGTGGTGGGTGGGGGGAGGGTGGCCAGAGATGGTGTGGGCTAGGGGGTGGCAGGGTAGCGGGGAGGGGTCGCCAAGGATGGAGGGAAGGAGGGGGTCGGGGGGAGGGTGAGGGGTGGCGGGTGGCGGGGAGGAGCGGTTGGGGATGGCAGAAAGGAGGGGCGGCAAGGGGGAGGGTGGGGGGATCGGGTGGGGGTGGCGGATGGTGGAGAGGGGCAGAGGGGGAGGAGGAAGGAGGGGCGGGCACCGATTGGAGGGAAGAAGCCTCATCGGCGATGGAGAGGAGGGGAGAGACAGAAAGAGAGAGATCGAGCGCGCACGGAAGAAAAGCAGAAAAAATTTGAAGATTTTTAATCTAACCTATGGCAGCGGTTATCGAACCACTGTCATAGATCTACGGCAGCGGTTATATGATAGTGGTTATCCAAAATCACTATCATAGATCTACGGTAGTGGTTCTATAATCGCTGCCATAGATCTATAGCAGCAATTTTTAATAACCACTACCGTACGTTGGAATTAATTTTTTTTTTTTTAAATATTATATAATTTTAAAATTTAATATCTATCTTTATCATTCATTATCTAAATAATTATCAATAGAGTATCATCGTAAAAGGTCGCCTCGATTCGGTTGCTCTAGCTTCATCGATTAGAAAAGTTCGATTTCGACGATCACGAACGATGATACGATAATCTGATAGATGAAGATCTTCGATGGATTCAAAAATCTACAATGATAATCTCAATGATATTTGTAGCATACTATCAAACTTTTACTTCAATCGGATATCGTTATCATGATCAATTTAGTACAGAATAATTTTGGTCATTAAATTAGAAATAAGCAATCAAAGGATTAAACGGCATTCGATTATGAGATAATTTTTTAGTTAAATGATCTTTATTATAATTTTAAATATTTTATATGGCGATGATAGTAAAATTTAAATTATTTTCATATTAACTGTTTCTGTTAAGTAGATATTGCAAAAGCACAAGCATAACAACCAGTGAAGTTTCAAAATGATTATCAGAAGACGTATAGTTTTAAATCGTTCTTCATCTCACAAGTTGAATTTTATAATCACCATCATAAAAAATGATTAAAATAGTAGCCAAAATTATTTATAAAAAAAATTATCTCATAATCGAACATCGTTTGGTCCTTTGATCACTCGTTTATCATTTAATGGTTGAAACTAATCTATACTAAATTGATCAAGATAACGATATCCGATTGAAGTAAAATTTTGATAGTATGCTACAAACATCATCGAGATCATCATTGTAGATTTTCAAATCCATCGAAGGTCTCCATCTATTAGATCATCACATCATCGTTCGTGATCGTCGAAATTAAATTTTTTTGATCGATAAAGCTAGGGCCATCGGATCGAGGCGATCTTTTGCGATAACACTCTAAGAATAATTATTTAGATAATGAATGGTGAAGATGTGCATTAAATTTTAAAATTATATAATATTTTTAAAAAAAAAGATATATGATGGTGGTTATAATTTACCACTGCCATAAATAAGCTTATAGCAGCGGTTCCTACTAACCACTGCTATAAGTCCAACTTATGACAGTGATTTTACTAACCACTGCTATAGGTCCGACCTATGGTAGCGATTACAATGAACCACTGCTATAGATCTAACCTATGGCAGCGATTTCATGTAATCGCTGCCATAGGTTGGACCTATAGCAACGGTTAACGAAAATTGCTGTCGTAGAATCTATGATAGTGGTTTCAAAAATCGTTACCATAGTATGCGCTACCATAGAACCTTTTTGTAGTAGTGTTTACTCAAAAGGAGAGGTGAGCTAAGGTATTTCTTTAGATCATCAAAAGTTGCCTGGCACTCGTTCGATCATCAAAATTTTTTTGGTTATTTAAGGGCTTTGAAGAAAGGGATGCTCTTCTCTACTGATCTTAAGAGGAATCTATTCAGGACTGCAATTCTTTCGATAAGATGCTGCACCTCTTTAATCATCCTTGGAGGTTTCATCTCTTGAAGAGCTTAAATCTTTTTTGGATTTGCTTCGATCCCTCACTACGATACCATAAAGCGAAGGAACTTATCGGAAGTGACACCAAATGCATATTTATCAGGATTGAGTTTCATCTGGAAGCGTCATAGTCTAGAGAACGTCTCTTGTATAGTGATATGATACTTGCTAGTTTTACTTTTGATGAGCATGTCGTCTACATATATCTTCATATTTTTACCAATTTGATCCTTGAAAAGCTTGTTAACAAGTCGCCAATAGATCGTTTCTACGTTTTTGAGCCGAACGGCATAATCTTATAGCAAAAAAGATCTTGGTTAATTATAAAAGATGTTTCCTCCTCATCCTCGGGCATCATTAAGATCTGATTGTATCCAGAGAATGTATCAATGAAACATAAAACTTAATGTCCTAAAGTTGCATCCACCAGCTGATCAATATGAGATAGAGGATAGCTACCTTTCAGGCAAGCCTTGTTGAGATTGGTGTTATTGATACATGCATGCCACTTTTTGCTTGCTTTCTTGACAAGAATAATATTAGCTAGCCACTCTGGGTAGTAGACTTCATGAACAAATCCTACCTTCAAAAGTCAACTTCTTCCTATATAGTTTTTTGTCGCTCTAAAGCAAAACTATGCTTCTTTTGTCTGATCGGGTGATACTTTAGATCTATATTAAGCTGGTAAACCATAACTTTTAGATCAATATGAGACATGTCAGAGGCCGACCAAGCAAATACATCAGTATTAGCTTCAAGGAATGAGATGAGATGCTAACGATCCTCTTCACACAAGTTTGAGCTAATTTTCACCACCTTATTCGGATCTTCATTGATCGGTACTGAGATTAATTCTTTCACTAGATAGCCTCTTTGTTCAGTTAGCTCGTCCTGAACATCCAGTTTATTCATTGATTGCTCTTCAGATATTGTTCCACATAGGGCCACCATATAATACTCCTTTGCCAATGGTTGATTTCCTTGGAGCTTACCAACCCCATACGAAGTCAAAACTTTTACTTGCATGTGGCAGATTGATACTATTGCTTGGAGAATATTCAACTCAGGCCGACCTAAGATAGCATTGTAGGCGGATGGGCTATTTACTATAAAATAATTTATTTCTACTATAACTTGCTTCAGAGCTCGTTCAGCTTTTGTAGTTAGAGAGGTGGTTCCTTCTATGGGTACCATATTATTGGAGAATCCGATCAAAGGTGTATTCTTCTTTATCTACTGTCCAGAATTTAAGTTTATCTAAATAAAAAAATTATAAAATAAAATATCTACTGAACTTTCATTATCAATGAGGACTCGATGTACATCATAATTAGAAATATTTAAAAAAACAACTACAGGATCATCATATGGATGATTTATTCCTCATAGATCATCCTCAGCGAAAGTGATCTCATCACCGACCTTCCTTTTCTTCAATCCTATTTTCTTAGGTTGGCTCGGATCTGAGATATCTCCATGGAGGTGCCCCCCAGTGGTCATTCTAATTTCTCCTACTGCTGGCTATTCTCTATAAGGGCCTTCCTGTCAAGGATGTTCGCCACATGGATCAATTGGGATTTGTTGCTCGTTAATGTAGCATTGAAGACATCCTCATCTGATCAATACTTCTATTTCCTTCCTGAGTTGCTAGCACTCTTCTGTATCATGCTCATGATTGTGGTGATACCTGCAATATTTTCTCAAATTTCTTGCTCATGCTAGGGCTACCATCCTCTTTGGTCGTGGAAGTTCTTCCTAGCGCTCGATCTACATCAGAATCTGAGCTCTAGGAGTATTAAGGGGGATGAAGTAATGGAACCTTCAAGGTGGAGTTCTTGATTGATGAGGTGCTACAAGGGATATAGGTTGGTTTTTTCAAGGTGGGGTCCGAGAATGATGAAGTTATGGTTCCTCCCGTCGGTGTTGCATATGTCGATAATCCTTCTTTTTTTCCTGCTTCAAGATCAACTATGATCCATTGTTAAAGTTTCCTCCTTGCTAGTCCCAGGCTTCCTCGACTTGAGCATACCTCTCCACTCATTCTAACATTTTAGTGAAATCCTTCAGATAGTTTAGATTGAGGGAGAATAAAAGATCATTCCGAAGGAGTCAAACTTTCAATGTTGTCATTGCTACGTACCTCCAATGTGGTGGCGTTGAAGCGGTTAATGTAAACTTGAAGAGGCTCATTCTTTCTTTGCTTGATGCTTGCAAGAAAATCCAAATTAAAGCATTGCCGATGACTACTGACAAAATGAGCTGCAAATAATCGACTCAATTGATAGAAAGAGTCCACAGAGTTCAGCTGTAGATTGGAAGACCAGTAGTGTGCCGCTTTCCTCAAAGTTGAAGGAAAAGCTCAATAGAGGGTCGCATCAATTGCTCCTTATAGAAGCATGAGGGTCTGAAAGTTATTTAGATGATCAAGTGGGTCAGCAATTCCATCATATGATTTCATTTGAGGCATCTTGGATCGGGGTCGTAGAGGCTCACTCATGATCCTCTATGTGAATGGCGAATCAACAAAAAATCCCAAATCATAACAAAAAATCTCCCAAATCATCATCTGGTTGCTTGGGTGCCTTTAATGCATCGATCCATTGTTGCATTTCTTGGAGCCACTTTTCAAGGTCATCCTCCTGGTTTGGACTGCACCGAGGAGAAATATTGTCTAGAGTGGAATGTCTTCTAGAGATCGGAGTAGGTGATCACCTGAGTTTATGGTGATGCAGGCTGGCAAGCTGACTGTGGTGACTGCTTCTTGCTCTCAGACTTTGGATAGATCAGATTGCCGACCTTTCCCTAATCGGTTCAGAATTTTCTGCAGTAGGACAAGGTTTGCTATATTTTCTTTACTATGATAGAAAGTGCTTGTACTTGGTGGATAAGATTGTTGTATTGATGTTGAGAAATTATTGATGCTGCTAGTGGAGGATTCTCTTGGATCGATGGTGGTGGAGCATTGGTCGGCTGGACATTGTTCGTCTGTCTTTCACTAGAATGCTGTGATGCATTTGACGCACCTTCGAGATCTCATGATTTTCTGATGGCAAACTTTTTCCTCCCAAAGCTAGACCTTGAAATTAAACGAGGTTCTTTCTTCTAGTATCAAATGTTGCTCCTGATCTTCGTGCTTGTGGTTGGCTACCATGGTTGAATCCATTGCTGGAGCTTGCCCGATCACTTGCAAAGAAGTCTTCATCGAAAAATTCTCTGGTGAAGATTTTTCGATGCTCAAGTTAGGAGATGAAAAACTATAAGAGAAGAAAGCGTCGAATTGAATGCGTACCTGAAGGGTTCTGAAATTTCTTTATTTATAGGTGAAGAAGCAGAGTCATATGCATCTTTGATTCTGAAGACCTTTCGAATTTATCTCATCGGTTGATTTGGATAAGATATTTTTCTTTTTTGAGAGATTGAATTATGGAGGACTCTTTTATTTGGACTTTCTCAATTTAGAGAGAAGACTGTTTTGAAAAAACAAAGAGAGCTTGTCCTTGGATGAGCTATAATAGATCATTATTCCGGAGAATTGTCCACTATAAAATGAGCTATAATATATAGGTCAGCTCTGTATGATCTATAATAGATCATCCAAAGATGAGACTAATCAGGAACAATCTAAGAAATCATCGGTATCTTTATAGTTCGTACCGGATGATCTTCATATTTCCCATAGATCAATTGGATATGATATCATAGTGGCCGAGGGTGAGGAACAGATAATCCACAACAGCTGGCTTTTGGGAATGCTTTTATCGATGCGCGTTACCACTCCATCCAAGAGTCTACTCCCCGAAAGCTGGCTTCACCATAATGTGACCTTTGCCCACCATTCAAGAGCTAGCCATGCTTTACTACGCTCCTACAAGAATCTTCTTTTCCAAACTTATATCCAAGCCCAAGCTCTAACCAAATGTGGCGAGAAGAATGACCTTTATCCACTCTCCAAGAGACATGCTTTACTGTCTTCCCACAAGAATCTGCTCTTCCGCAAATTATATCTGAACCCATCCTCTATACCAACTTTCATGCACCTTTACAGCTAGAAAGTTGGCAAGAATTTTCAGTCATCTGCTCTAGTACCACGTTTTGAAGAGAGAAGGGAAGTCTTAATGATGCTAGAATAACCTGATATGCATGCCAATACAACCTAAAAACTTTAGCCACTAGATTAATTTTGGACCCAAAATATGTCAAGCTTCGAATTTATCATCGACCACATGATATGGCCACACATTTTCTAGAACAAGGCTCAAGAAGATATACAAAATCTAAAAATTTACTACGACTTTAATATCAATGAATAATGATAACCTCAATTTATAATAAATAACAAAGCTTGTATAATTAGAAAATTCAATCATTCAATTGGTATCAATGATACTCTATCTATTCAATTATTCACTCGTGATCCTAAGCATAGTTAGGTACTAGGCATTCTACAACTTTGAAAGGAAAATGAAAGAGATGGTGCGAGCTTAGCCAATAACAATTTTCATATATTAACACTATTATAATAATAATAAATAAGAACAGATAATTGTTACTTGTATAAATTATATACTATAAAATACCATAATAATAAAATATGCATGGCAAATATATATCTTTATGTGTAATAAATCACATTAAATAATTATCACATATGAGCATATATTAAATCTAGTAATATTTGAATTCTCAACACTGGACTATCATAACCACGTTACTATATTTTTAGTCTATAATAAAACATCAACAATACCACATTTCTAATTTATGGCAAGGCATCAACAAGTAACGTATTTATGATCTATGGCAGGGCATCAACAATGTGGATAATCCAGAGCACTGTAACCTATATTTAAATATATAATTTAACTACATACTTGTTAAGTAAATATTATTCAAGATCATATTCTTTTATAAAATTCACTAAATGCAAGTATCAAAATCCATGCAAACTAGAATCAATAATATATGATACATGAATTCATAAAGAACCATATATAATTAACATAAAGCACATGAATAGTTCTCATATCCCACGTAAAGCAAAATACATCGATGCACAAAATTAATTTATATATAGATGATTAATCTGGAGATGATTTTAGTGAGTTGGATAATCTTTTTCTTTAGTTGTATAAGATGCTCGTTCATCTCATCAACTATCGAGAAAAAACTAACAACCATACCCGTCTTTATCTTTCAATATACTTGAAACACGAATAACATTTTTCCTAATTATTTGTATTACTCGTACGTCTGGACTATGAACTAAGGCCTCCACATATGTAGAGGACTAACGCTCTGATATCACCATGATCTGATCAAATCATATTAGAACTCCACCAAATAAGAGCATAGCTCTGATACAAAGTTACTCCCATAGATGCAAAGAAATTTGTCTCTAATACTAACTTGATCCAAATGGGTCAAGTTGGAATTCTACTAAATAGGAGCATGGCTCTAATACTAACTAGATTATAGATTAGGAAAAATGAAGATTTTCTTCAACCTACTCCACTCGAATCTCTTAAAAAAAACAAAAATAAAAGAAAGATTATAAAAGTAAGGCTTAAATCCCTTTTTATTCTATTTTATCTTTAATTGCCCCTAATTAAAATAATGAAGTCCATTCTTGTACAATTCGTATTGGATTCCTCTTCTTAATTTTTGAAAGGATGTCTTTCTTCAAATAATTTGAAGTTGGATTGTTTTTCCTAATTTAAATAGAACTAGATCTCTAACTCTAAAAATATATAATTAATATAAAAATTTATATAAAAATACTCAAATTTTTACGAGAGACGGATACATGCATCAACTTTATCTTTTTTCACTCCAACTTGTTTTTTATAAATTGGCCAATTAAGATATTTTTTGCAAAAAAAACTTCGATTTGACCAATCCATTTTAAGGCCCAAAACATGAAATATTGATCCTATTCAATCCCAAAGTTATAGATATCAAAAAGATACTAATTTAAAAAAAAAAAAAAATCACTTCAATCGAACATCATATGATCAAGTTATGATTTTATAAATTTTGGCATGTGACTCAACTTCTTAATATGGTGGATTTTGCTTTTGGATCTTATCTAGTAATGCTCGTAGTGGCTAAAATTATTCATATTAAATTTGTTAATCCTCCTAAATATTCATAGTGATAGTGATTCAAATTAAATCTAGTGATCTTCCTGAATATTAGCGGTAATAGTTGCCCACATCAAGTGCAGTGACCGACCTGGATCATCTAGACTTCCTCTATCCGATGGAGTCGAAAGAGTAGATGGACTTTTTACATCATGCATGTACTAGGGCCAATTCCAGTCCTCTGTTAGCTGGCTTGAATCGGTTCAAAGGATTGGGTTATTACAATATATATCAATTCTCCTCCATCATATTACTTGTTCCATACAGGACCATACTTCGCACGTGATCCTTAATGCAGAGATGGCAAATATTCTCCATTACATATTAGAAACTCTTTCTTTCAAACATCTTGGCCTTCTTGCAAATGATAGGAAACATTCAAAAAAAGGAAAAGTTTACTTAGCCTTAGATAGTGGAGAGAGTGGATAATAAACCTGGCTTATGGAAAGGCTCCTTTTGTGCCAAGTCAACCTTCTAGGGAGAGTTGTTAATTTGTTGCTGTGTTCTTCTCAAACAAATGAGAGTTGGAGGGATGGGGATGTTAGATTTGCACTGAACAAATGATTGTTGTTATTTATATTTCACCTAGGTGAACGTTGGCTAATAACTTGGGAGTTGTGCCTACGGCTACAGCTCGGACAGGGTGTGTTGTGTTGGGGTCCTCCCTCAAAAAAACCCAGCCGGACCTCATTATCTCCTAAGCTTAAACCTTGCCAAATTAACTTTTATTTAAAATTTCTCCAATCCAATCTAACTTAATCCTACTTTTTAAGCAAAGCTTGGTTGGGGAGGGATTAGTTTCAAGGTGGATGGATGTGGTCAAATTAATCAGGTTAGATAAATTTTAAGTTCGATCAGATTCCAACCTGACTTGGGATTGACTTGGAATTCAACCCCAAGTCCAAACAAAGAGCATAAAATCTCACCCCGAGTGATAGAACGAGTAAAGTTGGATTCGCCTGACTTGCAGGATCCAAGGAATTCTTTTTTTTTTTTTTTTTTTTTTTTTTTTTTGTTAAGTTGTGTTTTCGTCTGTGTGAAGGGAGAAACCCGAGCCCATCGTCAATTCAGTAATTTATTGGGAAGTGTTGACTTGGCGATATTCTACAGTACATCTTCCTTAGCAATTGTGTAGCCATTTTCAAATTGCCACAGCAAATCTAAACGGAAAGTCAAATTCATCATAAAAAGAAAACTAAAAATCTCTCCTTTCTTTTTTTCGCTTCTTTCCACTGAATCCTATTTATCAGAACGGTGAAAGTTGTGGTATAAAACTAATTCCCTTGTCACATGTGATGATGGATCTTTTCTGGGTATTTTCACCTACTTCAATTATTTGGTGGGTGGCTCAGTTTATTAGCTTGTATTCGGAACATCCGTCGTGACTAACATGTTCTACATCTATTGGCTTATCACCCAACCGGGGAGACCCGTTTTTTTGCGCCAGGAGATTAACAAAATGATATATCATATCAAATCAGGGCCTCTATGGGTGATAGAAGATATAACTTATAGTTAGAAAAGTTGTGAAATAATTTATTCCTATCTTTTGCATATGCACTTTTATCAAATAAAACAACTATTCATCTAAAAATCAGAAAAAAAGCTTTTTTTCCGGTGATGGCTTGATCCATTCTCTCTAACTTTTAGAAGAACATAACGATTTCTATCAATCATCCACATAAAGATGGAGGGTGAAGAGATAGAAGATCAGGTGCTTGCGGAAGATGGATTTGATGCTCTGCGGGCTACGTGGTCATCGTGTTGGTGAGACAATGGCGCAAGATATATTTTATTTTGATTTTGCATGAATATTGGAGCACGATTCAGGCATAAAAATTTAAATTTTCTAATATATGGTATCAGAGCCTAGGATGCATGTTTCGTATTCATGTCAAAAAATTTTCAATAAATTTTGATTTATTTTTGAAAAATTAAAATCAAAGTTTTATATTTTTCAAAATTAATTAAAATTCAAAAAATTGAATAATATTTTTTAAATTTTTTAAAATTAAAAAATATATATAAGGATTTTTCTTTGGGGAGTGGCCGTGCCAACTGACCTGAGCCAATTGGCGAACAGGGTAGTAGCCACGACTGTTGCCATCCCAGCGGCAGGTCGGTGCTTGCGGTGGCGGTGGACCGCGTAGCCCATGGCTTTTGTGAATACAAAAACCGCGGCTTTTGCCATTGCGTAAGGAGGTAGATCGAACGGGGGCGGCGGTGGTCTACGATGGTGGGTCATGGGCGGATGGGAGCTTCTACTCCCTAGCGGCGGTGGCGGCACCACCGCACGCAGTTTATTTTGGGTCAAGCCACATGATCAGCGACTTCCACCGTAATGGTGGGGGCGGCGTCTGATACGCCATCCTTTCTCTTGGCCTCTTCGATGGCTTAGATGGTAAGGGGCGGTCGTTCGGCCGCTCGTCTGGCACTAGGGGAGGCGACGACCATAGGGGATTTAGGGTTTTTGATCGGATGATCGTGGGTAAGAAAAAAGGAGCTATTGGGTTTTCGGTTGCAGATTTTAACGGATCCTGATCCAAACCCAATAAGATACTAACCCAATTTTATTTTAAAGATAATTTTGCATTTAAGTCCCTGGAAAGATTAAATTTTGAAACAAGGTCTTCAGGATAATTTTATAATTTAGTCCTTTAGGATAATTTTGTATTTAAGTTTCTAATAAGTTTCTCATATAAAATAAAATATTTAAATAATTAAATTATTTAATTAATAATTTTGCATGCTATTATACTATTCAAGTGTATTTTTGGGTAGCCCCAAAGAGTCCGAAGCACTCTATAAATCTTGGATAGTCGAGTCATCGAGGGCTAATGATTTCTCTTATTATAGTTTAGGAATTACATAAAAGTATATCTATTATAGTAAATCTAAAGATAACTGTAATTTGATATAAATTAATAGTAAAAAATTAACTAACTTGAATTATATAAAGATGGAGAGTTCTACACCTAAAGGTGGGAATAACCTCGGATTTTTGTAATCATAGTTAGTTAAACTACTGAAAATGCAACCAATATAATGGCTCATAGTTTAAATATGAATTATATATATATACCATAATTATTGTTCTTACTTACATATTTCATATTATTGTTAGTTATGATTTATGTGATGCATATTTTGGCATTATTTATTATATTTAAATTTATGATTAAATTAGTTGCGATACTTATTATATGCTATGATTTTTGTCCAAAGATATTTTATAGTTGTATAATAAGTATTATTAGCAGAATTATATTATAAAACTTGCATCATGATGGTAATTGTAAGCATATTTTATTATTTACAGTAATGACTCCTACTTCACTCTCGTTGTATCTATCTAATACTCCCATACCGAATGGATCAAATTATTCTGATTGGCACTAGTAGCTTTTCATTATCTTAGGATGCCTAGATTTAGATTTGGCCCTTCATAAGCCTCAACCAGATCCACTTACCCCCACTAGTTCTCCCGATCATAAAAAGTTATCTGAAAAGTGGGAGCTTTCTAATATGTTGTCTTTCATGATTATTAAAAATTTTATAATGAGAGATATTAGAAGATCTATTCCAGATAATGAATTGACATTTAAGTATCTTTTCTTTGTAGAATAATAGTTTACCAGATCAAGTAAAGACTTAGCTGGTCCTTTAATGAACAAATTAACCTCTATGAAATATGATGGATTTTCTAGAATGTACAAGCACATCATGAAAATGCATGATATAGCTAAAAAATTAAATAATTTAGGCATGATAGTATCTAAAAAATTTTTTATTCAGTTTATTCTCAATTCTCTTCCATCCTAATTTATCCAATTTAAGATTTATTATAATACACATAAAAAATCATGGATAATGAATGAACTCATCTTCTAATATGTGCAAGAGGAAGAGAGATTGAAGCAAGAAGGGATCCTAGTTATTCACATAGTTTCATAGGAGCATCCTAAGAAAAAGAAAATGAAGAAAGAAAATAAAGGATCCAACAATCCACCAACAAAAATTTTTTATAAATTAAAATATTTTTTCTACAAGAAGGAGGAACATATCAAGAAGGATTGTGAGAAAAAAAATTATTCGAAAAGAAGGATATTTCTTTATCACTTATTTATTTCGAAACTAATTTCATTGATATTCCTTCTAATACTTGATGGATTGATTTGGATGCTGTAATTCATGTTTTTAATTTAATATAGAAATTTTTTTTAAGTCAAAAATCAAATGATAGAAAGCGGTGGATTTTTATGAAAAAATAGATAAAGTCTAAGATCATTACAGTCAGGATCTACAGACTTATTACAGACACCAAATTTTAATTAGATTTATATTATACTTTTTATATTTCTTCGGTATCTAAAAATTTAATTTTTTTTATCAAAACTTAATTTAGAAGGTTTTCATTTATTTTTGTAAATTTAAAATTTAAATTAATAAAAAAATTTATTTTTGTTGGTATTAAAATATTATATAATGGATTATATAAATTAAATTTAGATTCTTCTTTTGAACAATCTTTGCTTATTTTAAATATAAATATCAGAATAAAATATAGTATTATAAATGAGAGTTCTTCAATACTGTGCCATATGTGATTATGTCACATATCAAAAGAAAGGATGATCAGATTGATTAAGAAAGATATTTTATCAAATCTAGAGTTTAGTGATTTGGTATGTGCATCAATTGTATTAAAAAAAAATAAATTAAAAATTATAAAAAGAATGCCACTAAGAAGTCAAGGATTCTTAGAATTGATACATACCAATATTTATGACTATTTTACATCTTATTTTGAGAGGCAAAAGTATTTTATTATCTTTATTGATGATTTCTTATGTTATGGTTATATTTTTTTATTACATGAAAAGTCTGAAACTTTGAAAGTCTTTAAGGTATACAAAGCTAAAATATAAAATCAGTTAGACAGAAAAATTAAGATTATGAGATCTGAATAAGGATGATGAATACTACGGTAGATATTATGAATCTGACCATAATCTTGGATCTTTTGCCAAATTTTTTGAACAGCATGGTATTGTAGTACAGTATACTATACCAGAAAATCTTCAACAAAATAGTATGGCTGAAAGGCGTAATCGCATCTTGATGGACATGGTGAAGAGTATGGTTAACAAATTCTCATTATCCTTAAATTTATGGAGAGAAATCTTAAAAATTGCTATATATATCCTAAATCGAGTATCTAGTAAGATCATTTCTAAAACTTTTTTGAGTTATGGATGGGTAAGAAATCAAGTTTAGGATATTTACATATTTAGGATTGTCCTACAGAGGCTCGATTATATAATCTATAAGAAAAAAAATTGAAATCCAGAATAGTTAGCAGTTATTTTATAGGATATCCAAAAAGATCAAAGAATTTTAGATTTTATTGTCCATCACATACCACTAGAATTATTGAAACTAAAACTACTAAGTTCATTGAGGATGATGAAAATAGTAGGAATGGTACACCACATAATGTAGTATTACAGAAAATAAGAGAATCTCTTTCTATTACAGTAACTTCTAGAGATATTCTATATGAGTCTACTTAACCTAAAATTATGGAACATCAATAGGTGATTGATACACTACTTTCTGAACAAACAGTCAATACACCTAATTCAATTGAAAATAATCACAGTAATGATACTGAAGTTGAAATATTACAAAAATCTACTAGAATTAGAAGATCGGCTATTTTAGATAATTATATTGTATACTTACAAGAATGTGATTATGATATTGGAATAAAGAATGATCCAGTTTCATTTAAAGATGTCATGAAAAGCGATGATTCTAAACTTTAGTTAGATGCTATGAAAGATGAGATGGAATCCATGAATAAGAATTAAGTCTGAAAACTTGTAGAATTATCTGAAAGATTTAAGCCTATAGATTGTAAATAGATTTTTAAGAGCAAATGAGATTCCAAAGATAATATCGAGAGATATAAAGCTAGACTTATAGCAAAGAAATTCACTCAAAAGAAAGACATTGATTATCATGAAATATTTTTTTTTTATTTTTGAAAAAGATTCATTCAGAATTATTATGATATTAGTAGCTTATTTTGATCTAAAGCTACATCAAATTGATGTCAAGATCGCATTCTTGAATGAAGATTTTAAAAAAAAGGTGTATATGGAATAGTCTAAAGGATTTTTAGTGCAAGAAAATAAAAAAGACTAATAAGTAAATTAAAGAAATCTATACATGGTCTTAAACAAGCTTTCAAATAATCGTATTTAAAGTTTAATCATATCATTATTTCCTTCAAATTTAAAAAAAAATATTACTAATTATTGTATATATCTAAAGATGAATGGAAGTAAGTTTATATTTTTATACTATATATAGATAATATCTTACTAGTTAGTAATGATTTTGGTCTCTTGCATGAAACTAAAAATTCTTTTCGAATATTTTGATATAAAAGATATGAAAGATGCTTCTTATATTCTTGGTATAGAAATTCATCGTGATAGAAATAAGAGGTTACTTGATTTATCTCAGAGGAATTATATTACTAGAATCCTAAAATGGTTTGGAAGATCAAGCTACTCATTAAGTGAAGTGCCAACCGTTAAAAATGATAAATTCAGTATCCCAAAAATGAGATTGAGAGAAATCAGATGAATGATTATCCTATACATCTGTAATAGATAGTCTGATGTATGCTCAAGTATATACTCATCCTGATATCAGTTTTGCTTTGAAAATGCTTGGTAGATATCAGAGTAATTCAGGTAAGGACCATTGGAAAGCTGCCAAAAAAATGATGCGATATCTTCAGAGAACTAAAGACTATATGCTTACTTGTAGGATAACTGATCCGTTAGAGGTGATCGGTTACTCAGATGTAGATTATGCTGGTTGCCTCAATAATAAAAAGTCCACATCAGGTTATATTTTTCTATTAGCTGGTCGAGCAATCTCATGGACGAGCACAAAATAGCGCATTATTGCCTGCTCTATTATGAAAGCTGAATATATAAGCTGCTATAAGGCTTCCTCATATGCTCTATGATTAAGAAAATTCATCTCAGAGCTCGGAGTTATGGATTCTATTTCTAAGCTGCTGAGAATTTATTATGATAATTCTACTGCAGTTTCTTTTTCTAATAGTAGCAAGATGACCAATACAAACAAGCACATTGATGTTAAGTATCTTGCTATAATGAAAAGATTAGTAGTCATCAGATGCCTATTGATTTTATTTGTATTGCTTGTATGATAGCTAATCCTTTGATGAAATATTTAGTATCCAAAATTTTTAAAGAGCATGTAAAAATTATAGACATTTATCATTGAGATATTTAATTTATAATAAATACTTCTTTTGAGATCTCTTAGGTTGCATTTGGTAGCCAGTAATCTATCCAGATTGTTGGTAATTTAAAAGGGCTCTATCACATTATCATATTTGGTATGCTTTTTAAGTTGATAATTCAGATTACTAGATAATTCAGATTATCTCTCTTGAGATAATCTGAATTATCAATGAAAGGAATGGCTATCCAAATTATCAAATATTTGATAATCTGATAATAACATATTTAAATAAAAATATTCTTATAATTATATTATAGTAATATTATAACATAATATTATATTATAAATATAATAATAATAATAATATAATAATAATATTTTATAAAAATAATTTATTATAATAATATATTATAATAATATTTAATATAATAATATATTATACTAATATAATATTATGTAATATTATATTAGTATATTATAATATAAAGATATATTTGAATATAATATATTATATATAATATATTATAATATATATAATTCATAATATATATTTATATTATAAATATAATATATAATATAATAATAATATTACTATAATAATATAATAATATTATATAATATAATATTATGTTATATTATGATATTATTATAACATAATATTATATTATGTAATATTATTATAACATTATTATTTAAATAATAATATATTATAATAATATATTATATTCTATTATAATAGTATTTTATAATATATATTATAAATATAAATATATATTAGAATATAATATATTACATATAATATATATTATAATATATAATATATATTTATATTATAAATATAATTTATATAATATAATAATATTATTATATTAATAATGTAATAATATTAGATAATATATTATTATGTTATATTATAAAAATATTATAACATAATATTATATTATATAATATTATCATAATAATATTATATTAATATATTATAATAATATTATAATATATTATATTATATTTATATATTATAATATATAATATATATTTATATTAAAAATATAATATTATATAATGTAATATTATGTTACATTATAATAAAAATATTATTATTATTATATATTATAATAATATGATAATTTAATAATATATGATAATATAATAAAAATATATTATAATATATATTATAAATATAAATATATATTAAAATATTATATATTATATATTATATATATTTATATTTTATACATGGAGTGTAATTTTTAATAAATTTAATTTGAGAGTATTTTAAAAATTTGATGTTACGTTACTAGTAATCTAATTGTCATACCAAATATATCAATTTAGATTCCTAGTAATTTTACTGTAATATTATCTACATGTACTAAACACAATAATCAATATTACTAGCAATCTATCCAGATTGAAGATAATCCAGATTATCAGATAATCCAAATTACTACTGCTTGGTAATGTACCAAATGCAATCTTAATGGTTTGATGTCTGCTATTACTTTTATTTAGTTATTGTTTGTATACATTATGGTTGACTTTTATCAAAATTAAAGTAAACAAAAGTATCATTTATATAACATAATAGTGGGACCATTATCATAGGCATTATGATTTTAATAGCCTGTGTATTCTAGCATATAAGACTAGCTTAAGTAAGAATTATTGATGTCATGATATATGGAAGCAAGTATGTCAATTGAGAGGTATAACCATCATATTTGCATTAATTATTTTTACTTAATCAAAGTATAAAGGTGTTGAAAAATATGCAAGATTTCATGCATGAATTTTGAAACTTTTTTGAAAAATAATGCAGTGAAAGTTAAAAATTAAACTATTTAATTTATAAATGCATGTAATCTAATTACTAAACCCTACATCTAAGACTTATAACATGTCATAATACATTCTAAATTTGAAAATAAAAGAATTTGGTATTGATCAAATCAATATTCTGGATCTAGAATAATTCTAGATCTAAAATCTAGTCGCATCTAGGTGAGAGAAGAGATCAAATCTCTTACCTTACGCAGGTTAAGAATCCTATGATTGATTTTTGTTATTATCTTTGAAGCCGCACATGCGTTCAGCCTCTATAGGTGATCTACAGGAGGCTGTAATAAAATTGGAGGTTCATCGAACGAAGATCTGCTCGAAGTGCTAGCTTCTTACGGATCTCTTTAGATGGTTAATCTAAAATTTATTCTTTGGATCTTTTAGATATTTCAAAAGATAAAGAATATAAGGAGAAATAAGAGAGAAATCCAACCTTTGGATCTCCCAAAAATCAGAATTAAAATACATTAGAAAAAGGTCCTAAGAGAAGACAAATCTTCTCTTTCAGGACATCAACCTTTGATGTCCTGAAAACATCTTCATACTAGGACAAGAGAAGACCTTCTCTCCTAGACTTTTTTCATATTTTTATATCTCACACTCTCTAATTTTTTTCATATAAATATCTTACAAAAATATGGAGAAGAAGGGTTCTCAAAGAAATTCTAAGAGAAGATCTTCTTCTCTTTTCCTTCTCTCATCAGAATATGATTAGATCATATCCAAAAAGATTACTAAGCCCCAACATCTTGGAGCACAGATCCTCACACCCTCTTCCTCTCTCTCTATTAGATTTTTATCATATAAAAATCATAAAGAATAAATAAAGGAGGATTAGAAATAAATCTCTAAGAAAAAATATTTTTTTTCTTACCTTTTTCTCTTCAAGACATTAATAATTAATGGCTTAATGAGGTCTTTCCTTCATGGAACTTGGCATCCAAAGTCTTTCCATGGCTCCTCCTGCTTTTCTTCTATTTTTTTATGATTTTTTTAGATTTTACACATTCTAAACCTGATAGGAGGCGTCCTCCCTTTTATGTATGGAAGACTAGATCAAAACCTAATCTTAATAGGAGACCAAGGAGGAGTTTTAGGAGGCATCCAACTCTTGGACTTCTTCCCCCTTATTTTTTGGATGTGAAGATTAAGAAATTATGTGCAAAACCAAGAAAAATAAGTACACATAAGAAAAAAATACATGAAGAAAAAAATTCATAAGGAAAGAAGGTGTTTTAGAGAATTGGGACTCTTTCAAAAGGAAATAAAACCAAACCACTTACCAAATTTGATCAAAGCAAATTTTAATTAATCTTTTTAGATATTTGGTGCATGGACAAGCTCTTATTGGTATGAAAAAAATCACATAAAGATCTGAAAATAAAATATGGGCGTTAACTTTTATTGATGCAAGGAAAGAGTGAGAGTCCCAGTCCAACTGGGACTCTTTTTGGGACTCTTTTTGTTTGACTAGGTCAAAACTATTTTGAATCTAATTCAAACCAAATTAAATGTAACCTAATTATGAATGATCCTAGTCTAACTAAAAATCTAATAAATTAAATTAAATTATATTTAATTTTGATTTAAATCCTAACTCAATCAGAAATTAGGTGCACTCAAATCCTAGTCCGACTAGAAATTATTTTTTTCTTGCAATTGACTTATCCAATAAACTAATTAAACTTAATCTAATTAAGTCCAAACTAAGTTTAGTTAAATCTAATTTAGTTAAAGTTAATCTTAGTCTAAATGTTCAATCAAATTGAGCCAATTAGCAATCTAATTACTAATCGATCCTCGTACAATACCTGCATTAGGTCAAACATCAATCATATTGATAGTTTGACCTAAGAATGATTCTCAATCATTGATTAACTATCTAATTAGATTACAACCTCTAATGTGTGTAATCCTATAGGTTTGAAGCTAAGCCAATAGCATAGGAACCAATTCTTATACTAATCAAAGTAATCATCTAGCAATGATTTTTGACGTCTGGATAGATCGAATGTATGCAAAGCAACATTCTTAGAACCCTAACCCATGGTTGTTATATAATTCATTTTTTTGATTAATAATACTCAAGATGACTTCGAGTATGCTGTCAACACTTATACAAATCATCTTTATTATGTCTCAAAATTTTGCAAATCCCATGACTCCTCACGAGGATTATCCAGGCCTAGATTTTGCTAAATTAAAATACAACAAGACATTCTCTTTCTGAAGCTAATCAGGAATGGTCAATCCCATCTTGACTTACACACAGACTTTATAAGTACTTGACTGTATCCAAAAATCTTTCGAACCTATATTAGAAATATAGGTAGTCCGATACCAAAGTACAGTGAGTTGCTTGCAAGTCACCATGATGATCTCAGATTGGAGGAATACTTATATCTATTGGCCTTAGCTAGCTACTCTTGATAGTGGAGAGATACGTTGGTCACATTCAGTGCAGATGTACTTCTACATCTCATTTGGATGACATACCAGTGTCTCCATATTACTTGATTACGAGGACAACCAATGCATATGGCATATAGCGACTTACACTCGATAAGTTATCGTCCTTATAATAACTCATCATTTGATCGTGAACAATTTAAGAACCATCCGATAAATCCTTCTTTATCGATTGATTGTGATTCTAAGGACTTCATCATAATTTAGGAGTTCATTTAAGAAAGATAGAACTTATATGATGAACTAGCCAAATAACTATTATTATTAGATAACTCATATACTAATTTCAATCATCTATCACTTAGATGATTAACTTTAGGACATATTTTTTAACAACTCTCACTTAGACTAAAGTCAATCAGAATGATATCAAATATCCTATCTTTCACTTGAGTTCGTAGAACTCCTTAGTTCCGAGGTCTTAGCAAATGGATTAGTCAAGTTCTCCTTTTTCATCGATCTTCCAAAGAGGACGTCATCCTAATCTAAAATCAAAGGTGATAGTGATGTAGAATATGCTGGTCCTTCGATTCTTTAGTCTGAGCTATAGATCCAGTGCTACGATAGGACTGGACTATCGGTGGAGGGTGCCATTCCCAACCTGCTAATGAATCTCATCTACTACACAGCTTACATGGCAGTATCATATGTCACGATATACTCTACATTACTAACTAAATAGGCTACAATATCTTGCTTGGAACTTTTTCAGCAGATTGCTCCTATAATTAGGATATGATCCAACATTCTCTTATTGTCATCTTATTCTAACTGAAATTAAAACATCCACATGTTTTAAGTCAGTATTTTCATATTTGAGTCACTAGATCTTAGTATTTTCCAAATACATGAGAATTATCTATACAATTTTTTAGTGATCCTCACTTAGATCAGACTAGTATCTACTCACTATATTAGTGAGTATACTATATCTAATTTTGATCATAGAAAAATTAGATGACAGCCAAATCTTTATTTCTTGGAATATTAGAATGCTATTTTCGATTAAAAAAATTTCATCTACAGACAACATAAGGAATAACACTATAAAATATTTTTTCTACTTATAAATATAGGATTTATCTTTATTCATAACAAAGACATATGTTCAAAATGTATGTTCTAAAACTAAGATAATAGTCAAACGGACTTTACAGGTCTTTACTTTTCCGTCTATGCTACTTTGATCCTTTCGAAAATTTATTCACATCTAATGAATTTTATTCCTTCAGATGAATCATCTAGTGTCCACACACTATTAATTTTTATGGAGTTCAATTTGGATTATATGACTCCAAGCCACTTCTTAGAGTCAAACCACTGCATTGCATCCCTATAGGTGATTAGATTCTTGTTGTTCTCATCGAGCTCAACTGGATCGCCATCCTGGATCTAGATACTGAAGTATTTATCCGACTAATATGGTACTCTACTGGATCTTCTTAAAGGTGCTACTTTAATGGGCTCTGGATTTGATCTGATCAAATTTGGTTCTATAGATTTACTAAATTATGTCGGTTTATTTTCTATCAGTCAAATTTTTTCAAGTTCAACTTGACAGGCATCAGTTTCTTCTCTAAGAAACTTCTTTCCAAAAATAATGTCCTTCTATTGATGAACATCTTATGTTCTTCAGCATGGTAGAATTAATAACCCTTAAATACCTATTGGATCAGTATCCAAGTTTATCTATATGCAAATCTTTGACATAGGCCAATCAACTATAAACCTGAAGGTGAGAGAGTTTAAATCTATGCCCGATCCATATCCCATATGGAGTATTTACAACAGATTTACTTGATATATTTTTAGAGTAAAACTAGTAGTAATAATAGCACAACCTTAAAACAAGCAGACAAGTGAATCTTATCATGGATTGAACTATATCTAACAAAGTTTAACTTCTTCTTTCAAATACACTATGTTCTGAAAAAAAATTCACTGAGAGAGAATTCTATTCTCCCCTAGATATGTCACAAACTTATTGGATAAGTATTTGCTTCTTCGATCTGATCGAAAAGTTTCAATATCATTTTTTATTTATTTTTTTATTTTATTATTGAATTATTTGAATATTTTAAATGATTCAAGTCAGATACACCCATGTCCAAATAGGTTGTCTGTAATGAAATATTAATATCTCTCTTTGGCGCTTAAGTTCATAGGTCCATATACATCACTATGTATGAGACTTAGAACTTAATCGACTCTTTCACCTTTTCTATTAAAAGATAACTTTGTCATCTTCCCAAGAAGATAAGACGCATAGATTATCAATGATTCATAATCATTGATGTCAAGATTTTTCTCTCAAACTAATCCATTTATCTTGTTCTTGTCAAAATGACTAAGTCTATAATACCAAAGATAGAAAGATAGACATCCATGACATAATCTAACTAGGATGTTTATTAAATATGTACATTATACTTAACATGTTGTATAAATATTAAATATTATTTTTATTATTCATGTATTATTATAATATTATTCAAAATAATATCATAATAATTTTTTTTATTGATAAATGATAACCATCTCTGATCAAAAGATCAATAGAGATCATATTTATCATAAACAATGGACAATGGTAACAATCATCCAAAATGACATCTTTTAAAAATAAACTCGATAATTCCTAAAGCTTAGATTGGAATAAGACTTCCATCCCAAACTTTTAGATATTTCTTATCATTTTCAAACATTCCACTTATCTAAAGTCCTTGCAATGAATTGCATAAGACCATCGGTATCTAATATCCAGGTAGCAGAATTATATATAGAAAAATTTTAAGGTATTATCATATAACATCCTTGATAAGCAACTCTTACTTCTTTCTCTTGTTCAGCCTATTATGGTCAAGAAAAGTAAGATGATTCTTCTTTCTATGATCCTACTTCTAATAATAGAAGCATTATGCCTGATTTGGATTAATTTTGGACTAATTATTTTGATCGGACTTAGAAGTTCCAATACAAATCCATTCGTACTGCTGAACCAAATTCAACTTTCGATACTAATTATCGAAGTTAGATTTCATAAGTCATCACTATCTAATAATGATTTAAGCAATTAGAGTTTAGCCTTATTCTGAGAAAAAAGAACAATGACTTAAGTATATGAATTATTTTAAATCTAGAGACTTGGACTTTAGTCTAAAAATTCTTTTACTATTTTATTCAAATTGATAGTCTCTACCTCTAATTTGGAAAATTACTTTAATTTTCTAGTAGGTACTAGCATTCACATAAACTGCACACAAGCCTGATATTGGTCGGCCAATTCATGTGCATCTATGGATAGATTCATTAATCAATTATTTCTCTAAATAACTTCTAATAATTTAATTTTGCCCCAAAAATCTAATTAGTACATTTTGGCCTCCACTATAAGGATCCAATTAGATCTAACTATTAACATGACCATACTTGGTGCATCTAACCAACGAATGATTAAGTCCAACTTTAGTTGGTCAGTCTAACCACCATTAGAGAGACACTTCCAACTTATCATATTATGAATGATAATTTCATTAGTCAATAAACATTAGGTCTTTGGGCCTTCAATGATTATTGAGTTAATGGATCCATTATCATCCAACTTAATGGAAGGCTATGACTCAGTTATCTCCATAACTCTATCATTTTAAGGATCTAATAATTTTAAAAAATTTAAATTATTTATGATTTAAGAATAGAAAGAATATGGATCAATTTGCTCCTACTGACTTCACCAAGTCAAGTCCTTCCATTGACTTCTCAAGTCTTTGATAAGAACTAAGATCAACATCGATCCATGGGCACCTAGATCAGTCTCACTGAATAAAATCTGTCTTACTGATTTTCTATGTGACATGGATTAGCATGAATCAATGAGCAACCTAATTAAGATCTGATTAACCATAATGACCAGGTAAGTAAGATCGATGGAAGGGTCTGCTAAGGCTTGCCTTAGACACCATTAGAAATGGTCAGGTAAGCGAGCTGCCAATTAAAAATTATCAGTCTGGGATGCTAGACTTATCTTAGATACCAATCGATTTATCAATTTTGATTTGATCTGCCTAAAGACTCGAGCTCGATCACTAAGCCATGATCAATATCCATTTGTTGGATGTATGGACTTTGATCAACTATAACTATTAAAGTGATATATAGAAATAATCTAATCTTAATTAACTATTAATTAGATTTAATCAATTTCTTAACTAAGTTCATATTTAATCTATCTCTAGGTCTAACCCAGTAAAGGATCTGATCAAAGCTAATCCATTATCCTTTAACCCATGTTTTATAAAATTATCTTAGGATCTTTAAATTACAAACCTAGATCCTAAACAATCACTTAATTCTTAATTAAATTCAAAGCTTATGAGTTTGAATTTATGAAACCTCAGAACTAATTTTCGATATAATCATTTAAAATATTTTTAAATTGATAAATAATTTATATTGAATCATATTCAATATATGATTTTAGATCTAATTTATTTTAATATTTCGATCATATCCTATGGTTTCGAATCTAAAATTTTATAGAAAGTAAGTTCTCAATTTAAATTCTATAAAATAAATATATCATATACATTCTAGATTCAAAATAAAAGATACATATTGACATATGCAATAATAAGATCTAGATCTAAACACAAAATACATCATATGGATCAGTTCATAAATTATTTAAAATTAGATTTAAAATCTAAAAATAAATTATAAATTATTTTAGATCTTATCTAATATATTTATGATTTAGATTATTCAGATCAGCACATACTAGGACAATCTCTCTACTATAAGAGGTAAATCTTACAGCAGGACAATCTTATAATCAGTATGTCCAATCTGATATTATTTAGATCTAATCTAAATAATCTAAAATAGATCTAATATCTATTTAATTTTAGATTTAAAATCAAAGAATGAATCATAAAATTAATTAGATCATATCTAACTTATTCATGATTCAAAAATAGATCAATACATATTAGGACAACCTCTCCACTATAAGGAATAAACCATACAACAGGACAATCTTATAATTAGTATATGCGATCTATAGAGTTTTATTTTTTAAATTTAATTTAATGCAAACATGATCATATTATAATAGAACGTAGATGCCCTGATACCACTGATGGAAAATATATAGGATTTCATGCATGAATTTCAAAACTTTTTTGAAAAATCACATAGTGAAAGTTATAAATTAAACTATTTAATTTATAAATGCATGTAATTTAATTACTAAATTCTACATCTAGAAGTTATAACATGTCATAATACATTCTAAATCTAAAAATAAAAGGATTTATTATTGATCAAATCAATATCCTAGATCTAGAATAATTCTAGATCTGATACCTAGATCGCATCTAGGTGAGAGAAGAGATCAAATCTCTTATCTTGCACGGGTCAAAAACTTTATGATTAATTTTTATTATTATCTTTAGAGCTGTACATGTGTTCGATCTCTATAAGTAATCAATATGAGGCTGCAACAAAATTGGAGGTTCGTCGAATGAAAATTCACTCGAAGTGCTAGCTTCTTACGGATCCCTCTAAATGGTTAATCTAAAATTTATTCTTCGAATCTCTTGAACACTCCAAGAGATGAAGAATATGAGAAGAAATAAGGAAGAAATCCAATTTTTGGATCTTCTAAAAATCAAAATTAAAATATAATAGAAAAAGGTCCTAAGAGAAGATAAATCTTCTCTTTCAAGATATCAATAATTGATGTTCTGAAAATATTATCATGTTAGGACAAAAAAAGACCTTCTCTCCTAGACTTTTTTTATGTTTCCAAATCTCACACCCTCTGATTTTTTTCATAAAAAAATCTCATAAAAATATGAAGAAGAAGGATTCTCAAAAAAATTCTAAGAGAAGACCTTCTCTTTTCCTTCTCTCATCAGGACATGATCAGATCACGTCCAAAATAATTACTATGTCCCAACATCTTGGAGCATAGATCCCCACACCCTCTTCTTCTCTCTCTCTTAGATTTTTATAATATAAAAATTATAAAGAATAAATAAAAAAGGATTAGAAATAAATTTCTAAGAGAAAATAATTTTTCTCTTACCTTTCTCTCTTCAAGACATCAACAATTGATGGCTTAATGAGGTCTCTCCTTCATGGAACTTGGTGTCCAAAGTCTCTCATGGCTCCTAATTTTTTTTTATTTTTTTATAATTTTTTTAGATTTTACACATTCTAAACCTGATAGGAGGCGTCTTCCCTTTTATGTATGGAAGACTAGATTAAAACCTAGTTTTAATAGGAGACCAAGAAGGAGTTTTAGGAGGCATCGAACTCTTGGATGCCTCCCCTCTTATTTTTTGGATGTGAAGATCAAGAAATCATGTGCAAAACCAAAGAAAATAAGAACACAAAAAAAGAGGCATGGAGAAAAAATTTCATAAAAAAAGAAGATGTTTTGGAGAATTGGAACTCTTTCAAAAGAAAATAAAATTAAACTACTTACCAAATTTGATCAAATCAAATTTTAATTAATCTCTTCAGATATTTGGTGCATAGAGAAGCTCTTATTGGCATGGGAAACATCACATAAAGATCTAAAAATAAAATATGGATGTTGACTTTTATTGGCACAAGGAAGGAGTGAGAGTCCCAGTTTTGAACTGGGACTCTTCTTTTTTGACTAGGTCAAAACTATTTTGAATCTAATTCAAACTAAATTAAATGCAATCTAATTATAGATGATCCTAATCTAACTAAAAATTTAATTAAATTAAATTATATTATATTTAATTCTAATTTAAATTCTAACTCAATCAGGAATTAGGTGCACTTAAATCCTAGTCCAACTAAGAATTATTTTTTTCTTACAATTGACTTATCCAATAAATCAATTAAACTTAATCTAATTAAGTTTAAACTAATTTTAATTGAATCTAATTCAATTAAACTTGATCTTAGCCCAAATGCTCAATCAAATTAAGCCAATTAGCAATTCAATTGCTAATCGATCTTCCTACAATACTTACATTAGGTCAAACATCAATCGTATTGATAGTTTGATCTAAGAATGATTCTCAATCGTTGATTAACCATCTGATTAGATTACAACCTTTAATATATGTGATCCTATAGGTTCGAATCTAAGCTGATAGCATAAGAATCAATTTCTATACCAATCGAAGTAACCATCTAGCAATGATTCCCGACGTCCGGATAGGTCGAATGTATGCAAAGCAACATTCTTAGAATCCTGGCCCATGGTTGCCGTATAATTCATTCTTTTAACTAATAATGCTCAAGATGGCTTCGAGTACGTTGTCAACACTCATACAAGTCATCTTTATTATGTCTCAAAATTTTGCAAATTTCGTGACTCCTTATGAGGATTATCCAAGCCTAGGTTTTTCTAAATTAAAAAATAACGAGACATTCTCTTTCTAAAGCCAATCAGAAATGGTCAATCCTATCTTGACTCACACACCGACTTCATAGGTACTTGATTGTATCTAGAAATCTTTCGAACCTATATTAGAAATACAGATAATCTGGCACCAAAGTATAGTAAGTTGCTTACAAGTCACCATGGTAATCTCAGGTCGGAGAGATACTTATATCTATTGATCTTAGCTAGTTACTCCTGACAGCAGAGTGTTATATTGGTCATGTTCAGTGTAGATGTACTCCTATATCTCACCTAAATGCCATACCAGTATCCATACCACTTGATTACGAGGACAATCAATGCATATGGCATACAACGACCTACACTTGATAAGTTATCGTTCTTATAATAACTCATCATTTGATTGTGAATAATTTAAGAATCATCTGATAAATTCTTCTTTTTTGATTGATTGTGGTTCTAAGGACTTCATCATAATTTAAAAATTTATTTAAGAAAAATAAAACTTTTATGATGACTAGCCAAATAACTATTATTATTAGATAACTCATATACTAATTCCAATCATCTACTACTTAGATGATTGACTTTAGGACATATTTTTCAATAAAAGGATCTTTTAAAGAATAGATAATTGAACAATTTTTTATAAAATAAATGCGCACTCGTCGGATCAATTTTAAAATTCTAATTCAAGATTAATATTATTTTAAAATTTAAAAAATATATATTTTTTATTTATTTTTTAAAATATTTTGGTAAAATCAAAGAGTTAATTTTAAGTGATAATATAGGCCAAGTGGGAGAATATTGGATTTAACTCCATAATATGGCCTAATTATCACTTAGTCAGGTTTAACTCATTAGGTCAAGTTCTGAATCAATTACGGTGAGCCCAACAAATTAAAGAGTTTTATTTCTGATAAGACTTAGACTGAAATTCTTACTCTAATCAGAATTAAGTCTTCTGATCGGATAAGATAAGTGCAGGTATAAATAAAAGTGGTCTGGTCTCTTTTCTCTAACTCTTAGGAGGGCATGACGATTCCTATCAATCATCCACATAAAGATGGAGGATGGGGAGAAAGAAGATCAGGTGCCTGTGAAAGATGGATCTGATGCTCTGCGGGCTACGTAGTCATCGTGTTGGTGAAACGATGGTATAAGATATATTTTATTTTGATTTTATATGAATATTGGAGCACGATCCAAATATAAAAATTTAAATAATCTAACACTAACAGCCCAAACTACCAATTCCATCATTTCTTTAGAATCCAAAGTAAATTCAATTGTTGACTATTGAAGTCTCAATTGCAAAGTCTCTATTCTCTAATACTGTTATGATCTCCCTGCTGCGGGTTCACTTGGTGGTGGCTAACTTGCATAATTTGAGTTGGACTCTGTTTACAGCTCTTATCCACCCGATTACTTTGGTAAGTCAATAATCCGTTTTGCGAACTGCAACGGCATCTCTTCAACTAACTATAATTGGACCACGCACACGTCCAACAAGATTGAAAACATACGGGAACATAACAGGCTGGGAAATATACTGGAATTAGAAGCGATAATATCCCACCATGATCCTTCTTGTTTGGTAAGCTAGATGGATTTCTTTTGTAGTGGGACTCAAGGATTTCCACCAACGAACCCACTGTTTGATTTTTCTTAATCCAACAAAGTAGAAAACAACCTGTAGGAGCCTCTACAAAAATACATGAATTTTAGAAATAAAAAACTTGACATAAGGACATTTATAAGGACATTTTGGAATAGGGATATTGTAGAATAGCAGAATTTTTAGAAGTGAAAGTGGTATGGATATTATTCATCTGAATTTTTTTTCGTATCTAAATCAATTTGGATACAGATAAAAATTTAAGGATCCAACTAATATTCGTATCTACATCCATATCCGTTAAAAAAAATGGATATGGATATGGATAGATACCTATCTAATCCATATCTGAATATTCAAATTTACATATTTTATATAAATTTATATAATATTTATTATTTTTTTAAAAAATATATAATCATATAAATATATTATTAACTTAATTTATTATTTATTTATTAATATTTTTGAATCTATAGTCATAAAATTTAATTATCTAAGTTATATCTATGATTATATCCATACTTTTAATATCTAAATAGTATTTATATCTATTTAAAATAAATATAGATATAATTTTTACATCTAAATAATATCCATATTCATATTAATATTTATTAAATAAAATAAATATAAATATAGATATGAATATGTTGATATCCGATCCGTATCCGATCCAATTTTAGTTTTAAAATTTTTTCATAAAATATTAATATAATTATATAATTTTTAAGATAAAATAAATTATTTTTAATCTATTTTTAGAATAAAATAAATATTATATAAATTATATAATTTTTAGTTTTTGTTTTTTTTATTTTTACGAGGCATCATTGGTTGAGGAGACCTCTCCTATTCTCTGGTGAGGCGTCACACGTGACAGGAGAGCGCCAAGTTTTATTCTCCTCTAAAAAATTATTTTAATATATATATATTTTTTAAATTTTATATATATATATTTTTAGAATATTCAGCTGATGTGATCGGTCTGTCCCGTGTCATATATCTACTTTTATATATATATATATATATATATATATATATATATATATATATATATATATATATATATATTTTTTTTTTTTTTTCAAACAGTTGTAACCATGGATGAGGGGGAAGGGTAGATAAGCAAAAAAAAAATCCTGTTGCCATGACCTATGGACCCTCAGGCACCAGCTGAAGACCAGAAGCGTTGCCCATGAAGGTTGCGAATCGTCCCGGCGCGTGCAGCCAGATCTATCTCTCTATCTCTCCATTTATCGAGCTTCGCTCGTGACTACTTCCGCTCCCACATGCTCGTACTGGAATATCAGGACGCCCGTCACATCGCATTGCATCCCAGACCTCTCGTTTTTTGCCTTCGCAAAACTTTATTCACACAGACGCAAATGATGTGCGCAATGATGTCCCCGGTGGGACACATGCGTCTGTGTTTGATGGGACGCACCAATCGCTGGGTTTGAATGGGACGCACCAATCGCTGGGTTTGAAAGGGACCCAGCGATATGTTATTTCTTTTTCTAAATTAAAACCACTCGCCACGATCTATTCTCCACGATTACCCCATTTCATTTTTTAGATGCTTTGTGGTGCATGTATACTAATAAAAAAGTTTATATACATAGAAGAGGGCCTTAATGAACTGTTTTGACATCAATCATCATCGTCGTCTCTATTATTAATTTATTTAATTTTTTATGATCACACCTAACTTCAATTGGTAGCCGGGTTCTGGCCTTTGACTTGAATGCTATTCACAAGATCGGAGAGGGAAAGGTGGAAAGGGAATATTGATTTCGGCAGCCGCCCCTCCATCTTGTCCTTCTTTGGCGCTTCAATTAAAGACCACCAATGTGCCACCAAAATATTAAAAATATATATATATATATAAAAAATGGCACAGGCCACCAAATCTACCGTGGATTCAAGAAGTTTTTTTTTTTTTTCCCTCTTTTGATAAAAGGATTTAAGAGGTTAAAGTCCATGGAGAATTACCATATAGGATAAAGACGATAGCCCTGAATTTAGCCGCAGACCAATACATTTTCGTAATGGCTTTATCGGCTTTTCTTATATATATATATATATAGAACATATGGATTATTATATATTTAAAAAATAATTTAGGGATGTGGATGAAAGATATCATATTCTTTTAGATATTTATAGAAAAATTAATGATATTTTGATTAAAAAAACTTGATAGAGAGTTAAAGATGAAGTATATCCATTTAATTTTATAATATAATATAAATATTTATATACTTATATTTTAATATATAGAGTTGTATAGTTGCTTGTTAGATTATACATCTTGTTGCGGTTAATTCATCTGTGTCTGTAATCAAACGTCGAAAAATCTGCAAACACAAGTCCATACTGACCGTAGTCGGCTCTGATGGAGATCCTCCTATGCTAAAGTTAGTGGATGGAGTGATCGAATATAAAAAATGAAGAACAAGATAGCAGAATTTGCTTTTAGAATAATCTGCCTCCCCCATAAATGATCTGTTTACCTTTCTTTTATAGGCATCGGGTAGTAACTGCTTAGCACATGAGTCCCTCTTTTTCTGATGTAGCATAATCGTAGGTTGGTAATTAAATTATCAATTAATTATTGTCATCTATTTTTCTTGAAAATGATTTCGTAGAGTCGATCGAAAATCAGTTAAGCTGTTTGGGAAGCTCTCATTGGTCAGTTGGTAGATTTGGGATTGATCGATCATTATCGATCGGCTTTGTATCGATGGTTCATCAATCGACTGAATTTATATCGATCGATTGTCGATCAACTAACTTTGCATCGATTGACCGTCAGTGCCGAATGATCGTTGGCAGGATTATTTGGGACCGACTGATCGATTGATCGACCAATTGAATATCAGTCGATCGACTTGAAATCTAATTGTCGTTCATCATAATAACTATCCATCGGATAATCATGCATCGGTGAGCATTAATTTTTTGTCAGTCCTTTTGCATCATCGATCGTTAGTCGACTGATGATAATTACCAATCAACGATCGATCAATTTTTGATTGACGGATTGGACGGTGGATTGGTATTCTTCAACACACCTATTTGTTAATTTAATCATAAATGTATATTCAAACCTATGACCATGAGATGGCGTTATTGCTGAGGAACTTAGTATCTTATAGTAATCCTTGTGCATATGCGCTGCCAACAAATATCATCAATTCCATGGTTAATTGATCTATTCATCATGATATAGAGGTTCTTTTATGTTTTACAAATACTGCATGAGAGAACAATAATACAAGAGATCATAGAATTGCTGACTACTTTATAATTAATATATGACTTGTACAAGGGATCGAATTAGCGAGCCAGTAGTCGGCAAGGAACTGCTCAATCGTGACGATAATATGCTTTATCAAATTAGACCATTAAATTCGTTAAAAATTATTTACATTATGCAATATACTCATTCAAAATATGTTATGATATTTCATATTTTAATAACTATATCTTTTTATAAAAATTCAAGCTTTTCTCTATGATAAAAAAATAAAATTATTTCAAATAGTTTTGATTAAAGAATTTAAAAATATCAAAAAAATCAAAAATATCAATATATTCCTATATTTATGTATATTTTTTTCTTATAGTTTTTCTTAAAATAGAGATAATTTTATTTTCACTACGATTAAAGAGTAATAATAATATTTAATATAAAATATGGTTGATTAATAGTCGACACTCTTAGCCAAATCAACCTCACATGGTACCTAGAATCGAAATGTATATTTTTAATTAAAATTTTTATTTTGTGTTAGCTAATCACATTGTCAAATTAAGAGTATTTTTGACATATTAATAAGAAAAAAATATAGATGACCTATAAATTGATACCTAGCAATTAATCATAAATATGGATAAAATAATATTTTATGGTATTTACTAAAAATATCTTTAAAGTAACATCATGGAATTTATGATTAAGATAGACTAGACAATACCCAGCAATTCATCACTAATATGGGGTGAAGCATTATTTCCTAGTTTTTTTTTTCAAAATGCTACTAAATAATATTGTGAATTTTAAGATATAGATGAGCTGTAAATTAATATCTTATAATTTATTATAAATATAGAGAAAAGTATCATTTTTCAATATATATTTTTAAAATATGATTAGAATAATATCACGGCTCAGATATACGTGTATGCACACACACGTACATATATACATATAAGGAAGAGAAAGTCGTCGGAGAGGCTATGCGAACGATTTTCAACTCATCAATGTAGTCATCGGACGACGCACTCCATGCATACAGTATCATGGACGTAAAATAGGAGCATCGTTCATGTTCATAAATTTTTTTTAAAAAAAAATTAAAAAAGCATGAAGTCAGCTATTAATTTGTTGGCTTCATTATTTTTGATTTTTTTTAAAAAAATTAAAAAATAAAATGAGCAAATCAAGTACCAGCTTAACTATTCATCCATATTTTTAAAAACTGCAATGAAGGAACGAGAGCAGTTGCTCCTGTTCCATGGCCATGGCTCCGTCTGTACGGCATTCACTGCTCGATGGCCATGACGGCCATCCGATAAATTCCAATGGTCCCTCTTTCAACTACACCTTTCGTTGATACATTGCTTCTTTCCTCTCTCTCTCTTTCTCGCTCATTTAAAAATTTTATCGGATAATAATTGAGCCATGGAGGCTTTCGTGGGCCACTATCGGATAATATAGTCATTTTGTGAATGACTTAAAAGTACAATATCTAAAAAAAAAATTTAGACTCTACTCTTTATACCAAGAACCTAACCTAAAAAAGATAAAATGTAGAAAAATGGAGCTGAGATGGAAAATTAGAAGAAGCAAGAGTCATAATTGATAGTCCATAGGAGTTCATGAATAAGTATCTTTGAGAAACGATACAGCTCTCTGTACTATTTTGTTGTAGCAAGGCTTCATATTATCGAAAAGATGCATGCTGGAGAGCTGATTGAATTGGTTCAATGTGGATCACGAGCAGCCTATAAAAAAAAAAATTAAAAATTGGTGAGATACCTCCCAATGCTTAAGTCAGCTGAAGTCTTGTCAATAGATAGTAGAAATGGAAGATTTAGAAAAGTAGAATGAGAGGATTTGAGGGAAGAAGGGCTCGATCTTTCTTCAGTGAAAAAGTCAGGAATCAATTTCAGCAGAGTTTTGGTTTTGTGAATTTGTGTTTATCTTGGAGGGATACCCTATCCCCTATTTATAGAAGATTCCCTTAGGCCTTAAGAAAAGTTTGTTAGGCCATTAGTTTGTTATGGCTACAGCTGTTGACCATTTATCTTGATGGCAATTAGCTAGAATACAGCTGGAGAAGGATCACAATTTGATTGGAGCACAGTTGGCGCTTGACTAACTATTAGAATATATCGAGGTCAGTAAATTATTGATTTGGCTCATATGACGAGGTCGGAGATTTGCCAATCTTAATACGAATTGAGCCTATAGTAGTTAATGACATCGATATTATACCGATCTCGAATATTAAGCTGGTCATTCTGATCCTATCGTAGATTATTGTTGACGAGATCGGTCGAAATCTAATCTTCATAGAGCGTGACTACCGCTATTCTTCAGGATGACAGTGCTAATCGATCTGAAATTCATTATAGTCGATTATCTACCAATCTGAACCTGATCACTTGATCGATTTGGCTTTGGCTGAGTCTGGCCTCTAGATCAATTTTTTACCAACCTGATACCAAATTTTTTGTACATCTATAATCTGAGATGGTGGCTCTTTGATGATGCCACATGTCCAACAGTGGTTGACTATACCAATAGTTGCCTTCCACTTTCTAGACTTGGAGTGAAATTCTTTCAATGATGAGTGTGAAAGGTCATCTCAAAGGTCACCCATTGCATCAAGAACCATGCCAAGCGACCATCAGATTTGATTTTCAAATTATTCAAAAAAATAGGCCACCTCATTCCTCGTAAACACCGTACTCTGGCATTTAAGAAAGCATGAAAGAGAGTGAGACCATCATTGGCTGTGCTACTGTAATTCAGGCAGCGTGTGGCACATGGCGCTCATCTATGGGCCGACTAAACCGCCATACGAAATAAGCTTTCATGGTCAGATCTGAGTGGTCGCATCGAAATGGCTTTTCTGTAACCTTTTTGGATTATTTATAAGTGGTTTAAATCTAATGATAGGCAGGTTAATCTGAGCCATTATTTCTTCCTATATATAGGGCACTTTGTCCATTCCTCTTTCACTTTACTGCTTTTCTCCTGAAGCAAGAGTCTTGCTGCCAAGGAAGCTTTCGGATGCCCAATCGACCATTGGAGAGAGCGGCTCCAGTGATTGCTAGAGCTTGGAGGGAGTTGCCGAAAGCAACGAAGAAGGCTTTCTTTCCTCCTTTGGTAGGATCCTCTTTCCTTCCCTTAGGATTTAGAGTTTCTCCTTAGGATTTCCTTCTTCCATTCTTCTCTATTTTTTAGCTTTTCTTCTTCATCCATGTCTTCTAAGGAGAGTACTTCTCCTACCGACAGTGAAAAGAGAAAATCAATCTTGGGTGGCCATAACATTTGGTCAACCCAGCCCCTACTTGCCCTTGAGATGGACAATCCATCTTAGGGGTCCATCAAGGCCAGTGTCTCTAGCAATAATGATTCATAATCTCCGGTGAGGAGATTCTTGGACTATTTCGGTCCTAACACTAAGCACTCCATTCTAATAGATGCTGACCTGGAGAAGCTCAGGAAGAAATATTCCATCTCTGATAGCTTTCAACTCATAGCTCCCAGTCCAAGTGATCGGATTACACGGCCTCCTGAGGATTGTGTAGCCTTCTATGATGAAGTACTTCAGTTTGGGTTGCACTTCTTTCTTCATCCATTTATTTGTAATGTATTAGATTACTATGGCATACAACTGACCTAAGACATCTTCAATGTCATTAGGATTATCTTGGTTTTCATCATTTGCTATAGTTTTGCTGCCATTAGCCTTAGGACTTATTTTATTCTAAAAAAACACCATACTGAAAAAGACTGGTGGTATTTCTCACCTTGGTCAAATTATAAATTCGATCCTTTCCTCCCTTCTTCAATTCATAATTGAAAAAGTCGTTTCTTTTTTGTTTCCTCCGATATTCCCTGGGGTTTTGATATTTGCTGGGGTAGATTTCGGCTAAACTAGAACTTTAATAAATCCATTTTACCTGAAGATAAGGAGGCCTTAAATGAGCTACTAGGTATGAAGATGCCCAAGCTCAGTCAACTGGTGATGGATCAATCACTATTCGACTCCAGCATCAGTTTCATCTTTCTCAAGAGTGAGCTTGTTTTTGAATTTTCTTTGAATTTCTTTGTATTTAATTTTTATCTAATCACATTTTTCTTTGATTACTGTAGCACTCATGAGGTTTGATCCATGACGGCTGGCGGACCAAAGAAAGAGAAAGTTGGAGTCTTCCAACCCTCCACTAGTGAAAAAAGGAAAGAAAAAAGAAGTCATCAACTCCACCTTAGCATCTTCCCAAGCTGTGCCTCCTTCCACCACAGGGGCGATCATAATCAGCACGGGGCCCATCAGTGCCCATCCCTCTCCAACATCTTCCCCGATGTCCAAGGGACATCGGGATTCTACTGAGGTGGTTCGACCACCTCCCAAGAAGTCAACCATCCGTCCGAGATCCAATCTTGCTTTTGCACCATGGCAGCCTAGTCCACCAACTACGTCGACTTTGGTTCTAACAAGCCAGACTTGGCCCACCGATGGATCAAAGATTCCTTCGGTGGATCCTCCATCATCTTCTA
Organism: Cocos nucifera; assembly: GCA_006176705.1. Taxonomy (NCBI): domain Eukaryota; kingdom Viridiplantae; phylum Streptophyta; class Magnoliopsida; order Arecales; family Arecaceae; genus Cocos; species Cocos nucifera. Next base: position 684,175 of record QRFJ01000474.1, on the reverse strand, counting down.
TCAACTAGATCGATCTATCCTAGGCTTCCATGTGGGACACCCCAACCCTCAGAAAGGACTTGCTTTATGTTGTGATGCCGTAGCATGATTTGCACGTCTGAACGAGGGATATGGAGCCTAAAGAACTGCTGAACCAAGGATTTAGCTACCTTCTAGATGTAAGGAAGTCCTCTCCTCTCCTACTTCTTCTTCTTCTTCTTCTTTTTGAGGTCAGTTCTATAACGATCTAGCTATTCTTACATCAATTTTATACTAAGCTGATATCTTCCTTTCTCTTTTCTTTTGCCAGTCCACCTTCTTTTTCTGATGGTTTGTCGAGCACGTACGTTGGCTTGGTGAGAATAAGAAGTCATTAGAAGAGATCCTGCAGTCTACAAAGGACTGTCTGAAGATGGTGGAAGAAAAGGCCACCAAAGAGGAGAAGACCGCCATGGGGCTTGTTGGGAATAAATTTCGCTCCCATCGAAGTCCAGTCTAATGCTTAGCCTAATGTAACTGGCAATTATGAAAGAGCTTCGATCAAAAATTCTCCATCCAGTGGTTGAACCCCAGTCGAACTTCTTCAGCGACCGAACCCTAGTCGAACTTCTTCAGTAGCCAGACTCCTCTAGCAGTCGAACTCCTTTCGGATTTCTTCCTTAGTCGAACTCCTCCAAGACTTCTCCATCAGTTGGCCCTCCCAGCTTTCGGACCTCTCCTTCAATCAAATTTCTCCAGGAGCGGAACTCCTTCTGGACCTTTCCTTCAGTCGGATACCTCTAGGAGTCAAACTTCTTCGAAATCTCTCCTTCAGTCAGATTCCTCCAAGAGTCGAACTCCTTCCGAACCTCTGCTTCAATCAAATTTCTTCAGGAGCCAAACTCCTTTCAAACCTCTCCTTCAGTCGGATGCCTATAGGAGTTGAACTTCTTCTTCAGTCGGATGCCTATAGGAGTCGAACTCTTTCCAGACCTCTCCTTCAGTCGGATACCTCCAAGAGTCGAACTTCTTTTGAGCCTCTCTTTCAATCAAATTCCTCCAAAAGTCGAACTTCTTTCGGACCTCTCCTTCAGTCGGATGCCTACAAGAGTTGTACTCCTTTCGGATCTCTCCTTCAGTCGAATTTTTCTAGGAGCCGAACTCCTTTTGGACCTCTTCTTCAGTCGAATACCTTCGAGAGCCGAACTTCTTTCAAATCTCTCCTTCAATCAGATACCTACAGGAGCCAAACTTCTTTCAAACTTCTTCTTCAGTCAGATGCCTACAGGAGCCAAACTTTTTTCGAACCTCTTCTTCAGTCGAATATCTCCAAGAGCCGAACTCCTTTCGAACCTCTCCTTCAATTAAATTCCTTCAGAAGTCAAACTCCTTCCGGATCTCTCCTTCAGTCGAATGCCTACAGGAGTCGAACTTCTTTCAAACCTCTTCTTTAATAGAATTTCTTCAGGAGTCGAACTCCTTCTGGACCTCTCTTTCAGTCGGATACCTTCGAGAGCCGAACTCCTTTCAAATCTCTTCTTCAGTTGGATTCCTCTTAGAGCCGAACTTCTTTTGGATCTCTCCTTCAATCAGATTTTTTTAGAAGCTGAACTCCTTCCAAACCTCTCCTTCAGTCGGATACCTCTAAGAGCCAAACTCCTTCCGAATCTCTTCTTCAATTAGATTCCTCCGGGAGTCGAACTTCTTCCGGACCTCTCCTTCAGTTGGATTCCTCCAAGAGTCGAACTCCTTTCGAACTTCTCCTTCAGCCAAACTTCATCTGAATTTCTCTAGCAGATTACTTTTAGATTTCAAGAGTATTCCTCTTAGATGATCTCCTTTAGACGTATTTCCTTCAGAAGTCTGAACTCCTCTGAAATTGATATATGTCAAAGTTCTTTACTAACCAATGTCTGCTTTCTCCAAACTATGACTATTAAATCTCGACGATGATCACTATCAGTCTGACGACACCCCTCTCACCGTAGTAAACTCTATGCGATCTCGAGTGGCCCACTATCGGATGGTTATGGTTGTCACTATCAGTCTGACGATACTTCTCTCTCCATATCAAATTCCATGCGGCCTCGAGTAGTCCGCTATCAGACGGTTATGGCTGTCACTATCAATCTGCTACAGACTTCGTCTATAAAAGGAGATCCTCATATATATTTTCTCTAAGCTCTCTTCTCCTTTCCAAAACTCTACCGAACTCTTTCCTGAGCACTTCATTTCTATTTGCCAGAAGAGCTGACTTGATCATCGAAGGATCCTGTCGGAGCCACCACCACCAACTCCACATGAAACTTTATTTTATAGGTCACCGACGTTGATCTCTTCCTTAGCTCCAGCTCGATCCAACGTCAATCAGATTCTGCATCAATAGAATTGGCGCTAGAAGAAGGGCCCTCTATTTTTTAGGTATCCTTATTCTTAAAGAAATGCTCAGTCGATCTTGTGAATCTTCTTCTTCAAGGTTCATCTCCATCCTCTCCCTTAATTTTGAGAAATACCTCCAAAGAGGATGACTACCCGGAGATCTACCACTTCTACTATCAGATTTGGGCCAGATCTGTCTATCCCTGCTCCATCACCAGTGCTTCAATCTTCTTCTCCATTGGCGATCATGGTAGATCTGAAGTAGTTTAACCTGCTGATGCAGTGGGTTTAGAGCCTCACCGAAATGGTGCAGGCCATGCGGCAGCCTTTGATGGTGGTTCCATCAGAAAACCTATTGTCAGGATGTCAGAAATCGATCCCAAGGAGGAGCACTTGGGCTAGCATACTCGTCGCCCTTGGAAAGAAGAAATAGAGAGTAGAGGATCTTTGCTTGAATCATGATTCTTCTTCGAAAGGGACCTTCCCCATCTACAATCGAAAGCCTTCCAAGATTTACGATTGAGATGACATCCTCGATTAAAAACTATGAAAGATGGATCGATGGATTAAGAAACTCTACCACATCATCTCGGTTCACCATGATGATGTCTGCATCGATTCCTCTTTCTCTCTCTAAATTATGCAAGAGCTCATTCCGTCGAATTTTAAGCTCCCCTAATTTAAAATCTACGATGAAATCTCTGATCTGATCGATCACTTGGAAGCCTTTCGGACCATGATGCTGCTCCATAGCACACCAAATGCCATATTATGCCGAGCTTTTTCATCTACCTTAAAGAAAGCAGGAAGAAATTGGTACTCAATGTTGAAGTTGGGTATAATTTTCTTCTTTGATCAGATGAACCATCAATTTATGGCTTATATTGTTAGCAGCTGACGTTTTCATCGAGATTTAAATTCTCTGATGAATATCAAGTAGATGGAGGAAGAATCTATTCAGGTTTATATCATCTGATTTAATGCTACTGCATTGGAGGTTCGAAACCTAAACCAATCTTTTGCAATGGCCACACTCAAGGATGGCCTTCAGAAGAATAATTTATTATTTTTCCTGAAGAAGAAATATCCCAGGAACTTTGCCAATCTGCTAGCTCAGGCTGAGGGATATTTTCGAATGAAAGAAGTCTTCAAGTTGAAGGATGAGGAAGGCGGAGGAGAGTGGCATAGATCCGCTGTTGATGGAGGGCCGAATGAAGTTTGGCTGTACTCATGGACTTTCTCTGAGTGCAAGCGAGTCCAAACTCTCCATCGAACTCGTCATCAAAGAAGCTCCGATAGAAAGATGCGAAGAAATTCTACCCCTGGAAGGTTCCACAACTATGCCCCCCTTAATTCTCCTAAAACTCAAGTTTTGATGAAAATCAAGAATCAGCTACCAAGATCAGAAGAATTACAATCTTCCCCAAATAAGCACAATCAAAGTAAGTATTGCCTCTACCATCGTGACCACAGCCACGATACTGAAGAATGCATTTAGCTCTAATACAAAATCGAGGAGCTCATCAGGAGAGGCCGGCTGAGTCAATTCCTCAGATGCCGATCTGAAGCAAGAATAGATCGGCCATGGCACTGCCACAACCAGAACCACCAATGAGGGAGGAACAATAAGAAGATTGACGGCCTCTCGACATCATCAACACTATCTCTAGGGGACTTAGTTCTTCGGCGAGTCGTCATCCCTCAGTCTTAATGTCAGAAAAAGCTTATCCCAAATTGAGAAGGCCAGTATGAAATAGAGAAGATTGTCCAGTCCGAAACTTATCGCTTAAAGGAGCTTGGAGGAACAACGCTCCCACGACCTTGAAATTTAAAAAATTTGAGGATGTACTATCAGCAATTTTTCTTCAATAAAACTCCTCCATTTCAATATTATTATTTCTTGGTGCAAAAACTATATGATGATAGAGAAGAAGCAATCAATAGTGGCCATGTTAGAAACAGAAGGAGAACCTCATCCTAACATGAGCAAGTTGAAGTCCTTCAACCTCGGCTGGAGATAAGATCTCTCCTAAGCTTCAACATCAACATCAATAGGAGATAAGATCTCCTTCAACCTCGGTTGGAGATAAGATTTTCTCCGAGCTTCAACGTCCACATCAATAGGAGATAATATCTTCTTCAACCTTAGCTGAAGATAAGATCTCCTCCGAGCTTCAACGTCCATGTCAACAGGAGATAAGATCTCCTCCGAGCTTCAACGTCAACATCAACAGGAGATAAGATCTTCTTCAATCTCGGTTGGAGATAAGATCTCTCTTGAGCTTTAACGTCAATAGAAGATAAGATCTCCTTCAACCACGATTGAAGATAAGATCTTTCCTAAGCTTCAACAGGTGTAGAGCCTGGAAAAAAACTTCGATAGTCATCTTTTTTGTACTTCCTTCCTTCGAATTTTGAACTCAAAAATAGAGGGACTATTGTTGGGGATAAATTTTGCTTCCACCAAAGTTTAGTCTGATGCTTAGCCAAATGTAACTGGCAATTATGGAAGAGCTTTGACTAAAAATTCTTTCTCTAATGATCGAACCTTAACCGAACTCCTTCAGCGGTCGAATCCCAGTCGAACTCCTTCAATAGCCGAACTCCTTCAGCGGTCGAACTTCTTTCGAACTTCTTCTTCAGCCGAGCTCCTCCTAGACTTCTCCATCAGTCAGGCCCCCCTAGCTTTAGGACCTCTCCTTTAATCTGATTCCTCTAGGAGCCAAACTCCTTTTGGACCTCTCCTTCAGTCGGATACCTCTAGTAGCCAAACTCCTTCCAATCTCTCCTTCAGTCAGATTCCTCTAGGAGCCAAACTCCTTTTGAACCTCTCCTTCAATCAGATTCCTTCAGGAGTCAAACTTCTTCTGAAACTCTCCTTTAGTTGGATGCCTATAGGAGTTAAACTCTTTCTAGACCTCTCCTTCAATTGGATACCTCTAGGAGTCGAACTCCTTCCGGACCTCTTCTTCAATCGAATTCCTCTAGGAGCCAAACTCCTTCTGAACCTCTTCTTCAGTCGAATGCTTATAGAAGCCAAACTCCTTCCGAACCTCTCCTTCAGTCGGATGCCTACAGGAGTCGAACACCTTTCGAACTTCTTCTTTAGTCGGATGCCTATAGGAGCCGAACTCATTTCGGACCTCTCCTTCAGCCAGATTCCTCCAGGAGCCAAAACTTCTTTCGGACCTTTCCTTTAGTCGGATATCTCCGAGAGCCGAACTCCTTCCGAATCTCTTCTTCAGTCGGATGTCTATAGGAGCCAAACTTCTTCTGAACTTTTTCTTCAGTCGGATGCCTACAAGAGCCGAACTTCTTCCAAATCTCTCCTTCAGTCGGATATCTTCAGGAGCTGAACTCCTTTCAGACCTCTCCTTCAATCGGATTCCTCCATAAGTCGAACTTCTTTCGAATTTTTCCTTCAGTCGAATGTCTATAGGAGCCGAACTCCTTCTAGACTTCTCCTTCAGTCGAATGCCGCTAGAAGCCAAACTCTTTCTGGACCTCTTCTTTTATCGAATTTCTTCAGAAGCCGAACTCTTTCCAAACCTCTCCTTCATTCAGATTTCTTCAGGAGCCGAACTCCTTCCTGACCTCTCATTCAGTCGGATACCTCCAGGAGTTGAACTTCTTTCGAATTTCTCCTTCAGTCGGATTCCTTCAGGAGCTGAACTTCTTTTGGATCTCTCCTTTAGTTGAATTTCTCTAGGAGCCCAACTGCTTCTAGACCTCTTCTTCAGTCAGATTTTTTTAAGAGCTAAACTTCTTTCGGACCTCTCCTTCAATCAAATTCCTCTAAGAGCCGAACTTCTTTCGGACCTCTCCTTCAGTCGGATACCTTCAGAAGCCAAACTCCTTCCGAATCTCTTCTTCAGTCGGATTCCTACAGGAGCCAAACTTCCTTCAGACTTCTCCTTTAGCCAAACTTCATCTAGTTTCCTCCAATGGATTACTTTCAGATTTTAAATAGTATTTCTTCTACATGATCCCCTCTAGACGTATTCTCTTTAGGAGTCCAATCTCCTCTGAAATTGATATATATCAAAGTTCTTCACCAACCAATGCTTGCTTTCTTCAAACTTTGGCTATTAAATCTCGACGAACGGTCACTATCAGTCTGACGATATCCCTCTCTCTGTAGCAAATTCCATGCAGCCCCGAGCAGCCCACTATTAGATGGTTATGGTTGTTGCTATCGATCTAACGACACCCCTCTCTCTATACGAAACTCCATGCGGCCCCGAGCAGTCCACTACCGGATGATTATGGCTGTCACTATCAATCTGCTACAGGCTCCATCTATAAAAAGGGATCCTCAGATATATTTTCTCTAAGCTCTCTTCTTCTTTTCAAAACTCTGCCAAACTCTTTTCTGAGCACTCCATTTCTGTTAGCCAGAAGAGCTGACTTGATTATCGGAGGATCCTATTGAAGCCACTACCATCGACTCTGAATGAAACTTTATTTTATAGGTCACCGATGGCGACCTCTTCTTCAGTTCTAGCTTGATCCGACATTGACTAGATCTTACACCAACAGGACTGAAGAAGCAGCTCCTAAAGAAGCTCAACGAAATGACGGAGAAGAATAAAGCCCTACTGGACCTTCATGGAAAGATCAATAAGGAAGAAGAAAAGCTGCTGGAGCTGCAGCGAGAGGTCTCTAGAATTTTTGATCTAGAGACAAAAATAAGGGAGCTAGAGAGAATGGTAACCTCCTGAGATGAGACGCTGGCTGCTCGGGACAAGATGCTCCTGATCTACCAAAGGGACCTGGAGCACTAGAAGACTGTCGTCGATCGCGCCATGGAGGAATATAAGTCCTTCAAAGATTTTATGGAGGAGGTCACAGAGGCTACAGGAGAGGCCTTCGAAAGCGGCTTCTATAACTGTAAGGAGCTTGTTGAAAATTTTTTTTCAATTTAGACCTGAGTGGCGTTATCATGGAACCCAATCTTGCTCTGGTTGCAGGAATGGAGGCCCAGTTGACACCAACGATGGATTTTGCTGTAGAAGTGCCGCAGCTTACCCTAGAGGTGCTCATCATTTTGCCTATGCTAGAGGTGGAGGCTCTGAACCCCGTCGAGGCCCTAACATCTACTCCAGCTTCTACCCCAGCGCCTGCTGAAGTTATCTTTCTAGGGAATGATACAACAGATGTTGTCCCTCCCAAAGCTCCTCAGGCAGATGCTTGATTTTATAATTTTTTTTAATTTTTGTTTCTATCTTTTATATCGGCCTAATTTGGGCTTTTTTAAAATGATTTTTTCAAATGAAATAAATTTTCTATTTTCAACTGACTACTTTCCTTGTATGTGACGTCGAATTTCTCCGACTTGATGTAACTTGTTGTAATGCCTTGTACATTTTGTCTCAAATTTTTTTTAAAGTAATAATAAAGTGACTTCACCTCGATCAATTTTTGATGTAAGTGGCCTTTGATTATTAGTAATCACACTAATTTGGAGATCAGTATTAGACAGGAGTCCAGCATAACCTCGATCCTAAGATCGGTAATTAATAGAAATTCATGATAATTATCAATACGGAGGTTGATAGTTAATAAAAATCTCATATAATTCAATAGCTTCAACCCATAGGTTGGTAATCGATAGAGATTTAATATAACATCGACACTAAGGTCAGCAATCGATAGAAGTCCAAGATAACTTCAATCTGGAGATCGGTAACCAATAGAAATTCATAATAACATTGATCTAGAGATCAATAATTAATAAGAATTCATGATAACATCGATTGGAGGATCGATATTTAATTGAGATTCATAATAACATCGATTCAAAGATTGGTATTTAATCAAAATTTATGATGCTGGATCGATATTTAGTTAAGAATCCATAATAACATCAATCCAAAGATCGAGCTTTAAGAATCGGTGGAGATCTTATCTTCTGTGCCCATCGAGACTTTGTCGATCTGGAGATCGAACTTTAAGAATAGTAGAGATCTTATCTCCTATGCCCATCAGGGCTCTACCAATTTGGAGATCGAACTTTAAGAATAGTGAAGATCTTATCTTCTATATCCATCAGAGCTCTGTCGATCTGATGATCGAACTTTAAGAATACTAGAGATCTTATCTTCTATGCCCATCGAGGCTCTGTCAATCCAGAGATCGGACTTTAAGAATAGTGAAGATCTTATCTCCTATGTCCATCGGAGCTCTATCAATCTAGAGATTGAATTTTAAGAATAGCAGAGATCTTATCTCCTGTGCCCATCGGGGTTTGGTCAATCTGGAGATCGAACTTTTGCCGAAGTGATCAAAAGCTCTTATTCGAAATTCATTAATAGTATATTCATTAATAGTATATTCTAAGATTTTTAAATGGGATAAAATTTTTAAAGCTCTTATTCGAAATTCATTAATAGTATATTCTAAGATTTTGTACATTTCATATCTTAGGAATACTCGAACCATCTAGATTCTTGATTTTATAGACTCCCGATCGAATTACCTCAATAACTCGCTATGGTTCTTTCTAATTTAGAACAAGTTTTTCTTGTTTTATGGATTTTGAAACTTTTGCTCGATGAAGGACCTGGTCACCTTTTTGGAAAATTTTTGGCCTCACCTTGGTATTGTAATACCTAGCTACTTTTTGTTTATAAGTTGCCATTCGGATTTGAGCTCTTTCTCTATTTTTTTTAGTAAATCCAAGTCGATTCTCAATCGATTTGAATTACTTTCTTCATAAAGTTTTCTACTCTTGATGTTGGGAGGCCAATTTCTATAGGTATTACCGTCTCTGATCCAAACATGAGTTTGAAGGACGTTTCTCCGGTTGATCACCTAGGAGTGGTTCTATAAGCCCAGAGAATATTATACAGCTCATCAATCCACAGATTTTTGGCTTCAGTGAGTCCAATTTTTAGACCTTAAAAAATTATCTGATTTATGACTTCAACTTTTTTATTAGACTGTGGATACCCCACCGAAGTTAATCTATGGTTGATGTGTAGCTCAAAATAGAATTTTTTAAATTTTTCATTATCAAATTACTTTTCGTTATTAGTGATGATTATCTAGGAAAGGCCAAAATGGCAGATGATTGATTTTCAGATAAAATTCTGTATCTTTCTTTTCATGATTTATGCTAGTAGTTCAGCCTCCATCGATTTAGTGAAGTAATTAATCTACAACGACCACCAAAAATTTTCTTTATCCCATTGCCATGGAGAATGGTCCCAGGATATCTATTCCTGAAATAGCAAAAGGCCAAGGGACAGTTATGAAAATGAGTTCAGTAGCTAGTTGATGTTGAATGTTAGCATACATTTGACATCGGTCGCACATATTAACGAGATCAATTGCATTCTTTTGTATGGTCGATGAATAATATTTCTGTCGAATGACTTTATATGCTAAAGATCTATCCCCTAGGTGGTTGCAATAAATTTCCTCATGAACCTTTCGAAAAATGTAATCAGCCTCTGAGGGCCTCAGACATCGAAGTAAGAAGAAAGAAAATGATCTTTTGTAGAGTCTTTCATCTAGGATAACATACCAGAAAGCTTACCTCTTAGTTTTTCTTGCATCTACAGGATCATTGGACAATATTCCTTTGCCCAAGTACTCTATTATTGGATCCATCGAACTTGGTTCGTGATCTAGTTGAGCGATCGTCTGAACCTCTAGGCTGGGTTTTTCAAGAATTTTAATGAATATTTTTTGATCAAGGTTGGAATATTCTGACATAGCAAGATGTGAAAGTGCATCAGCTCAAAAATTCTCTGATCTTGGTATTTGAATAATTTTGAGGTCAGAAAAACTTTTGAGTAATTTTTTTGTATTATGTAAATACTAAGACATAATGAAATCTTTAATTTCATAATGGTCTCGTGCCTGTCCGACGATAAGCTAAAAATTCGTAAAAATCTTGAGCTTCTTAATATTGAGTTCTTTAGCCATTCTGAATCCTGCAATGAGAGCTTTATATTCTGCTCCATTATTGAAGGTTTTAAAATTAAATTTTAGAGCATGTTTAGTGGTTGCTCCTGCTGGAAATGGTGTTCTAAACCCAATCATCAGCTTATTGACGGTTGTGCTTATTCTTATATTTATATTTAAATTATAAATAAATAAAAATTATTTTAATATTTTTTTTATCATAAATTCTTTCATCTTTTAATGAACTCCTTAGAATTATTTAGAATTAATAGAGAAGAATTTATCATTTAGTTCTTAAACCTGTTCACGATCAAATGATACATTGTTATCTAGAATAATAATATTTATCGACTATAGATCATTGTGTGCCATATAGATTGGTTGTCCTCTTAATCAAAGAGTATGTAGACACTGATATTGCATGCAAGTGAGATGTATAGATACATCTGCACTGAATATGATCAATTCTGGAACTTTTTTGCTATCGAGATTTGCTTCGATGGATGGATATAAGTATCCCTTCGATCTGAGATCACCATGGTGACTTTCAAGCAACTTACTATACTTTGGTGTCAAACTACCTAAATTTTTAATTCAATGATAAAAGATTTTTGGGCATAGTCAAGTACTTGAGGAGTCAGTGTGTCAGTCAAGATGGGATTGAGCACTCTGATTTAAGAGTTGTATTTAATTATGTTTCAATTTAGCAAAGACCTTAGCCAGGATAGTCTTAGTGAAGAGTTATGGGACTAATTACTTTGAGATACGATTTGGATATACTTTTCATGGTTGACAGTTTAACCCTGAGTCATTCAATATACAAAGGTCAAAGGGACGAATTATACGATAACCATATTCATGTAGATTCTGAATATTGCGATTGCGACTATTTGACCTATCCAGACATCAGGTACCATTACTAGATGATCTCATCGATTAGTATAGAAAGTGGTTTCTATTCTACCGACTTAGGTTCGAACCTATAGAGTCATACATACTGAAGATTTCTACCTGATCTGATGGCTGGTGAAGAGTCCCACTGAGTTGAAATTCTATGGTCAAGAGTCCCACTAGACTGAGATTCTTTGATCAAGAGTCCTATTAGATTGAAACTCTAAGTCCTACCTATCTAAGACTTTTTGATCGAGAGTCTAGACTTTGTGATCATGAGTTTCACTTATTTTGGGCACCGGGGTCAAGAGTTCCACTGATTTAAAATTCTTCGATCAGGATTTCATATCAATGGACTCTATTGTACGGACACCAATTGGATTTGGAATCTATATTTATGAGATATTTAATTGGTAATTTAATTGGTAATTAACTTAATTTTATTGAGTAATTATTTTTGGTTCAAGTCTAATTGAATTAGATTTAGTTGGGTTTGACCCGATTAGGTTATGAGATGACCTAATCGTTGAGAAGGTTTGATTCCTAATTTGATCGGAGGTTAAGCATGATCAATGTTTAATTTAATTAAAATTTAATTAAATCTAATTAAGCTTAAATGAGTTGAGTTTAATCTGATCTAATTGAGCCTAACCAAATTAGTTTGGATTGGGTTTAATTGGATAAGTTAGTTTTAAGACTAGTTTGACTAGTCTTATGTGCCAAATCATCCTGACTTGTGCCAACTTTTTTCTTAACGAGAATTTTGAATTCTCAAAAGATTTCCATGCACAAGGGAGCTAACACCCAGGTTTATCACATCCTAAGTGGATAGGATCAGGTGTTTTTTAATTTGAATTCAAATGGTTTTTGAATTTGAATTGACAACCAACCTAATCTTATCCCTCCACGCATTGTTTACATTGTTTAGCACAAATTTAAATAGTTTTTTTATTGAGGTGTGTGAGAGATTTGAAGAAGACTCCTTCTCTTCGTGAGCCACCCCATTTGTGCATGAGAAAAGCCAAAATTTTGAGAGAAAAAAATCCAGAGAAAGAGATAGGCGCAGGGTTTGGGAGAGTGCAGCCCTAGGGTTTCAGCCTAGGATTCGGAAAGGTTTTGAATGAGCTACGAGTGTCGTGAGCCCACCAAATTTTATGAAGAACTTCCTCTATCTCTTTACTATATCTACTAGTGATCCAGAGCATTCGAAAAGTCTGTAGATGAAAATTAAAGTAGTTCGATCGACAACAGCCATCGAAGCTTTCGGACATCGAGCTAGCACTCGAGAGGAGCCCATCAGGACTAGGAGCCTCATATGGACGATCCACGGAGGCCAAACATACTGTATGGCTACATCACGATGAGTGCACCTCCATAATAATGATCGAATTATGGTGATCGACTATCCATGCAAGGTATCATATTTTAAACATGTAGCTGTAGTAGTAAATAGTTTACTACTGTTAATTTATTTTTAAATTCAAAGCATGCATATCATTTTTAGATCCTATATGTAGAATTTTTTTGATATGATCAGTAGCTAATAATTAATTAGATTAATTATATTTTTTTCTACATTTAATATAATTTCAAAAAAAATTTCAAAAATAGGGCTAGAAATCTTGCACTGGATTCCTATCAGTGGTATCAGAACATGGTTCATTAAATATGATTTATACGCTTTAAAATTTAAAAATTTATGCATATTATTTATGTATTTTATTCAAGTATCCTAGTAATTGAGCTTGAATGAGCCACCAAGTAGTTCGATCATAAGAGATAAGCATGCTTTAAAGGCTATCTCCTTTCATTCGATGAGGATCCCTTATAGTGGTAGGGGTGCCACCGTGAACTCATTCCTGAAGATAAACAATGAAAGAATTTTTTAGATTAATTTTATTCATGAATGTGTTAGATTATATCTAAATTTAGATTCATGATTATTTATTTATGTATCATACATAAAATCAATAATAAGTACTGTTCGTGAAATGAGACAACTCATTTTTGAAATGAGTCGAGCCATTTAGTGAATAGTGCTATATTATGTTGAACTTTTTAAAATTTTAAAAAATATTTTCAAAATGCCGAACTCGTACCCTCAGTCCAAAATTTTAATTGAGAATTAAGTAAAATAAATTAGGATCTAGAATTATCAATTAAAGATCCTAAGTCATTAATCATAAAATATGGATTATTGGGTTAGATGAATTAGGTCCATTAAATAGATTAGACCTAAGATTAGTTAAAGAATAGACTAAATTAGAATAATTGATCAAATCTAACCAAATATTAAATTAGATTAGATCAAGAACTCTTTAGACTCAATTACAATAATTGTAGTTAGTCAAGTCCATACTTTTAATAAGGACCAAATGGACTTGATTTGTAGCTATGCAGTCAAACCTAAAATTACTAGATTGGTCAAATCAAAACTAACAAATTGGATGGTGTCTAAGGTAAGTTTGGTAGTTTAACTAATGATTTTTAATTGAAAGCTACTCGCATTGATTCAATCTTTGATGAGTTAATGGCATATCCCTTCCACTGATCTCACTTATCTAGCCATCCTGATGAGTTAGATTTTGAATAGATCACTTGATGATTCGAGCTCATCCATGTCAATTAGATAAATCAATGTGACTGATTTAGGTGCTCCTAATGCCAGCTTGAATTAGGTTCTTTTGATCTGACTTGGTGAAGTTAGTGGAAGGATTGAAATTGGCTGGTTAAATTTTTTCCTCTTCTTAAAATCTTCTAAAATTATTAGATCCTTAAAAATAATATAGTTATATTGATAACTGGATCAGAACCTCCCATTAAATTGAGTGATAATGGATCCATTAGTTTAATAATTACTGGAGGCCCAAAGGCTTGGTGCTTATTAACTAATAGAATTATCATTCATAAAATGATGGTTTGATAGTATCTTTCTAATGGTGGTCAGATTGGCCAGTCAAAGTTGGGCCTGATCATTTGTTGATTAGATGCACCAAATGTGATCATGTTAATGGTTAGACCTAATTCATTTTTTTTAGTGGAGGTCAAAGCCTACTGATTAGATTCCAAAGCAAAATTAAATTACTAAAAGTTATTTAAAAAATTAATTGATTATGAACCTACCCATAGATACACATTGATTGACCAACCAAAGTTGGGCTCATGTGCACTGTGTGTGAATTCTAGTATCCACTAAAAAAATTAAAGTAATTTTTTGAATTGGAGATAGAGACTATCAGTTCATATAAAATAGTGAAAGAACCTTTAGACTAAAGTCCAAGTCTTTAGGATAAATAATTCATATACTAATTAGATTTCATTTTTTCTTTATTTTATGTAGAAATGGCCACTATCCTGTCGCTCCGATCATTGTTAGATAATGATAAACCTATGAAACCTAACTTTGATAGTTGGTATCAAAAGTTAAAGATCATCCTAAAGCATGAGCGGATCCTGTATATTCTGATGGATCCTGCACCTGAGAAGCCAGCTCCAAATGCTAGAGGCACAGCCCGAGATACTTACCAAAAGTGGCTCAATGATCGCATCACTGTTCGGTGCATAATGCTGGTAGCAATGAATGACGAGTTTAGCTGTAGGTTTGAGACTGCCCAGTCATAGGAGATGCTTAAAAAGTTGAACGACTTCTTTGGTACGCCTGACGATGTTGAGAAGCACAAGACTAGTTGTGCCATTTTCAATGCTTGGATGAGGGATGGGACGTCAGTTATCGATCATGTATTGTACATGATCGAGATGATTGAATGCCTAAATAACCTGGGCTTTCTCCTACACGAGTAGCTCGGCAAGGATGCAATCATTAATTCTTTGTTCAAATCCTTCCTTCCCTTTCTTACTCATTTTCGAATGACAAAGCCTGCAGTAAACTACCATGGCTTATTAGGATTATTGCAGAACTTTGAGAAGGATCACTGGCTTTCTAAGGAGTCGATGAATGTAGTGGGAGTATCTTTTTCTAATCGTTGATCCTTTAAAAAAGAAAAGAATAATAATAAGAAGAAGAATAAGAAGGTACAGTCGTATGCTGGAATGTCTGCATAGGATCAGACCAAGAAGCGCAAGCTCGACTAGAGCCAGGTGGAATGCTTCTTTTGCAAGAAGCAGGGGCACTGAAAGAGAAATTATCTTCAGTACATTACCTTCCTATATCCGAACAGGCCAAGGAAGAAGCAAACAGTTATTGGGCAAGATAATTATATGATAACATCTTGCAACTTCTCGATATATGATACTACTACTTGGGTATTAGATATCGAAAGTTCTTATCATATTTGTAATTCGATGCAGGGTCTACACGTCAGTAGGAGATTTGATGAAGATGAGAGGTTCCTGAACGTTGGAGATGGAAGACAAGTTTCAGTTCTAGCTTTAAGAATCATGAATCTTGTAATCAATTCTTGTAATATAATTCTTAATGATTGTCATTATTGTCCAAGCTTTTTGTTGAATGTTATTTCTGTAGGCCTTTTGGCCATGTATATCTATGAATTTTCAATAAAAAAAATATTTGTAATATCATTTTGAATGATGTTATGATGTTTGTTAGACAATTGAATAATAGAATTTACTTACTATCATAGCCTGTCAATGTGTTTCAATCCTCTGGTAAATATTCTAGAATTAGTGATGTATCTAAAATCTATCTTTGGCACTATAGGCTAGGTTATATTAATAAGAACAGAATAAATAGGTTGGCTTAAGAAGAAATTCTTGAAGTTAGTGATCGTGAATCACTTTTGACCTGTGAGTCCTATCTTTTTGGTAAGATGATCAAGTTATCTTTTACTGAAAAAGATGAGCAAGCTAATAAACTCCTGAGTCTAGTACATTTTGATGTATGTGGACCCATCAGCTTAAGTGCTAGAGGTGAATATTTTTACTTTATAACCTTCACAGACGACCTATCTAAGTATGGATATGTCTATTTAATGAAGCATAAGTCAAAGTTGTTTTAAATGTTCAAACTATTCTGTAGTGAGGTAGAAAAGCAAACTAGAAAGTGTATTAAAACTCTTCGATCTGATCGAGGGGATGAATACCTTTCTAGTGAGTTTGTAACATATCTTAGAGAGAATGAAATTCTCTCCTAGTGAACTCCTTCTGTAACACAACAGCATAATGGTATATCTGAAAGAAGGAATCGAATCTTGTTGGATATGATTCAATCTAAGATGGAATTTACCAGCCTACCAATTTTCTTATGGGGATATGCACTCGAGTCGGTTTGTTACATTCTGAATAGGATTTCAAGTAAGTCTATTTCCAAAACACCATATGAGATATGAATAGGACATAAGCCAGTACTCTCGCACCTTAGGATTTGGGGGTGTTTGGCTTATTTCAAACGTTTAGTAATGAATAAGCTTAGATCTAGGTCAGACAAGTGTTATTTTATAGGATACCTAAAAGAGACCAAAGGGTATTACTTCTACCTAGTCGATGAGCAAAATATGTTTGTCAGCCTTAAGACAATCTTTTTTAAAAAAGAGTTCCTTAGTGAAGAGACTAATGCTTCTAAGATCGAACTTGAAGAAGTTCGATAGGTGAAAAAATCGACACAAATAGCTGAATCTGAACTAGATTTGATTAGATCAAATCTGGAGCCCATTGAACCTGCATCCTTAAGGCGGTCTGGTAGAGCATCATGTCAACTGGATAGATACTACGATTTTTTGGTCCGAGATGGTGATCCTATCGAACTCAATAAGAACGATGAGGATCCGATCACCTACATGGATGCAATATAGATCCGACTCTGAAAAATGGCTTGAGGTCATGAAATTCAAAATAGAGTCCATGAAGGTCAATAATGTATGGACATTGGTTGATCCATCTGAAGGGATAAAATCCATAGGGTGTAAATGGGTCTTTAAGAGAAAAAGGGGTGCAGACGAAAAGGTAGAGATCTATAAAGCCTGTCTGATTATCAAGGGGTATCGTCAACGTTATGGTATAGATTAGGATGAGACATTTTCTTCTATGGTAATGCTTAAATCCATTTGGATTATGCTTGCGATAGCTGCCCATCTAGACTATAAAATCTGGTAGATGGATGTGAAGACAACTTTTCTTAATGAAAAGCTGGACGAAGAGATGTATATAATACAACCTGAAGGATTCATATCCATAGATGAGTCTAAGGTATGCAAGCTTCAAAGATCTATTTATGGACTGAAGCAGGCATCTCGGAGTTAGAACATATATTTTGATAGGACGATCAAGACGTATGGCTTCGTTAAGAACGTAGAAGAGCCCTGCATATATAAGTGGACTAATAGTCCAGCAGTTGTATTCCTAGTATTGTATATGGATGATATTCTTTTAATCAAAAATGATGTCCCTATATTACAAAGAATAAAGATCTGACTATCATGATAGTTCTCCATAAAGAATTTGGAAGAAGCTTCCTACATCCTAGGCATGAAGATCTATAGAGATAGATTTAAGAGGTTGTTTGGGTTATCCTAGTCCACATACATTGATACCATGCTAAAATGGTTCAGTATGGAGAATTTTAAAAAAGGCTATTTATCGATAGGCCATAAAATTTCTCTCTCAAAGAGAGATTGTCCGACAATACCTCAAGAGAGGGAGCGTACAAGTAGAATTTTATATTCTTCGATAATGGATTCTATTATATATGCCATGACATGTACGTGATCAGATGTGGCATACTCACTAGGGGTAGTGAGTAGATACAAATCTAATCCAGGCGAAAACCACTGGAAGGTTGTTAAAATTATCTTAAAGTATTTGAGAAATATAAAGGATCAGTGGCTTGTTTATGGTGAGTCTGACTTGAGACTTATGGGATTTACAGACTCTAATTTTTAGTTTGATCAAGATAACAACAAGAGTATATCAGGATATATTTTTATCCTTAATGGTGGAGCTGTCTGCTGAAAAAATTCTAAGCAGCACACCATGACCGACTCAGTATGCGAGGCAGAGTATATTGCTACATCAGATGCTGCCAAAAAATGGTGTGGCTAAAAAAGTTCATCATCGAGCTTGGAGTAGTATCCTTCATTGATAGTCTAGTTCTACTCTACTGCGACAGCTCTAGAGCCATTGCTCAGACGAAGAAATCGAAGGCATACCAATGGATGAAGCATATTCGATGTCGTTACCACGTTGTCCGAAAGATCGTGGATCGAGGTAACATCGACCTTTAGAAGATCGATAAAAAGAAAAATCTGACCGACCCATTTACTAAAGCTATTACGGTGAAGGAGTTCGATAATTTCAAATCAAAGATGGGTATTAGATACTGTACCAATTGACTTTAGTCCAAGTGAAAGATTGTTGAGAATGGTGTCTCAAAGTCAATCATTAGCTTATTGACGGTTGTGCTGATTTTTATATTTATATATAAATTATAAATAAATAAAAGTTATTTTAAGTTTTTTTTATCATAATTTTTTTCATCTTTTAATGAACTCCTGTGTTGTGGTGAACTCCTTAGAACTATTTAGAATCGACAAAGAAGAATTTATCGTTTAGTCCTTAAATCTGTTCACGATCAAATAATACATTATTATCTAGAACAACAATATTTATTGAGTATAGATCATTGTATGCCATATAGGTTGGTTGTCCTCTTAACCAAAGAGTGTGTACATATTGGTATGGTATGTAAGTGAGATGTATGGATACATCTGCACTGAACATGATCAACTTCGGAGCTTTTTTGCTATCGAGATTTGCTCTAACGAAATATGAGTATAAGTATCCCTCCGATCTGAGATCATCATGATAACTTTCAAACAACTCACTGGGTTTTGGTACCGGACTATCTAAATTTTTAATTTAGTGATGAAAAATTTTTAGGTACAGTCAAGTACTTGAGGAGTCAGTGTATCAGTTAAGATGGGATTGACCACTCTAGTTCAGGAGCTGTGTTCAATTATGTTTTAATTTAGCAAAGATCTTGACTAAGGTAGTCCTAGTGAGGAGTCAAGGGACTAATTACTTTGAGTCATGATTTGGATGTACTTTTTAGAATTAACAGTTTAATCCTGAGTCATTCAATACACAAAGGTCAAAAAGATGAATTATATGGTAACCATATTCGCATAAATTCTAAATGTTGTGATTGCGACTATTCGACCTATCTAAACATTGGGTATCATTACTAGATGGTCACATCGATTAGTATAGAAAGTGATTTCTATGCTATCGACTTAGGTTCGAATCTACAGAGTCACACATACTGAAGGTTCCTATCTAATTTGATGGCGGGTGAAGAGTCCTATCGGACTGAAACTTTACGGTTAAGAGTTTCACTGAACTGAAACTCTTTGATCAAGAGTTCTACTAGGTTGAGACTTTGAGTTCTACCTATCTGGGACTCTGTGATTGAGAGTTTGGACTCTATGATTGTGAGTTTCACTCATTTTGGGCACCAGGGTCAAGAGTCCCACTAATTTGGGACTCTTCGATCAGGATTTCATATCGATGGACTCTATTGTTCGAACATCCATCGTATTTGGACTCTGTATTTATGAAAAATTTAATTAGTGATTTGATTACTAATTAACTTAATTTGATTGAGTAATTATTTTTGGTTCAAGTCCAATTGAATTAGATTCAGTTGGGTTTAACCTAATTAGGTTATGAGATGACCTAATCGCTAAGGAGGTTTGATCCCTGATTTGATCAGAGATTGAGCTTGATCAATTTTTAATTTAATTAAAATTTAATTAAGCCTAAATAAGTTGGATTTAATCTGGTCTAATTAAGCCTAACCAAATTGGTTTGGATTGGGTTTAATTGGACAACTTAGTTTTAAGACTAGTTTGACTAGTCTTATGCTCCAAATCACCCTGACTTACGCCCACTTTTTTCTTAATGAGAAATTTGAATTCTCATAAGATTTCCATGCACAAGGGAGTTAACACCTAGGTTTCTCACATCCTAAGTGGATAGGATCAGGTGGTTTTTAATTTGAATTGACAACCAACCTGATCTTATCCCTTCATGGATTGTTTACATTGTTTAGTGCAAATTTAAATAGTTTTTTTTATTAGGGCATGTGAGAGATCTGAAGAAGACTCCTCTTTGTGAGCCACCCCATTTGTGCATGAGAAAAATCAAAATTTTGAGAGAAAAATATCTAGAGAAAGAGATAGGCACAGGGTCTAGGAGAGTGCAGCCCTAGGATTTCAGCCTAGGGTTCAAGAAGGTTTTGAATGAGCTACGAGTGTTGTGAGCCCACCAAATTTTAGGAAGAACTTTCTCTACCTCTCTACTACATCTATTGGTGATCTGGAGCATCCAAAGAATCTATAGATGAAGATCGAAGTAGTTTGATCGACAACAGCCATTGAAGCTTTTGGACGTCGAACTAGCACTTGAGAGGAGTCCATCAAGACCAGGCACCTCGTGTGGATGATCCATGGAGGCCAGACATACTTTGTGATTGCATCATGATGAGTGCACCTCTATGATGATGATCAAACTATGGTGATCGACTATCCGTGCAAGGTATCATGTTCTGAATACGTAGCTGTAGTAGTAAATAGTTTACTATCATTATTTTATTTTTAAATTCAAAGCATGTATATTATATTTAGATCCTATATGTAAAATTTTTTTGATATGATTAGTAGATAATAATTAATTAGATTAATTATATTTTTTATTGTATTTAATATATTTTTTAAAAAAAATTAAAAATAGGGCTTGAAATCTTGCACTGGAATCTTACCAGTGGTATCAAAGTATGGTTCGTTAAATATGATTTATATGCTTTAGAATTTAAAAATTTATGCATATTAGATATATACTTTATTTGAGTAACCTAGTAATCGAGCTTGAATGAGCCACCAAATGGTCCGATTATAAGAGATAAGCATGGTTTAAAGGCCATCTCCTTCCATTCGATGGAGATCCCTTATGGTGATAGGGGTGCCACCGTGAACTCATTCCTGAAGATAAACGATGAAAGAATTTTTAGATTGATTTTATCTAAATTTTAATCATGAATGTGTTAGATTAGATCTAAATTTAGATTAATAATTATTTATTTATATATTGTACATAAAATCAACAACTAGTACTGTTCGTGAAATGAGCCAACTCATTTTTGAAATGAGTCGACCCATTTAGTGAACAGTGCTATGTTGTGTTGAATCTTTTAAAATTTTAAAAAATATTTTTGAAATACCGAACCCCTACCCTTAGCCCAAAATTTTAATTGAGAATTAAGTAAAATAAATTAGAATCTAGAATTATGAATTAAAGATCCTAAGTCATTAATCATAAAACATGGATTGTTGGAATAGATGAATTAGGTCCATTAAATGGATTAGACCTAAGGTTAGTTAAAGAATGGACTAAATTAGAGTAATTAATCAAATTTAACCAAATATTGAATTAGATTAGATCAAGAACTCTTTAGACTCAATAACAATAGTTACAGTTGGTCATGTTCATGCTTTTAATGAGGACTAAATGGATTTGATTCGTGGCTACATGGTTGAATCCAAAATTACTAGGTTGGTCAAATTAAAACTAATAAATTAGATGGTGTCTGAGGTAAGTTTGGCAGTTTGACCAATGGTTTTTAATTGGAAGCTACTTGCACTGATTCGATTTTTGATGAGTTAATGGTATATTTCTTCCACTAATCTCAATTTTAAAATATCGAGACTTCGCATCTCGCAATAATTTGCTAGTATAATAGATTAGCCTATGTATTCCTGCATCATCTCGGATCAAAATCGAACTGACAATATTAGAAAAAATAGATAAATATATGAGTAAATCCTCACCTTCAACATATTTTGATTGTAGCGGGACCGTGCCAAGATATGCTTTAAGCTTATTAAAGGCAGATTGACACTCCTCCATCCATTTAAAGTTGTTGATTTGCTTCAGAGTTTTAAAGAATGGAATGCATTTTTTGACTGACCTAGATATAAATCTGCTGAGCTACGCCACCCATCCAGTGAGCTGCTGTACTTCTTTTATAGAGCTAGGAGGCTTCATCTCAAGCAATGCTTTAATTTTCTCAAGATTGGCTTCTATCCCTCTCTAGGTCATAAGAAAGCCAAGAAATTTTTTGACCATAACTTTGAAAGCGCACTTATTAGGATTGAGTTTTATTTGATATTTCTGGAGCTCTCTGAAGGCTTCCTCCAGATCAGTAATATGCCAATCTGCCTCTATGCTTTTGACTAGAATGTTGTCACCGTAAACCTCCATGTTGCGATTAATTTGGTGCTTGAAGATCTTGTTTACTAGGTGCTGGTAAGTGGCACGTGCATTTTTTAAACCAAAAGACATCTTTTTGTAATAATACAAACTTTTGTCAGTGATGAATGCCGTATTTTCCTCATTTTCAGGAGCCATCCTAATTTGATTGTAGCCAAAGAGAGCATCTATAAAGCTTAACAACTTATGTCTTGATGTTGCATCAACTAGTTGATCAATTTTTGGTAGAGAGAAGCTATCCTTTGGACAAGCCTTGTTGAGGTCAGTAAAATTGATATAGATCCTTCATTTTTCGCTTGCCTTCTTAACCATCACTATATTGGCAATCCAATTTGGATAGTGTATTTTTTTGATGAATCCTGTCTTTAGAAGTTTATCGACATTCTCATCTATCATCCTTTATCTTTCTAGAGTGAAACTTCTTTTCTTCTGCTTCATGGACTTATATTTTGGATCAATATTTAGTTTTTGCATGATGACGTCGACTGGCCCTACAAAAACATCAGCATTTTTTCGAAGAAAAGAAATTAACTTTTTCTTCAAGTCAGTATTTAATCGAGCTCCTATTTGAACTATTTTTTCAAGATCTACACCCAGCGATACAACAATAAGTGGCTCTATTAATTCACCGTAGATTTTTCTAGCTTCATCATCAAGCCCTTGATCGAGTATTTCAATAGATGGGGTTCCAACTAGTGTCTTCATCTTGGAAGCTATCAGAAAGCACTACCTAATTATTGTTTGATCTCCTCGCATCTTACCAACACCTAATTTGGTTGGAAATCAGACAAGCTGGTGGTAAGTTGAGACTATTGCCTTAAGGGCGTTGAGCCCAGATTGGCCAAAAGTAGCATTATATGCAGATGGTATTTCGATGACTAGGAATGTAAGCTGCACTATTGACTGATAGGATTTTTTTTTGATAGTGATTGATAATATAATTTCTCCTTCGACTGTCATAGAATGACCTGAGAAGCCAACCAAAGGACCATCGACCTATCTCATATTATTAAGCAAATTCATTTTTGAGAGGGCATCATTAAATAATATGTCCGCCAAGCTTCCATTATCGACTAAAATTTTTTTTACATCATAATTTGCTGTCGTCATGGAGACGATGATAACATCATTATGGAGTGTCTGAACCTCCTGAGCATCATTTTTAGAAAAAAAAAATATTTTTAGTGCACTGCCTCTTAGGAGAAGGGCTCCTGGATACCCCCCGGGGCTAGCTGCCTTGTGAAATCATATTGATGACTCCTGTTGTTGGCCGATTGTGTTCAATAGCATTGTCAATCCTTTGGCGTGGCTCCAAGGGCTGATTTGCCCAATCTCGAACATACTTGCTGAGATAACCTCGATGGATCAAAGTCTCAATCTCATCTCTGAGTTAACGGCATTGCTCAGTGTCGTGCCCATAATCCTGGTGGAAGCAGCAAAATTTGCTCTTGTTCCTTTTATCAGCAGTGGCTTTCATAGGAATATGACAGCAGAGATATCCTTGATTCTCTATCTCCATCAATATCTATGATCAGGGGACGAATAGAGAAGCATAGTTGTCGAATTTTCGAGGACTCTAGGATCTTGATTTTTTCAAGGTGGTTTACTACTGCTCCCCTAATTTTCGCATTCATTCTTGTGGGGTTGCTTCTTTTTTTTTCTTTTTTTTTTTTTTTTGTTCAATTTTTCCTCTTTCTCATCATGGGCATACTTTTGGATTCGATCCAGCATCGCCACATAACTCTCCGAGAAATTTTTGTTGAGGGAGAAGATCAGGCGATAGCTTCTGAGTCCCTGCTTTAAGGTAGACATAGCGATAGACTTATTAAAATCTTTCACTTCAAGAATGGCCGTGTTGAAATGAGCCATGTATTTTGGCAGGGATTCATCCTCCTACTGCATTGCGAAGAACAAACTATCTGAGTGCTTCAGGTGTAGATGATTGCTCCCAAAATAGTCTATAAAGAGCCTGCTCAACTGATCGAAAGAAGAGATGGACCCAGGATGGAGCCCAAAAAATCATGCCCTTATAGATTTCTTGAGGATGATAGAGAAAGTCATGCAAAGAAGAGTGTCAGATGTACTTTAAAGCCTCATAACATCTCTGTATCCCTCAAGATGATCTTGGGGGTCAATAGAGCCATCAAACGGCTCTAGAGTAGGCATCTTGAATCGAATGGAACTGATTCATTTAGGATCTCAATAGAAAAAAAAGAGTAAGATGAAAATTCTTCTTATCTTGAGAAGATCTTTTCAACTGTTCAATCTTTTCTCAAGATCTTGAAGCTTCTATTCAAGATCTATCTCTCGCAGTGGCTTCCTACTGTAGGAAGTTGATTCAACTTCGTAGAAGCGATTTTCTTGATCAAGAAGATGCTCTTGATAAAATTCTTGAGGGGTTGGAGGATAGCTGGTCCGCAACGTAGTCTCTCGAGGGATGGCTTTTTGCCGCTGCTCCGTAGTTTGCTGGAGCTACTGCACGACATTAGTAAGGGCCTGGACTTGTTGTACCAGAAGGTTAAACTACTGTGGATTGATCATGGCCAGAGGGTGGGATTGAACCATCTTCGGAGGGGCTTTGGGAGAGGATTGAGCCAAGTTCTGCATTTTCTTAACCATTTTCACAAAAATCTTTTAGCAACACCCTTCCTCTAGCACCAAACTATTGTAGCAAGACTTCAGATTATCGAAGAGATTCGTGCTGGAGAGTTGATTCAGCTGGTTCGACGTGGATCATGGGTCAGTCTACAAGAAAAAAGTTCAAAAATTGATGGGGTACCATTCGATTTAGGACCCTTCGATGCTTAAGTCAGCTAAAGCCTTATCAATAGATAGTGAGAATTAAAGATTTAGAAAAGTGGAATTAAAAGGTTTGAGAGGAGAAGGGCTCGATCTTGCTTTAGTAAAAAAGTCAGAAATCAATATCAGCAGAGTTTCAGCTCTGTAAATTTATGCTTACCTTGGAGGGATATCTTATCCCCTATTTATAAGGGTGTTCGCTTGGACCTTAACAAAAGTTTGTTAGACTGTTAGTTTGTTATGGCCAACTGGATTGTAGCTGTTGGCTGTTTGCTTTGATGGTGATTAGCAAAAATACAGTTGGAGGGGGATCACAATTTAATTGGAACGCAGTTCGTGCTTGACTAACTATCGAAACATATTGAGATCGGTAAATTACCGATCTAGCTTATATGACGAGGTCAGTGATTTGCCAATCTCAATATGAATTGAGCCTATAGCAGTTAATGACATCGATGTTGTATCGATCTTGGATATCAAACTGGTCATTCTTGCCCCATCGTAGATTATTGTTGACGAGATCGGTGGAAATCCGATCACCATAGAGCATGATTGCTACTGTTCTTTAGGGTGACAGTGTTGATCGATCTGAAATTCATTATGGTCGGTTATCTATCAATCTGGATCTAATCACTTGATCGATTTGGCTTTGGCTA
The DNA here is from genome assembly GCA_006176705.1 of Cocos nucifera. Taxonomy (NCBI): domain Eukaryota; kingdom Viridiplantae; phylum Streptophyta; class Magnoliopsida; order Arecales; family Arecaceae; genus Cocos; species Cocos nucifera. The sequence continues at coordinate 658,343 of QRFJ01000474.1, read as the reverse complement.
AGTCTGACCTCCAGATCGATTTTTTACCGATCTGATACCAAATTTTTTGTACATCTATCATCGGAGATGGTGGCCCCTTTGATAATGCCACATGTCCAACAGTGGTTGATCATACTAACATATTCTAGCAATGTAAATGTTTCCAAATGGTTGGTAAATTTTTAGAGATTCAAATGCTCTAAAAGGTCTTGATAATTAGTATTAGGATTTTTTATTGAAAGTAATTATTATGGAGTTATGCAACTTTGGCTATGATCCTTGAGATCATTCTCGAACATTCGCACTAATCGTCCACGATATTGACAATATTGACATATGGTCAATGACCCGATGATGTCCTTGATGACTTCGATCAGCGACTGCATGATAAGCCAAGACGAAACGATCTCATCAGCTTCGGTTCGATCCTTTACTCAGATAAAAGTCGACCTTGAGATTGGGACATCACCAACGATAAACGATAAAATTCTATAATCAGTGCCATGTAAATACATCCAGGATGACTCCTCAGCTGTGGGCCAACCATAGTTCACTAGCCAACTCAGCCATATGGACTATTGCTTGAAATCTTATCCTAATAATATATAGGATTAAGGTATAATAAACTCCTACAGCCCTCTATATAAAGAGGTAATAAGAAAATCCTCAAGATAAACTAATTAAGTTGAGATGAGGCTATGCTATTCTAAGTGCTCTCTCTATTCTAGAGTGCTCAAGTTCCGACTGACTTAGGCATTAAAAGATTCTCCATCAAAAATTTCTCGATATATGTAGATTTTTTTTTATAGGATTTTCAACAAAGCTTTGATACAATAGCAACCATGCAAGAAAGTTTTTTTACTTTAAAATTATTATCATTGTTAGAAAGTATTATAGCACAAATCCATCCATGTGTTTTTAGGTCCAAAGGTTTAGCGAGGGCTTGAAGGATTTTTTCAACAAAAAAATATTAGCTAAACTCATTCTATCAATAAAAATTTACGTAAGTCAGATCGATAATTTACATATTAATTACTAATATATTTTATTAAATTTTAAAATTTAATAAGTCAGATGGTGCTAACTTCGAGATTGATAAATCACTGATCTTATCATATAAGCTAGATCGGTAATTTACCGTTCTCTTCTTTCCGATAGATCGATAATTTATCGACCTCAAAATTGAATTTTAAAATTTAATATTAATTACTTAACTAATAAAAAATTAATAAAAAATTTATATATTAATTATTTTTCATTAATTGCTAATTTGAATCGATTCCAATTAGTTACGAGGTGAAAAAAAAAAAATCAAAATTTTCTTCTCAATGGCATAGATGGCGCTGCGTCGAATGCACGCATAGGTTCAGGTGGCGTGCATCCCTATATGGTCAGCCGCGAAATCGGATCTGGTTGCTCGCCTGGCCGTCGGCCGCATCCATAAAGAAGAGAGATTGAGGAGCGTTGGTTCGGACCAGCACCAAACCGTTCGCCGCTACTTCAAACCGGGATTTAACAGGACGTGAGAGAAGTCCATACGCTTATCCCTTCAGTGCCCAGCCTCCACCAATTCCCGATTGCGCGGTTATCCACCGTGCATATGCTCCGAGATTTGCCCCGATCCACTTGGACCCGGTCCATGCCATAATTTCAAGCTCGGGTGGACTAGTTTACGGTGCGCGCGCATCTATTACTCGTACACCTGAACCACTCTCATGGCGTCCTTGGGCCAACCAGCGCTAAAGTCAGCTCATGGGTGCACCTTTCATCACCATCACCTAATCTGGGATGGTCGAATATAAATATTTTTATCTACAGGTAGACAGGATAGCTATGATGAGCAAGTGGAAGAGTTGCATGCATCTCTCCTCCAGGGTCCCGGGCCGTCATTCAAATCTAAAGGCCAATATTTCTTCAACTGCCACTTGCGGGGAACATCACATGCTGCATGCACGGCGCAAAAATAAAACTGGGATGCCCCCCATATGGCATGGGAGAGCCCTCGAATTTGAAAAACTTACAGCAGCTCGATCTATCGCATTCGGTCAATTGGAAAGACATTTAAAAAAAATAAATAAATAATTGCACAAGCCCTGCGTGCTAGATCTAAGATACAGCACGTTGCGGCTGCAGAGGAGGAGGTGGCTTAATTGGTTGGTTGGTACGATTGAATCTTCAAACAAGCCGGAAATCTGGTCACACCGATTCAATGATTCCCCCAATTTTCTCCGCCTCTCATTGGGTAAGGCAGGACATTCTCCCCTCCCTCGGTTTCAGGTCATAAATTAATTGTAACAAGATGCTTTTAATCCATGCATCTTCCACCGGCTCCATCTTAATTAATTGGTCACTGTTGCTCCTGAATTTTTCCGCCCCGAGGTCGGCCATCGAAAAATCTATGGCCGAAGAAAAACTATCGCCAGAGCTTTGCCCAATTACCTACAATAAAGTTCTCACTGGCGTGTTCTTCGGTGAAGACCCTCCGATATTCAAGTTAGGAGACAGGAGAATAAAGAGAGAAGAAAGCATCGAATTAAGTACGTACCTAGAAAGTCCCGGAGCCCCTTTATTTATCGTCGAATTAAGTTCGAACTCTAACGATCTTCCGAGTTTGTCGTTTTAAATTAATTCGGAAGATTTTCTTTTTTGAAAAACTGAATCGCGAAAGACTCCTTCTTTACATGAACTTTTCAGGTTGAAAGGGCACGAATCTGGCAAAGATAACAGTAGCTCGGTTAAAATGTTGGTCGGCCAAACATTGGTCTGTCAGACATTACTCGGCCAAACATTGATCGGCCAGATCCGATCAATCAAGGTAGGTCGGTAATAGATAGCTTTCTTTAGACCACGGAGAAGATCCTCTTGGAGGTAGGTCGGCCGTGGACGGTTCATTATTTGTCGGCGATCTGCTGACTAACAGTGAACTTGTAGGCGGATGGTAATCATGTCCCTATCACCATCGATCAAAAATAAATGAGGAACTTTAGGCCGGGGATGAGCTATAGCCAATCCATAACAGTTGCCTTCCACTCGCGAGGTTGAGCTATTATTGCTTGGCCGATGTGAGTCTCTTTTCGAAGCCGAGGCCGATCTATACAAAATGCTCGGACTGCTACGCATCAATAATTGGCTTTAGGAAGAGACCCATGGAAGACCAACGATCTTGGAATCTGATCATTCATCAGTTTTGATCCGTGGCTATCTTCCCGATGAATCAATGTCTACCATCTGGCAAAAATTTGAAAAGTTTAGTAAATTTATGATAGATCATGACTGTCCAAGTCTCCTATAAATAAGGGCCACTATTATTTCCTCCTCTTTTTCACTGTTGCTGCTGCTAAAGGAAGGAGCTATGGTATGTGCACCCGTGAAAGGATTGCTCGACCGGGAATACCATACTTCCTTCCTCGTCCTTGGTTTTTGTTGCTCGACCACAACCATTCCTATAGGTTAGTTCCCTTTTCTCCCACAATGAGCGGAGTGACTTCGTCCCCATCCACCTGGAGCTCATATAATGATTCGAGGGATGAGGATCGCGGATATGAGGTTCCTGGTTCCTTGGGCAAATTAGAAGAACAAGGGGTCCCAGATTACGGCCCCTTTAGAGTCAATTCGATCCTCTCCTCTGAGGATCTAAACTTCATTAGGTTAAGGTATCAAATTTCAGATACCTTCAAGCTAGAGATTGCCAGTCCCTGAGAGTGGATAGCTCTTCCTCATCCCAGCCGAATAGGTATTTACGAGGAGTCTTTGAAGGTCGATCTTAGATTCCCACTTCACTTTTTGGTGATCGAGTTCTTAAATCTCTTCAAAATTAGTTTGTGTAGCTTAGCACCAAACTTCTAGCGACAGATCTTAGGTTTCTTCACCTATTGTCTTCTCCTCGGGGTTGAACCTATCCCACAACTTTTTTGGGATTATTTTATACTGAAAGATCATCCTAGGGAGGTCGGATGGTGGTACGCCTCTCCTCGAAAGAAACATCATCTCTTCCGAGGCGCTCCTTTGGTGCATAACTAGAAGGAACACTTCTTTTTCATCTCGGTCGAGCAATCTTGGGACTTCAACACTCTTTGGGGCCGACCCTATAGATCGGCGGTTAGGGCCCCAACATTATCCGATGCTAAGGAAGAGACCATAGCTCGGCTTCTTAATACTGTCCCCCCACCATTGTCCAAATTCCTCATTGAGGAGAATCTATTCAAGGTTGCATTAATTCCGGCAGAACCAAAGAGTAAGTTTGGTTTTTGTTCGGCTTGACTTTTCTTTCATTTTTCCTATCATTCTTACTGTTCAACCCAATTCCTTGCATTGATGAACTGGGCCGATCTTGAAGCTCTCAAGAGATCCGTGAAGAAGAGAAAGATGAGCACGGCACCCACCCCTAAATGTAGCCGATCAGAGGCCATCCTTGCCCAACCCACTGTCGGGCGATCCTCGACTCCTAGCCATGAGCTGAGGAAGAAATCTTCAGCTCCTGCAAAGGTGGTGGAGCTGCTTCGATCAACGCTTCTGGGGAATCCGATCCCTCGGACATCTCCATCCTCGTCGTGCCAAGGTTTAGGGAGGCCTCGAATTTCGATCCGAATGTCATCGCGGATGGTCGATGCATTGCCCGAAGCCTCCATCCCAACGGAGGTGCCGCCCGAAGTCGAGTTTCGGGATAGCAGGAGCGGCCTTGGTGACTATCGAGTTGCTCGATTTCTGATTCAGTCCACTCTCCTGCCCGCTGACATGGAGACCATGGACCACGAAGGTGGCGCCTTCCAGGTTTGGAATTCATATGATTTTCTTCTTTGGGTAAGATCCAATCTATAACCCTTGAACTTTTCTAGATGATGTTTCGACACTAATCCTCCTCATCCTTTTTTTTTTAAATCACAGCTCGCCCACCATGTAGACCATATCTCTGATGCGATCCGGAAAGCTTGACGCATTTCGAAGGAGGCTGAGGAAAAGGCCAATCAGGCCAATAGGAGAGCCGACGATGCCGAGCTCTCCAAGTTGAAGGCTGAGGAGTTAAAGAGGGAGACGAGGAGGCTCAAGTCCAAACTTTCAAAAGTTCGATCTAATTTTGAAGCTCGGCTGGAGGTCGAAAAAAAGAAGTATGAGGGCGAGTTGGAAGCCTTTAAGGTCACCGCTGTCGAAGCCTTCAAATCTTCCATCATGTTTTGAGACATCAAGGCAGACTTTACTTCACTTTCGTACATTCAGACGGGGATCGATCTGAAGGAGAAGCTGAAGAAGATCCTTTTGGACTTCAATCTAGAACTGCTGGAATCAGACAATGACGAGGAGGCCAACGAAGGCAGGGATGGGAAAATTCGAATGGAGGACCTCTTTAACCCGGCTCTTGAAGATCAAATGGTCGAGCAAGGAGCATCCGCCAAGCCTCCAGCCATAATCATCTTATCCGACCATGCCGAGGTCAGTGAATCTCGGGCACTAAACGAAGCTTAATGTAATCTTTGCTCGATCGTGGCCAAGCTTCTTTTTTTTTTCACTAAGCTATGCATTTTGTCACACCTCAAAACATTCCAAGGTATTTTGTCCATCGTCGGTCAAATTGTAAACTTTTTCCATTTCAATGAATACATACTTTTTGATGCTATTGAGGTCGTCTGTGTCAAACTTCACCATATCTTCGCATTGCCACACCTCGCAGACTCGACTTTTTCTTCAGCTTTAGCTGAGGAAAATAAAGTTGTTTAATCATGTTCTCTGACCTAAGTCGAGGAACATGTGTTGGCAAATTTTTTTAGAGATGTGTTCTGTTCCTCGGCTGTGTCTGAGGAACATGCATTGGCAAACTTTGTTGGAGACGTTGCGTTCCCCAACCGTGGTCGAGGAACACATGAAAAATTTTCGTAGGGGATGCATTCCATTCCTCGATCGTGGTCGAGGAACGTGGGTTGGTGAACTTTTGGAGATGTGATCCGTTCCTCAGTCGTGGTCGAGGAACGCATAGTGGCGAACTTTACTAGAGATGCATGATGTTCCTCGATAGTAGCCGAGGAACGTGTGTTGGCAAACTTTGCTGAAGACGTATTCCATTCCTCGGTCATGGCCGAAAAGCGCACATTGATGAAATTCGTTGGAGATGCGTTCTGTTCCTCGGCCGTAGTCGAGGAGCACACATTGATGAAATTTGCTGGAGACGCATTTCGTTCCTCGACCGTGGTCGAGGAGCGCACGTTGGCAAAATTCACTGAAGATGCGTTCCATTCCTCGACCGTGGTCGAGGAGCGTGCGTTGGTGAATTATCGAAGATCAGATCTATGAAAAATTATTATTTATTATTAAAGAAAAGATAATAATTATAGCTTATGGATAATATCTATGAAGATTATCGGCATTCCATGTCCTTGATATTGTAGTTCCATCCAACCGATAAAGACGAAAACTCCTGGCCGAACTATCTCGGCCACTCTGTATGGTCCTTTCCAGTTGGATGATAGCTTTGATCATTTGGTTGATCGAGAGACCTCCGCTCGGTGAAGTACCAATTGTTCAGCCAGGAACGACTTTTCTTTAACTCAGAAATTATAATATCGAGCTATCCTTTATCGATAATTGGCCATCCGAATCCTGGCCCATTCTCGAGTTTCTTTCAGCAGATCTAAGTTTTGAAGAAAAATCCTGATTTTTCGATCCAGGTTCGTTCAGATCTGATCAGATCAAGAGATATATTTTAAAATTTTTTTTCTTTAATCTGTATCAGATCTGAAATATTTCAGATCTGATTGTTATTATTTTAATAAATAAAATAAATAAAAATAAATTAAATTAAATTTAATTTACCTGATTTGGATAATCCTATTACCCTGTTGATGATCCTGTATGCAGCGGAAGGTTCTGAATCTAGCGACGCAAGCGCTTGGCCTCTACCGATATCCACTCAGGCTGGATCTGGAGATCCTCTTCTTCTCTATCATGTCTTCAAAAATTAGATCTAGATCTGATCTGGAGGATCTTCAAAACTTCTTTTGAAGATCAGCAGTCGTCCTTTGCAGCAGCACAGCCTTTTTGCTTTTGATCGCCTTTCTTTGATCTGGATCGCACCAACCAAAGTCCAAAACCCTTTTGGACATGGCGAGGAGAAGGAGAAGGAGGTTTGGCATGGAGGAAGAGGAGAGGCAGCCTTGGGGGAATTATCTCAATCATATCATTTTTGAGTTGGGTAGGGTCTTATTTATAGACTAACTGTGATCCAACTCCTCTTCTTCCAATCAATCACAACCCTTTGTGAAATCAGATCTAAATCTGATTGGTGGAAATAGAGTCCCCTGGATTCCTCCTTAGAGGGTGCCTAAGACCAGTCAAACTGGATTCTTAGAAGAACTCTAATTGGAATCCAAAAGGGAGGTGGAGTCCTTGTCCAACAAGGACTCCTAGGCGCCTCCAACTTGGGCGCACGCCTAGGGTGGCGTGCGCCCTCCTCCTTGCCAGGTTCTGGAGGGGGACAGGCTCCCACCAGCTCTCCAATAGGTGCATGATTATGTGGTCAAAAGTCAAAGTGTCAATGGTCAACGTTGACAGTCAAAGGTAGACTTTTGCCAAAGTCAAGAAAAAGAAATGACAGATGACCAAAAAATGGCAGGTATGTACTTATAAAATAGACAACTATTCTGACTTGGACAACTTCAGTCAGACCATATGAAGATCTCTGATTGAGCACAAACTTTTTGGCTCAGACAGGAACACTTATTATGATAGCAAAAGAAGAACTTAGTTCAATCGAATGTAGTACGCATTTTCTTGAACCTAATTGAATCTCATATTAGATCAATTGAACTGGATCAGTTCAATTGATGATCAAAGATTCAAATCCTTGTTTGTTGATCCAGTTAGATTAGTTCTGCATGATAATGGGATATGTCATGATCTCTATCATCGACATCATCAAACTTCTTTCGATGGATCAGAACTTTCTGATTCGACAAGCTAGAATGATTATCATCTAAATCCTTCTAATTGACTCCCAAAAGTCCACCAGTGACACCTAGCAGTATATGGTGGCAATCCATCAGAGCTGAATGCAATCTTTGGTGAGTTACCTGTGTGATTCAGTTCTTCTATCTTGAGCCCAATCAGATTAGAGTTAAGGTTAACTCGTCAAACCTAGTCTCTGTCATATGATGTAATCATTCGATTCGAGTCCAATGTGAAAATCTAAATAGAAACTCTTTCTATTTTTCACTCTGCCATGGCATGGTTCTGACTTGATTCTCATGATTATATAGGGCTGCTCCTCTACCATCGAGGTAGATAGATTCCATCTTGATGACCATCCAGTTCCTTACAATGAACATGCTATAGAACCAACATACATCTCAGGGTTCATATGGCTAGGAACGAGTAATGGTTGTAGTCAAACTATAACATCCTCAAGGTGAACTGCATGCACCTCAGATCAAAGAACACGACACCTACTACAGCATCAAGTCAGTCATTGAACAAGAAAGTAGACTCCCTAATGACTACTCGACGTAGGTGGTCACGCTCAGTGCCCTTGTTCTCTATACGAGTACCTTATCTTCGCTCCGATGTCTCCACACATAGACTCAAGACTCATCTACTAAAGAGAAGCGATTGTACACCAACCTTCCGATCAATCACCATCTCTGTGATGATCTCATGGTCAGGAGCAATTTATGAGTTAACAATGATTATTCATGTCTTAAATTTTCAACGCTTGAAAATATGAATTATCATTGCCATTAACTCAAAGAATGTATCACAGACACTAAATACATATATGTGATAGAAAATAACTTATTTATTAATTTTAGTCAAAATTATAATTTTGTCCCTAAAAGTGTATTATAAGTGTCAGCCAATTCTGACTTCTAGGGCATATATATCTAACAAGTTTGTCCTCATTCCAAACGAGTTGGTATCCTCATCGAATTTCTCAACTCAAAGTGTGGGCAGACCAATTTCCAAAGGTATGACAACTTCCATTCCAAATGCCCGCATGAAAGGCATTTCTCCAGTCGAGACTCGTTGGGTTGTTCTATAGGCCCAAAGAACATGATATAGCTCTTCAATCCACCATCTCTTAACCTGACCAAGATGAGCTTTTAAACCTTGCAACAAGGTTCTATTCATCACTTCAGCTTCACCGTTGCTCTATGGGTGACCTACTAATGTCAGCCTGTGTGAAATTTCGAAGTCATTGCAGAATCCAATGAACCTCAGATTATCAAACTGCCGCCCATTATCAGTTATAATAGCTTTGGGTAGTCCAAATCGATAGATAATTAATTTTTAGATGAAATCTCAAACCTTGACTTCAAAAATGGTTGCCAGAGTCTCGACCTCTATCCATTTGATAAAATAGTCGATGGCGATGAGTAAGAACTTCTTCTATGCTATAGCGATAGAAAATGGTCCGAGGATATCCATTCTCCATTATGCGAAAGGTCAAAGCATTATGATTGGTGCTAGTGGGGTGGAAGGTCGATGCTGAATATTGAAAGTTCTTTGATATTGATCACATCTATTTACCCGGTCGGCAACATATTTCTATATGGTCGGTCAGAAGTATCCTTGCCTTAATATCTTATGAGCAAGGGCCTTGCCCCCTAGATGATTACCGTAGATTCCTTCGTGCACTTCTCGTAAAGCATAGTCGACTTTCGAAGGATGAAGGCATCTGAGTAGAGGTAAGGTAAAAGACATTTTATATAGTCTTCCTTCATAGACGAGGTATTGAGAAGCAAGGCATCTCAACTTTTTAACTTCATCTCTGTCAATTGGTAGAGTGCCATCTTGTAAGTAGCGTAGAATGGGATCTATCCAACTTGGCTCCAGATCAGCTTGCATTATAGAAGCCTCTTCGATCTTGGCTTCTCCAGAACTTCTATATATGAGCTTCTTTTTAAGTCTGCAGCACCAAGGGTTGCAAGTTTAGATAAAAAGTTGGCTCGCATATTTTCTGCCCTTGGTATTTACTAAACGTCCATCGTCGAGAAGTCGGAAGCTAAGTCCCTAATCTTCTGCAGATATTTGACCATGTTTAGTTTTCAAGCTTCATATTCTTCTTGAACCTGACCGATGATTAGCTGTGAGTCGCTATGAACTCTGAGATGCCGAACTCTCATTTCTTTTGCCATCCTAAGGCCTGCTATCAATGCTTCATACTCAGCTTCATTATTGGATGCCAAAAAATCAAAATGCAGAGCATACTCTGTAACTACTCTCTCTGGGCTGGTTAAGATCAATCCGGCTTCCACACCTTTATCATTCGAACATTCGTCAACATGTAAGATCCAACATTCGTCAGTTGTATGAGCTATTTCATTGTTTGGTTTCTCATCTGAAATCATACACTCCAGGATGAAGTCGGCTAACGCCCGAGCCTTGATGGACGACCTTGGTGGATATTTGATATCGAATTCTCCCAACTCAATAGCCTATTTGGCTAACTACCCCGAAGTATCGGATTGATATAATACTGATCTAATAGGTTGGTCGGTAAGAACAGTGATGGTATGTGTTTGAAAATATGGACGCAGCTTCTTCACAGATATCAGGAGAGCGTAGATGACTTTTTCTAACTTCACATATTTGGTTTCAGCGTCATGAAGTACCCAGCTCATATAATAGATCGATTTCTGCACCCTGGCTTTCTATCGAATAAGGACCGAACTAATCGCCAAAAGAGAAACAACCAATATAAGTATAATACTTCTTCAGGCTTTGGCTTGCTTAAAAAAGGAGGAGAGCTGAGATATTTCTTTAGCTCATCGAAGGCTGCCTGGCATTCATCCGACCATTGAAAATTCTTCGACTGCTTAAGAGCTTTAAAAAATAGAAGGCTCTTTTCTACTGATCTTGACAGAAATCTATTTAGGGCTGCAATCCTTCCAGTGAGCTACTATACTTCTTTGATCATCCTCGGAGGTTTCATCTTTTGAAGAGCTTGAATCTTCTCTGAATTAGTCTCGATCCCATATTGCGACACCATAAAACTAAGGAATTTTTTAGAGGTGACTCCGAAAGCATATTTATCTAGGTTGAGCTTCATCCAAAAGCACCATAGTGTAGAAAAGGTTTCTTCTAGATCGATAATATGATGTTCGACGGTCCTGCTTTTGATGAGCATGTCATCTACATATACCTTCATTTTTCTTCTAATTTGCTTTTTAAAAAGCTTGTTCACAAGCCTTTGGTAGGTCGCCCCTATATTTTTTAGACCGAATGGCATGATTCTGTAACAAAAAAAATCTTGATCAGTTATAAAAGAAGTTTTTTTCTCATCCTCGGATGCCATTCGAATATGGTTATATTCCAAAAAAGCATCCATAAATGATAAAAGTTGATGTCCTGAAGTCGCATCCATTAATTGATCTATGCGGGACAGAGGGTAGCTGTCCTTCGGGCTTGCCCTATTAAGGTCGGAATAATCGATGCATGCATGCCATTTTTCACTCGCCTTCTTGACGAGGACAACATTAGCTAGCAATTTTGGATAATATACTTCTCAAACAAATTCAGCCTTTAGAAGTTTATCAACCTCTTCTCGTATAGCGTTTTATCACTCAAGGGCAAAACTTCGATTCTTCTATCTGACTGGGCGATGGTTCGAATCCACATTAAACCAGCAGACCATAACTTTTAGATCAATACCGGGCATATCCGAGGTCGACCAAGCGAATACATCGACATTAGCTCGTAGAAATGAGATGAGGTGCTATCGATTTTCTTCACACAAACTTGAGCCAATCTTCACTACTTTGCTCGGATTATCTCTGATTGGTACTGAGATCAACTCTTCCACTGGGCGACCCCTCTGTTCCATCAACTCGTCCCTTACGTCCAGCTCATTCATGACTTGTTCTTCGGATGCCACTCCATGCAAGGTAGCCATATAGCATTCCTTTACGATTGACTGGTTTCCTTGGAGTTCACCTATTCCTTCAGGAGTCATGAATTTCACCTTCAAATGATAAGCTGACACTATAGCTCTGAAGGCATTTAAACTTGGCCAATCCAAAATGATATTATAAGCAAATGGACTATTAACCATGAAGTAAGTTATTTCGAGTATGGCTTGCCTTTGGACCTGCTCAGCTTTTGTTATTAATGAGATAGTTTCTTCTATTGGGACCGTGCTACCAGAAAATCCGATCAGAGGTACATTCTTCTTTACCAGTCGTTTAGGATTCAAGTTCATTCGAACAAAGGCATTGTAAAATAAGACGTCTATCGAACTTTCATTATCAATAAGAACTCGATGTACATCATAATTCAAAATATTTAAAGAGACAACTACAGGATCATCATGCGAGTGATTTATTCCTTGTAGGTCATCAATAGTGAAGGTGATTTCATCATCGATCTTTCTTTTCTTTAATCCTTCCTCTATAGATCGGTCTTGCTCCGAGGTATTTTTAGTGAGATGCCCTCCAGTGATTACTTTGATCTCACCCACTATCTATTGTTCTGCATGAGGATCCTCTTGCCTAGGCTGTTCGTGGCGTGGGTTGGGCAAAATTCTTTGCTCATTAACATAGCGTTGGAGCCATCCTCTTCTAATCAATACTTCTATTTATTCTTTAAGCTGCCAGCATTCTTCAGTATCATGCCCATGATTGTGATGATATCTACAATATTTTCTTGGGTTCCTCACTTGGACAGGAGTCACCATCTTCTTTGGTCATGGTATATCTTCTTATCATTCTATCTTCATCAGAATCTTAGCTTGGATAGTGTTAGGGGGGGGGTTTGTAATAATTGAACCTCCTAGGTAGAGTTTTAGACCGGCATTGAGGCTTTGGAGATGTAGGTCGGTCACTCCGAGGTAGAGTGTGCGATCGACGAGGGTGTGGCTCCTTTCGTCGATGCTGCACCCACCAATAGTCTTTCTTCTTCTCCTGCTTTTGGGCCGGCCTTGACCTATCGTCTTGGTTACTTTCTTGCTAGTCCCAGGCTTTCTCAGCTTGGGCATACTTTTCAGTCCGCTCCAACATCTCGGCGAAGTTCTTTGGATAATCCAGGTTAAGAGAGAACAATAGGTCATTTTAAAGAAGTCCGACTTTGAGTGCCGTCATAGTAATCGACTGATCTAAATTTTAGACCTCTAAGATGGCAGCATTGAAGCGGTTGATGTATTTCCGAAGAGACTCATTCTTCTGCTGCTTGATGCTCACAAGAAAATCCGAGTTATGGTATTGTCGATGACTACTGATAAAATGAGCAATAAATAGGCGATTCAGCTGATGGAAGAAATCTACAGAGCCAAGCTTCAAATTTGTATACCAATGTCGAGCCGTCTTTCTCAAAGTTGAAGAAAAAGCTCGACATAAGGTCGCATCACCAGCCCCTTGTAAGTGCATGAGAATTTGGAAGCTATCCAGATGATCTACGGGATCAGCCGTTCCGTCATAAGGCTCCATTTAAGAAATCTTTAATCGCGGTGGCAGAGGTTCATTCATGATTTTTCGAGTAAACAGAGGATCGATGTTGAAACCCAGATCATCCCCTTGCTGCTTCGGCTGCCGTAATGCATCTAGCTATTGTTGTATTTCTTGGAGCTATTTCTTCATGTCGTCTTTTCGAGTATCTCGGCATCGAGGAGTCGCATGGCCTGGGGTAGAATCTCTTCTAGAAACAGGCATAGGTGAGCGTCTGAATCTTCGATGAGGAGGGCTGATAGGTTGGCTATGATAACTAGCTTCTGTCTTTGGGCTTCTGGGGCATCGTTCCTCCGACCTTCCTCGGGCCAATCCTGAATTTTCGTTGGTCGGACGGCGCTCGCTGGCCTATTGTATTTCTCTTACCACAATCGAGAGTGCCTACACCTGATGGACTAACATATTATACTGCTCCTATGAAATCGATGGTGCCGCTGGTGGATTTTTCTGAATCGACGATGGCGGTGCATTAACTGGCTGAACGTTATTGGTTTATCGATCATTGGAATGCTGAGATGCGTTTAATGCTCTCATTCGAGTCCTCATGATAACTAGTGACGAGCTTTCTTCTCTTAAGATTAGGCCTCAAAATCAGTCGAGGGCCCTCCTTCTAGCGCCAACTGTTGCTTCTGAATCTCCTCACATGAGGTCAGCCGCCGAAGAACCTATGGCCGAGGAAAAGCTATCGCTGGAGCTTTGTTCGATCACCTACAATGAAGTCCTCATCGGAGTGTTCTCCGGTGAAGACCCTCCGACGCTCAAGTTAGGAGACAGAAGAATAAAGAGAGAAAAAATCGTCGAATTGAGTACGTACCTGGAGGATCCCGGAGCTCCTTATTTATAGGAGAAAAATTAGAGTCATATCCATTTCGGACTCTAACGACTTTCTGAGTTTGTTACTCTAAATTGATTCGAAAGATTTTCTTCCTTCTTTGGAAGATTGAATCACGAAGGACTCCTTTTTTACCCAGACTTTTCAGGTTGGAAGGGCACGAATCTGGCAAAGATAATAGTAGCTTGATCAAAGTGTTAGTCAGTCAAACATTGGTCGATCGAACATTGCACGGCCAAATATTGGTCGATCAAATCCGATCAATCAAGATAGGTCGGTAACAGACAGCTTTCTTCAAACCACGGAGAAAATCATCTCGAAGGTAGGTCGGTCGTGGACGATTCATTATTGGTCGGCGATCTGCTCACTAACAATGAACTTGTAGGTGGATGGTAATCACGTTTCTATTACCATCGATCAAAAATAGACGAAGAACTTTAGGCCGAGGATGAGCTATAGCCAATCTACAATGGTCATCATTATAAACAAGATTTTTTTTTTTTTTTGGTGAATTCATTTTTGCATGTCAAGAAGAAAATTAAGAGGCTTAAATTTGTTAGATGGCCAACGATTCTTTTTTCTTTTTCTTTGATTCAAGCCCAATGATTCCATTAACTCTTACGATTGTTACACATTGTTGCAATTACATAAATGATGATTAATAAATATAAGAAAGAAGTAATACTTGATGGTGTGACTGATTCCCCGAGGATTAGGAATGACTACCCCCGGGCCATGGCAGGAAAGGTCCCTATTATAATAGTAAAGTAATATAGTTTGGGAACATTATTAGGACAAGGTGGGTGGCTTCACATGGATGGAAGGAAAAGCTTCTCAATCATGGCATGAAGAGGCGTGGGGGCTATGCCTCCGAGGGAGATATAACAAGCCAGAGGGTTCCCCACCATCGAGCCATAAAGATGGCAGTCGAGATGCGTACGTTGCCATTATCGGGCACATGCGATGAACCATCGGACTCGGCTTCGGCATCCATCCATCAACCCCCCACCACACCAATCATCCGCGGGAGAGTGAGACAAAGTAATCCCCGTCCTCCCGAACTACTATAACTCCTCTTCGTCCGCTCCACAACGACCCTAATGATGAGAGAGAGAGAGAGAGAGAGAGAGAGAGAGATTGCTGGTGTCAGTTATCGTTAGGACAATTCGCATGAAATAAAACAATAGTGCAGGTACCTTCAGTTTTTTAATTTATGTGGCTGGAAGTCCTCGGGTGTAAGTGCTTCCAATGCTCCCTCACGCTCCACGAGCCTACTTTTGGTTGCAAGCGGAAGGAGAGGAAAGGAGATGACGGGAGGGTTAAAGAAACTAAAGAGAAATTTCAGAATGTTAAAGATCTTGTAGATTTTGTCAGCCGAGCGAATTTTCAAAAGGAAAGAAACATATTCTTTCCCTTGGCCGGTGCCTATTTTGCATAGGTACGTGCCATATCACCCATCTCCAAAGACGGACGCGATGCCTATCTCACGAATCGAGAAGAGGTGCCAGTTACGGCCATCCATCTCATGAGATGGGTGATGTGGCCGCTGGCCAAGCATATACGTACGGCCTTCTATGGTGTGGATCAAAACAAGCACTGTAGAGGATCCAGCCCAACTGACAGTCAGAAATAAGAATCATTTTATCCGATATCACAATATTCTAATTTCACGCAACTATGGTGACTACCACATCAATCTCGCAAATGATGTATTTAATGCATACACCCACATGCGCTATGCACCTCACAATCGCAATCGTAACTGAAGCCACCACAATAATATTTCAGTAGGACTTGCACAACTAATTTGTGGAAAGCTGTGTTATTTACCTCCATGATTCATCATACTGATCGACCTAAACATGTCGTTGTTGTGACAGAAGAGGAGTTCGAAGCCTTACCAAATTTCATCAAGGGAAGTACCTACCAGAGGAATGGATGAGGTTAGATATACTAAGACCAAGTTATAAGAATGGACAAAATATTATGGAGCGAGTACTGAACCTCCTTGGCCCTTTCAATTTCCAAGGCAGCCCCAATGTTTAAAACGATGGAAACCTCTCCCTGCTACTGCTTCAACACTTCTGTTCTTATGCAAGAATATTATTCTAGTATTCCTTTTATTACATGAACTTCAATAACTTGTTGGTATTAATTGGTCGTATGCAAGCTGGCATGGTTTCTAATTCTTTTTCCTCCATGAGGTACCCAAGGTGGAAATCGTTGAATTTCATGAGAGAAGCTGTATCCATAATCTTCTAGCAAAAGAAGAAATTATTCAGTGGACTATGTCCACCATGGACCTAAGGTTAAATAAATCCTTTTTTTCTTCTATTTTATGTGTAATAGCAACGCATGCTATGATGATTTTATCTTCTTAGGTTAAATAAATCCCTTTTTTTCTTCTATTTTATGTGTAATAGCAACGCATGCTATGATGATCTATCTAATAATTTTTTTTGTAAAAAAATATCAGAATGAAATATGACTAATGATTTCAGTATCTTAGGCTAGAAATTATAGATATTGTTGACATAACATATTTCAAAATCCCAAGTTGACGAAGCTTATAGAAAAATTTCACAAAGTAGTTGCATTCCTTACAAAGTTTCCTGCAAGGCTTATAATTAAGGTCCCCATCCAGAACTTCAAGATATCTTAGCTGCGACTATTCTACATGTTCTTCAAAATTTGGAGGCTCCACGAGAGAGCATCCATATGGTTCTTTTACCCCAACGATTAGAGACAGAAGCGGAAGTCTTGACCATTGCTTGCACGAGTGTAGAAATAGAAAACAGAAACACACCATCAATCCAATTGTCTCCCTAGAACCTAATCCCTTCTAATAAAAATGCGAATGGTCAATTACATAAGGTAACCCTAACCAATCTAAAAGCTTTCCATATATGAAATATAACTGGTTGAGTTTTATTTAGCTCTACAAGCTGAAAGGTATGGAGTTAGGCCAAGGGCAATGTAGGTATTATGCATTTAATGAAGACCTATTAGTATCTGACCACGCCATGTGCCCCATGTCAAGTCTCTTCTCTTTGGAGTTTGAGCATAATGAGGTGGCATATTAATCATGGCTGATAGACGTAAATTACATATCGAGACCAACTGAACTAAACAGGAGCAGGTTAGGTGAATCTCAGATCCAGCTTGTTTATGCTTCTACAGCTCATATTCCAAGTTCATGCCCTTATTAATTTAAGGCCTATTTGGATGATATAACATGATGGGACTGAATTTGCAGGTTGGATTCCTGGCTCGGGCAACTCATTCAGATTCTCTTTCTTTCCCTTTCCCTTCTTTATATATATATTTAAACCAACATATTCACGTGTTGTGGATTACTTATATCTCGTCCTTGGCGATTACAGCCACATAAAGATCATCTAGCACAAACCATAAAAATATTGATGATCTCTCAAACCATCCTTGACTCACCTTGTCTCCAAATAACCCATTATAGATCATACAGTGCCAACCAATCTCTAAAAAATTAAAATCGAACACCAGCTCCAATCAATAAATCTCAAGTATGGACGATGTATAATAGCTCGTCCTATGACGAGCTATCCCCTTTTGATGATCTATTATAGATCGTTCATTGACGAACTATCCCTACTTCCACTAGAACCATCTCTTTTCGAATTGGAAAAGTCCAGATAATAAAAGAGTTCTTCATGATTCAGTCTTCTAAAAAAAATATCTTTTGAATCAATCTATGCGATAAATTCAGAAGATCATTAAAGTTCGAGATGAATATGACTCTAATTCTTTTCCTATAAATAAAGAAGTTTCGAGACCCTCAAGATACGCATTCAACTCTGAGCTCTCTCCTCTCATTGTTCTCCATCTCCTAACTTGAGTGTCGGGAGTCTTTATTAGAGAACCCTCCGATGAGGACTTCTTTGCAGGTATTTAGGAGAAGCTCCAGCGGCAGTTTCACCTCAGCCACATTCACCTCGACAACTGACCTCAGGTAGGAAGATCAAGAGCAATACTATAGGTTGAAACTTTAATGGACTCTTAAGTAGTAACCCATCTGGAAAAATCATTAACTTATATACCATAGAGGATACATATATCATGAGGTATTATCCGCTTTGATCTATAGCATGCAACCTGAGGACTGTATAGGCCATTTTGGGCTTACGATTTTGTCCTTTAAAACATGCCTCATATGAGAAGATTGTTCCTTCCTTATAAGTTAAAGTTCTCTTGATTTATAATCGATGTAAGACTAATATATAGATTTCTCCATTTTATTAGAACTACAATAGAGTCCTCTAATCAAGAATGGACTCAACTATGTACAGTCTAAAGAGCCCCACAATTAGCAGGGATAGACCCTTGCCCCTACCTGATGCATCATTATTGCAACCAAGGGCTCATGGCTCGATATGTGAGGTATTATATCCATTTTAGTCTGCGGCCTATAGTCTAGAGCCTATATGGGCCATTTTAGGTCTCATAATTTTATTCCTTAAAAGGTGACCCACATGAAAAGATTATTCCTTATTTATAAGCTAAAATTTTTTTTGACTAACAATTAATATGAAACTAATAGAGTCCTCCATCTTATTAGAACCATAATAAATTCTTTTTTTTAGGCATAGCATATGGAGATAAAGCTCAAATACATCGAGTATAAATGCATTTGACACTGTCAAAAAATAATTTGTGTCATGTTCTAAAGGATTGTCAACAGTATAAGTCTATAAACAACCAATAGTATAATTAGCTACATAACATGATATCTATTGCTGTCGAAGAGCCAAGCTGCCTTAGGCTGCTGAGCTAGAGTTAGAAAAGAATAGTATTATAGGATAGTTGGTTACGATCATCGGAGCTGAGCACTAATGCCAGATTCTTGATCAATCTCTCAGATCAATCCTACAAAACTACCAAAGACACACTACAAGTAAGCTGAGATACATCCACATGAAAGATACATGAGTAAAGCTCTAAAAAATATGGATATACATCTCTACATATCCGGCGTGGATGTAGCTTATACCCATGTTATTTTTTTTTATGTGTATATCCTCAGCTTTATCTACATAACATCTAACGTAGGTAAGAGTGTATATATGGATATAGATCCGGTATACACTCTTCTTTATTAAACATGTATAACTAAATATACACGAATCAGAATTCGTGAAAATTATTAAATCGTGGGTATAAATAGACTTCTACTATCAAGAATAAAACATGGGTATATAATCAACTTTAGACATTACTATCCTATCTAATTTTAAAGCGTAGATCACCTATAATAATAAATAAAAATAGAAATGATGCATTGATAATTTATTTAAGCATCTTGTACCATTGAATAATGTATGAAGATTGATGAAACAATTATAAATAAAAAATAATCTTTACCATTGTATTAAAGAGAACTGAATATATATAGTGATAGTCTCAAAAAAATTATTCCAATAATTTTTTTAGTTTCATCAAAATCTAAAGAACAAGATCATACAACATCAAATTTCTGAATATAAAAAAATATAAATATTAAAACTTAAAATATAGAATAAATAAGTTTTAGCTAATCTCCTACATTTTATACATAAGTTCTAAGCTCATTTTTGTACACCAAAAAAAAAATAAAGTAAACTTAAATTGATGACACCAAATAATTAACTTTGCAAAATTTAAGAGTTCATCAACCTACGAAGCCATCAGTAAGATAATCCCTATCTTTCCTTAGCACCATCCATCATATCCTTGGTCTGAATCTATAAAAGAAGGAAAACACACATATACAGATATATATATATATATCATTTTAGAGCTTAAGTCACTATTAAAAATATATGTATATAAATACATACATAATTTTTCTACCAAACAATGTGAGTGCCTATAGCATATTTTATTAAAGCTCGATTTTTGTTCTTTACAAGCAATGGAGGCAATGGAGCATCAGGCTCAATTACATAAGAAATAGAAACTTCACAAAACACATCTTCCAAACTCTTGCCTCTAAAAAGATAAATACTAGATAAAACGAGAATCTAAGTATTATATATATACAAATTCTAGCATTATAAACTAATCGAGTCATAGAATATTTATTGCTCCATCCCATTGTTCCTAAAGCACAACCACATCAGAAAAAAATAGCAAAGCACAACTACATCAAAAAAAATAGTAAGCATAGAAGAAATTGATGTACGTAATAATTTAAGTTCATCAACTTTCAATGATCTCCACTTAAAATCCGCTCATTGAGAAGAATAATCTTCTACTCCAACCGCAGTCCTAGTAAACCTACCATAAAAGAATGGTAATGTTTACTAAACCAACAAACATATAATTAGTTAATCATAACAGGCCTCATTTCCTTCCTGTTTAGTCTTGAAAATAATTACTTAGATAAAAAAAATTATTAAAGAAATATAATTTGATAGAAAAATAGAGCCAATTATTTCTCAGGAATGTCTTCACTCTCAATCTTATTTTGAATCTCATCCCAACTTTGAATATGTTCTTAACAGCTTTTAGGTATTTATTAACATCAACGATGAATTGACTTGTTCTAATAAGCTGGATGTACGATATAAGTTTGTGCAATAATTACATCAGCTCACTAAAAAAAAAATAACAAAAATAATCGGAACAACCAGGCAGTGACAAACTGAAGGAACATTTCCAACCTTTATTTGTAGCAGATGATGGATAGAGTACCAATTGAAATAATGATTCAGTTGCAAACACTCCAATATTAATAGAGTCCTTTTCCTAATGCTAGTTGACTTTTTACATAGTGATGCATAAATACCATTGTATATTTAAAATGTTAGTTTATATGATAAATTACTCAAAATAATGTGATACACGTGCTAAACCATCACATGCATCTAGGATGGTTTCTCATGTTGGATCTCTAGGGCAAAAAATTATTGGTTCAAGGATGTTACAAACCAGTAGAAAGCAGTTTAAATCTGTCTAATATAAATAAATAAATAAATATGTTTGTTTACGCTTACTAGTGCATTTTTTTTTCTGACAGGCTAGATTTAAGCTTGACTTTGTTAGACTCGAGCTCAGATATCATAAACATTTAGATTAAAATGATAGGTGTTTCTTGAACACACAAAAAACAAAAAAACAAAATCCAGACCAACCCAATGGAGCAGCCCTAACAAAAAACCAACCATATAGTTACGATTATTTACAATGGATCATGATCTTCGGCAACCATGTGTCAATAAACCAAAAAAAATCACCGAAGCTCAAAAGTCCAATCCAACAAGCGACGATGTTTCACTTTTCATAAACAATACGACATCAAAGCTTAGAATTTCTTGCCTACCGACAAGTACAACATCAACAAAACTATAAATCCATTAAATATTTAGAAAATAAAAATCATCTCGGTGTATGACCTAGATCTGTCCTGACAAATACGGTTTGGAGAAGAATGGAAGAACATTATTTAGAGAAAGAGAGCGTTTCCCTACCCCAGAAATCTTCAACGGTGGAGAAGGTGTGGACGGGATGGATGGAGCTGCCCCAAGCAGCCTGCTTGGACTTGGCGGAGGGATTGTCGAAACAGAAGGTCCACGAATGCTCCAGAGGATGGCTTTGTCGCAACCGCCGCGTCCCCTCCTCCACCTCCGAGGGATTCGGATCCGCCACGATCTCGCCTTCCTCCACCTCCTCCGTCACTGCCGCAGCCTCGGCCGCCGCTGGAGCGCCCTTGCCCATTCCACCACCCTCTGTGTTCTTCTCCTCCATCATCATGGCTGCCCTCCTTCCCTCTCCTCTCTCTCTCTCTCTCTCTCTGCCTCTCAATCTCTCGAGCTCCAGTTTTCAAATTCGAACCCTATCCTCCGAGCTCGGGGCAAGGGTTGTCATTGAGCCTGGCTGGCGAGCCTAATTGGTCTAAATGTTGCCCCTAACCTGGCCAATCTTGGCCCGAGCATCCTTCAAATAAATGACTGATGTTACGGTTTTGCAGCCGTTAGACTTAGCCAGCACTAGTTTTTTTTTAATAATAATAATTATTAGTATTATTGTTTTAATTTAACAAAGAGACATGGGGCAGAAGTGAAAGTAGCATCTTAATTAAGCCTCGGTATGAAAATCTGCAGAAAGAATGTTTGAACTTTGGTAGAAACATGCTGTCCAAAAAAAGCTTGGGGTGCGAGCCAACCATAACTTAATTAATTGACTTCTCTAAAAACATGACAAGCTTTAAAAATAATAACAGTACCATTACACCAAATGCCAAATGCCTTTAGTTAGTGGGTTTGAAAGAAACTTAGCCCCTATTACTTTCTCATTCTTCACAAACACTTTTAAATAATACAGTGATGTTTAATAAAAAATTAAAAAATTATTTTAATTTTTTTAAAAAGCTAGAAAGGCCTATTTAAAAAAAAATTTATTTTGAAGATTTCTCCAAAAATACTTTCTCGTTAATATCAAAAAAAATTTTTGATTTAAATAAATTTTTTTTAATAACCAAAATATCCACTATCTTTTATCATATCATATTACATCATTATACTATATAATATAATATAATATAATAATAAATTATATTATCATTTATTAAAAATATATAACATAATCTATTATAGTATTATTATATTATAAATATATAATTTAATATAACAATAACTAATAATATAATAATATTGTTATATTATAATAACATAATATAATATGTTATATTATAATTTATTATTAGATTATATTATAATCCATCATATTATCTAACAATATATATTACATCATAATTATAATATTATATTATACTATTATAATATTATAATGTAATATTATATTATATTATAATAATAATTATAAAGATTATATTATATTTATAAGTTCAATATTATTTATAATATAATAATATTAGTATTATATCAAATATTATTTTATATTATATTATGTTTATAACTTAAATATTATTAATTTTTAAAATATTATTTTATTATATTAATTATATATGTAATACAATATTTAATATATATATAGATATATTTATATTATATGTAATATTGTAACTATAATATAATATTTTATAATTATACTGTATATATAATGTTATACAATATAATAGATTAAATCTAATATAATAATAAATTATTATATAACATATATTTATATTATATAATATAATAATAGTATAATAGATTATGTTATATATTTATATAGTATAATATTATATTATATTATAATATTATATTACATTATATGATAATAATAATAAAATAAATATTTTAAAATATTATAATACTTAAGTTATAAACATAATATAATCTATTATATATATTATATATAATAATAAATATAATTATATTATATTATATTATTATAATATTATATATTATAATCTATTATTAGATTAGATTATAACCAATATATTATATTATAAATTATATTATAATTATATTATATTATATGATAATAATATTAAATAATATAATAATATTTTAATATATAATAATATATAATATAATATAATATTATATTATATTTTATTATATTATATTTTATTATATATTTTATTATTATTTTATCATATCAAAAATATTTTTTTATTTGAGTTGCCAAATATATGCTAAAGTTTCAAAGCATTTTATAAATGTGGTTACCAAATAGCAAACAACTTTTTATAAAAGTTCTACTTCCAAAAGCTCTACTTCTCAAAAGCTCTATTTCTAAAAGCTCCAAAAGCTCTACTGTCAATAGCAATCCCAAATAAGACCTTAGTTGTAGGAAGAGAGTTAATCCATAAGATAGTGGTACCAGAATCTCCTTCAACCTATTATAATAATGGATGGCCACATACAAACACTGTAATACTATAAGAAGCTTAGCATAGGCCACTAAAATAAAATTAGCTGCAACGTTATTTATTTTAAAAAAGTTATAATACTAATTTTTGATAGATTATTCATCATAAAATTTATTTTTATTTATTAAAATAATTTATTACTAAATTGATCATAAATATTTTTTATATTTTTTAAATTTTATTAAAAATATTTTTGATGGGTTTTTGAATGAATTATTTCTGACAAATAATCCATCAAAAATTTATTAGAGATTTTGAGACACATCAATTTTATTTTGTTTCTCTTTTTTTTATGGTAATCAGTCAGTGATCCGTCAGAAATTTTTAAACGATTATGTCTGTCAGAAAATTTCATCAATAAAGTTTATATTTTTAGTGATGGTAGAAGGAGATTACGGCAGCAGTAGGATCAGACCGTACTCTGCAGCAACTAGCAAGAGCACTGGCGAGAAACCTCCACAATCGATAAAAGAACCCTAGATGGAAAAAAGGGCTTTCTCCCTCCACACAGTCTGATCTAGGAGATGGGACATTGGGATTTCTTTTGGTGGGATGGGTGATAATTTTATTATTTTACTTAATCAAGGGAGATGGGATCGGTATTTCTTTTGCACTTCTCTCTTGGCGCTAGTTACTTTCTATCAATAATTAGTATATTTTTTAGTAGATTTGAATTATCCATGTTTACCCATTAGTAGATTTGATTTACTCATGTTTAATCATTGAAACGTAAGTTAAAAATTAATTATAGTATTTTCATATTTGATAAACATGGGTATACATAATCTTTTTTTTTAGAATTTGATCTTTTATCCACGTATGTGCTTTATGTGACTAAAAAGCGTGGGTGTATATGACATTTTTTGTAGTGACAGCAAAATTCTCATGTTGAGGGATTTTCTGGCAGTGATCCTTCGATGTCCAAATTAGTCTTCTGCAGAAGCAAATAGAAAAGATCTAAGCAGTGGATGGAAAGGAAAGGTAGCGTCGAGTATGAGGTGTGGAAGACTGATAATAAAGAATGGAGAATGGAAGGTGAAGTATAGTGAATAGAAAGGTGAAGAATGGAGAACTCAGAGCTCTATGAAAGAGTTGAATTCCAGTACGCATGGAGTCCATCTTCGAAAGAAGGTATGCAAGGTAGGTGTTTCTTTTTTTTTCTTATCTGGAGGGTTCTGAAAAAAAGATTTTATAAATGAAGATGGATACTTGTCATCTTTGGGGATGTGCATGGTCTGTCAAAAAGTAGTGACCTGAAGATGTGCTCTAATTATCAAAAAATAATGGCATACACATCTTGAGGTTGTTGAGATCACGAATCTCACTTAGTAGAGGAGGGAATGGAGGAGCGAGTGATTAGACCGCTTATCATCTTATGGATAGAAAGCTCTATAACTCTTCTAGCATAGTTATAAAAAGTCAGGTAATAAAGGCCAGACAATCGCCCCATTACATGCCGTTTATCAAGGATATGTGTCAGACTATCACCAGATCATCAGCACTATGATGGACGGCCCATCTTAAGATGTATCCCTACCTGGTCAATAGGGATGTTCCTCTCTTTAAATAGATGCTTTCGTGCCAATAGGAATGTTCCTCTCTCTAGATAGATGCTATGCAATCAGCACAAATGTTCTTCTCTCTGAATACATGTGAGATGCATTAAAATGAATAAGCTAACGGGACATCTGCCAAATATTGAGAAGCAGAGGATAAAAATCTTTCTGGGGCAACTTGTTAATCTTGTCAATCACCATCTGAGAATTATCTCCAAGCCACATATGTCTTGGAGAGAGCCCATTTTCATTTCAATTCCGAGGGATGGAAATATTTTAATCTTCTAAAATCTAATCCCGACTCTTTCATAGTATTGAAAGCCTATTTTAATTTTGATTTTGACAACGGTCGCAAATCAAATTCATTAGAGTATATGGCTATTCCAATTTTCATTCCACCCCAGATTTGGATTTTGGTTATAAACCAAACACGCCGTAAGTTCATTCACGAGAATGACTGTATTGAAAGTCCTCTTCCCTGTTACTGCGAGCACATGGTGAAATGGTATGCTGCTCTTTTACATGCTCCATTTTGTACTATATTACCGTCAGAATTTATCTCAAGAGATTCTTGGGTGAGAGTTCTGAAGCAAAGTCAATCACCAAAGGGTAAATGATAGTATGGAAATCCCAATTTCCATGGCTCTTATTTCTAATACACATGACGGTTTTCATTATCTAAAAGTCCATTGCTTTTATTTCTTAAAAAAGAGCATTCCTCATACAAACTTTAAATTTATTATATTTGATAACGCTAGCACATAAGACTTGAATCCAATTGTAGGCACCTCTTCAAGCCGGGATTCCTTGTGCCAGGCTCAAATCAAACCTGTCCGAAACTTAAAATCTGAGCTTGGGTCAAACCCTTTTGAACTTCAATTTGTCAAGCCTCAGCCTAGTTCGAGGATCCTTTCGTCCAGCTCAAGCCAGACATTTTGTAGGTTGGAAATTCAAGCTAATATGGGCTAGCTTTAAACCATTCACTCCGTCCTAAGCAAGAAATCTGCAAATTCTCGAGCAAAAGACTTCCAAACCCATTTGCACTGGTGCATACTTTCATGCGTCCACAATCCTTCCGTGACATCAAGCCTTCTCAAGTACTTAGTCCCCGAAATGAAAGGGAAGTACAATTATTAAATCTTAACCTCCAACAAAGACAATATAGTTTTGATCATTGTGAGCTACATCCAACTCACACAGTAAGCAAAAGTATATATAATTAGAAAGAAAAACCCGGGTAAACGGTGGGTGAGAAACATCTGCTTGAAGCTTTTAACTAGTTGAACACAATTTTGAGTTACTTTTCCAAGAAAGGAGATGCTAGTAAAAACTACAGATGCATCACGAAATCATTGGTGGATATATAAAAATTGACGGGGAACTGATCTTGCATGCATGCCCAAATTAATCCATATCCCATTTACATCCTATTGCCATATCCAATATGATAAGAAGGAATAATTTCATCACTGCCATAGCCATTGTATGTCTATTGTTTTCACATTACCAGAAACAAACGAAGAATTTTAGCTCACATTTTAGAAGGAAAAAATGAAATTTGTTTTTCAGTTGCCATAAAGAAATGGCTGATGAAATAATTAAACATACCGTATGAAGATAGATTACCCGACAATGAAGGCTCTGATCTGATTTGTTGCTGAATATTTTTTTAATATATATATATATATATTATTGGTATGGACAATCTCTGCTGGTCACGTGGCATCATTAGAAGGATCATCATCCCGAATGAATGCTAAAAATAATAAGTGTCAGTCCCAGATTGGTAAAAAATTGACCTGGAGTCCAAACTGATTCTTATGTCAACCAGATGGTCAGATTGAATAAGTGATTAAACCCAGATCGATAATACACTGATCATAATGAAGTTCAGACCGGAGAACTATCATCCATAATATACAAGCCAAATATGGTCCGAGATCGATATTTGATCGACCTCGTGACAGCTATAGAATCAGATCAATATTTTGCCAACTTGAATATCAGCAATTGTTGAGTTTCATAAGAGATCGGATTTGTATCGACCTTGACAACGGTGACCCACCTGAGCTTGAGATCAAACTATAATCAATTTGGTATACGAGATTGGTAAAATACTAATGTCATGAACCCTACGGATGAGCGCCGCCTCAACTGACAATGAGATCAGTAAATCATCGAGCTCAACATACCAAGCAGATCGAGATTATTTATCAACCTTGACATGATCTGACTAAACGCTAGTTGTGCTCTAATTAAATTACGACCCTTTTCCAACTGTATTACAACTAATTGCCATCAAGGCAAACAACCAACGACTGTAATCCAGCTAGTCATAATAAACTAACGGCCTAACAAATTCTCTTTGAGACCTAAGCAAACTCCTCTATAAATAGAGGAGCAGGGTATCCCCCAGGGGTAAGTCAAAACTTAAGTTTCGATTCACAAAATTGAAACTCTGTTGAAATTACTCTCGACTTTTCCACTGAAGGAAGATCGAACCACTCTTCACTCAAATTCTCTCTTACTGCTTTCTTGAATTTTAATTTTTACTATCTATTCTCAAGGTCTTAGCTAACTTAAGTATCAGAGGATCTTAAACTAGAGGGTACCCCACCGATTCTTGAAACTTTTTCTTACAGGTTGCTCCATGATCCACAATGATTTAACATAATCAGCTCTCCAACACGAACTCTTCTTGTCCATCTGAAGCCTTGCAGCAATAGATTGGCACTAGAGAAAGGACGTCTATCCAAAATTTTGATGGAAATGATTAAGAAAGCGCAGAATTCGACTCCGTCTTCTCCAGGAGCCCCTCTAGAGATGGTCCAATCCCATTCCCTAACCATAATCGATCCTTAATAATTTAATTTTCTGGTGCAACAAGTCCAGGTCCTCACCAATGCTGTGCGCAACTCCAACAGACAATAGAACGATGGCAAGAATCTATTCCTTGAGAGGCTGTGTTATGAACCAGCCATATTCCAACTCCTCAAGAATTTCATGAAGAGCGTCTTCTTGATCAATAAGAGCAATCCTATGAGGCTGAATCAACCATTTGCAGTAGAAAGTCACTGCGAGAGATGGATCTTAAATAGAAGCTTCAAGATCTTGAGAAGAGACCGAAAGAGATACAACTTGAAAGGCCTTCTCAGAGTAAGAAAGACTTTTACCTTACTTCTTCTTTTTCTACTGAAATCCTAAATGAATCGATTTCCGCCTGATTCAAGATGCCTATTCTAGAGCCATTCAATGGCTCCACTGACTTTCAAGATCATCTTGAAGGATATAGAGATATTATGAGATTTTAAAGTACGTCTGACGTCCTTCTTTATATAGCCTTTTTTATTATCCTCAAAAAATCTACAAGGATATAATTTTCTGGATTCCACCCTAGGTCCATTTCTTCTTTTGATCAGCTGAGCAGGCTCTTCATAGCCTATTTTGAGAGCAATCATCTCCATTTGAAGCACTTGAATAGCCTATTTTCCATGGTGCAATAGGAGGGTGAATCCCTCTGAGAAGTGAAAGACTTCAATAAGTCCGTCGCTATGTTAGCCTTGAAGCAAGGACTCAAGAGCTATCGTCTAGTCTTCTTCCTCAACAAGAATTTTTCAAAAAATTATGAAAAAATACTAGCTTGAATCCAAAAATATGCCCATGCTGAGGAAGAAGAGAAGTTAAATAAGAAGGAGAAAAAAAATAAAGAGGGAAAGAAGCAGTCCCATGAGGAAGAATGCGAGAATCAAGAGAATAGCAACAAGCCATCCTAAAAAATCCAAGGTCCCGGAGTCCATCCTGAAAATTTGATGGCTATGCTTTCCTATCCGTCCCACGATCGTAGATTTTAAAAAAAATTAAGAATCAAGGATATCTCCACCCTCCAAATCTAATGAAGGCTCTGGCTGACAAAAGAAATAAGAATAAGTACTCCCACTTCCACCGTAACCACAGACATGATACTGAGGAATATCGATAACTCAAGGATGAGATTGAGGCTTTAAATCATCGAGATTACCTCGGCAAGTACATTCAAGATCGGACAAATCGGGCCTAGAGCTGCACCAAAAGCCTGACGATGCTACTGAGCACAATGTGTCAACTGCAGGAATCATCAACATAATCTCACAGGATAGTGGACCTCGAGGGGCATCTAGGAGTCCCTCTCTAAAGAGGTAGTATACCAAAAATATTATTTTTTTGATATTGATGCCCAAGGGATTTAGACATCCTACAATGATGTTGTCATCGTTTCTATGAAGATAGCAAACTATAATGTAAAAAAAATCTTACTGGATAATAGAAGCTCAGCAGATATCTTATTCTATGATGCTCTCTTGAAAATGAATGTGTTGAATAATTTAAGACAGGCTAGCGGCCCTCTGGTTGGGTTCTCAGGTGATCCTGTGGCAGTTGAAGGAAAAATTACGATACTAGTCACTATCAAAAAGGAATCCTATCAGTCAACAGTATGACTTATGTTCTTGATCGTCAAAATACTGTCTACATATAATGCCATTCTTGGCTGATCCGAGCTCAATGCCCTTCAAGCAGTAGTCTCAACTTATCACCTATTAGTCCAGTTTTCAATCAGATTAGGCATCAGAGAAATGTATGAAGATCAAACAATGGCCAGGCAATACTTTTTGATAGCTTCAAAAATGAAAGCACCAGTTAAGATTTCACCTATCGAAATTCCTGAGTAAGAGATTGAATGTGAGAATGGAACAATCTAAGGTGAATCAACAAAATCGCTCACTACCATCTTGCTGGATGAAGATCCAGAAAGAACTGTCCAGATAGGGGCTCAATTAAACACCGAACTCAAGGAAAAAGCTTATTTTCTTCCTCCAAAAAAATTCTGATGTGTTCGTATGATCAGCTTCAGATATGCCTGAAATTCTTGCCGACGTCATTATGCACAAACTGAACATTGATCCCAAGTATAAGCCCATGAAGCAAAAGAAGAGAAGCTTTGTACCAAAGAGGCAAAAGGTAATAAATGAAGAGATCGATAACCTCCTAAAGATAGGATTTATCAGAGAAGCACGATACCAAAACTGGATAGCCAATGTTGTGATGGTTAAAAAGATGAACGAAAAATAAAGAATCTGCATCGATTTTATCGACCTCAACAAGGCTTGCCCAAAGAACAGCTTTTCTCTATCAAAAATTGACCAACTGACTGATGCGACCTCAGGGCACAAGCTCTTAAGCTTTATGAATGTCTTCTCTAGCTATAATTATATCAGAATAGCCCCTGAAGATGAAAATACAGCTTTCATCACTAACAAAGATTTGTACTATTATAAAATGATATCTTTTGATTTGAAAAATGTAGGTGCTACCTGCCAGTGCCTAGTCAACAAAGTCTTTGAGCGTCAGATCAATCGCAATATGAAAATCTATGTTGACGGCATGTTAGTCAAAAGCATAGAGTTATATCAACATATTATCGACCTAGAAGAGGCATTCATGAAGCTACACAAATATCAAATGAAGCAAAATCCCAACAAGTGTGCTTTCAGAGTTATAGCTGAAAATTTTTTTGATTTTCTTATGATTTAGAGAGAAATAGAAGCCAACCCTAAAATTATTTAGGTATTACTTGAAATGAAGCCTCCAAGCTCCTTAAAAGAGGTACAGCAGCTCACTGGATGAGTAGCATCACTCAGCAGATTTATATCCAGATCAGCTAAAAAATATCTTTCATTCTTTAAAACTTTAAAATAAATCAAAGATTTCAAATGGACAGAAGAGTGTCAATCTCTACCTTTGACTAACTCAAGGCATATCTTGGCATGGTTCCACTGCTATCAAAACTCGTCGGAGGTGAGGACTTATTCCTATATCTATCTATTTCACCTAATACTATCAGCTCGATTCTAGTTCGAGATGATGTAGGGATATACAGGCCCATCTATTATATCAATAAATTATTACAAGATGTAGAGACCCGATATCCCATAATCGAAAAAATGATCTATTATCTGATTACTATCATCAAATGGCTCCGATCGTACTTTCAAGCTTATTCTATTATTGTCCTGATAGATCAACCATTGAGATCAGTTCTTCAACGACCTGACACCTCTGGTTGATTAGCCAAATGGGCCATTGAACTGAGTAAATTTGATATCTATTATCGGTTTAGACCTTCTATAAAAGCACAAGTACTAGCTGACTTTGTGGTAGAATGTTCAATATCCAAAGAAGAAAAAATCCTAAAATTTTAGGAAGGAGCTACTGAGGGACCATGCTGGCTCTTACATGTGGATGGAGCCTCCAACACTAAAGGGAGCGGAGTCGGCTTAATTTTAGCTAACCCAGAGGGAGCTGTCACTAAACATGATCTGAGATTCAATTTTAAAGCTTCCAATAATGGAGCCAAATATGAAATTCTCATTGTAGGACTCAGAATAGCAAAAGAGCTCAATATTAAGCAGCTTAAAGGCTTAAAGTCTTCATGGATACTTTGAGGTTGATAGTGCCGAGAGAAAGAGCTAACTTCTTTACCATCTCAATGCCAGCACCAATCCAAAATCAAGATCAGCTTATTTTTAATTTTTATTTTTTTTATTTTAAATTTTATGTATTTAAATTTTAAATTAAATTTTATTTAATGTAAAATTTACTTTTCTACTATTTAAATTTTATGCTCTTTTTTTATTATAAATTTGATTATTACTTTTTAATTTTATTGTAAGTAGATGCTAAGATCTAACTAGTAGATCTTAGTACTAAGTTTAATTTTTTATAGTATTTATTTTTTACTTTTTATTTATAATTTTATTTTTTAATTTTAATTTTTTTATAATTTATTTTATAAAAATTAAAATTTTAAAACTAAAATACTACCTTATTTGTGGATTCGATCCGACTCATTACTTACTACATATTTTTAATTAATTTAAAAAATTAAAATTAAACTGATAAACATGGTATCTTAATAATAACATCGTGTTCTTATCAAATTTTTGATGTCGTTATTAGAGAGGACATAAGTATTAATTTTTTTTATTTCTTTAATTTTCTTATAAAAAATATAAATAATTTTTTTTGATCTTTTTAATTTTTTATAAATATTACTTACTAATCTTTTCTTATTTATTTTATAAAAAAGAAAAAAGAATAAAAAAAATTAGGACAAGGAGGAAGCTTCCAATTTAGCTTGGTGAGATCAATCCTAATTCTAGACCTCTTTTTTTTCTTATTATTTATTTTATTTTTAAATTAATTTAAAAAAATATCCACTTAAATCTAATTAAAAAGCTTCATGATAAGATTAGAAATTCTAACTGCTTAGAGCATCCATCATATTAATTTTATTTTTTATTTTTTTTGATAATTGCTGGAGATAAGGTAAGCTCTCAAGTTCAATTAATTTTATACATCTAATTTAGTTGCATAGAATCTCTTGTCAAAAAATGATTGTGCATATTCATCTCTAAATCAACTTAAGGGTAATACCCATTAAACAAGATAAGATAAAAATTTGATCATCTTTTCTTGGCCTATAAATAACCAACCAGCATCTTGCATTGACCTAAGCCTTTAAATTAAAACCAATTAGACATCGGCCCTAAAAACTCAACTCATTAGGATAAGGAACCCTAAACATTAGACCTAGTTAGAGTTAGTCAATTTGATTGGTGTCTAAGGCAGGTGATTCAGGAATGACTGGGTCTGAAGAAAAATAGTTTATAATTGATTTCATTAGCTTGCCTGATAAAGCATAATTGATGTCTAAGACAAGCAACGGAGGGACTCCCACCGATCTTACATTTACTTGGTCAGTTGATTGGCTGATCTTATATTTAGAGGACTTGAAGGTGACCCTGATGGTTAGGAGCTATCTAGACCTAGGATTGTTTGCCTAACTTGATTGCTAACCAATATTAAATTTAATTAAAACTATTTTTTCTTTCTTTTCTTAGCTTTAGGACTTCTTAGGACCTCTTCTTTAGAAATCTTCTTTCTTTGTTCTCCTTTTTCCCTCTAAAAATAAAATAAAATAAAATAAATAATATAATAAATTAAATTAAATTAGATGAAATTAAATTAAATTAAATAAAAAATAATAATAAAATAAATAAAATAAAATTTTTTTTAAAAAATATTTTTTTAAAAAATAATAAAATAATTTTAAAAAAAGTTCTAGACCATACGATAAGGTTGCACTAGTACATGCATGGTATGAGATTAATTTTTTTGATCTAGTTGAACCCAATCATAAAATTAAATGGTTGAACCATATTAAACCCAATAGTCAAATGGTTGAAAATCTTAGAAAACTACCTAGGTAGATGAAAAAATATTTTATTTCTTCTATCTATAATCCATCGACTTATATCTAGTTACCTAATATCCATGCTATCCACTATGAGATCAAGCCAACTACAATCCAGATGCTCTCATCTTTCTATGGGAATACTAATGAAGATCTTTATAAGCATTTGGATGAATTTTTAGAAATATACTCTATAATAAAAATCTAAAATTTAATTGATAATGTTCTTAAACTGATTTTATTCTCTTTTTCATTAAAACATAAAGCCAAGTATTGGCTTGGCACAATAGGAAGATCAATTAATACTTGGACTAAATTACAACATTAATTTCTTAAGAAATTTTATCCCATAGGCCGAACCAACACCATGAGGCGAGCTATCACTAGATTTGCTTAGCTTCCAGAGGAACAAATTCATAAGTCATGGAAAAGACTTAAGAAACTTCTCAGAAATGCCCACACTATGGTCTATCTAAGTGGCAAATAGTTCAATCTTTTTATAAGGATTTAGAAGACTAGTATAGATAATTAGTAGATGCATCTTGTGGATGTGCATTCATGAACAAGAGTAAGGATGAAGCCTATGCCTTATTTAAAATCTTGAGTAAAAACTCAATTAATCATGCTTCATTATCCTTCTACCAAAAGTGGATAAGGATCCATGAATTTAAACATTCAGAATTTAACTCTAAGGTTGACTTGAATCTGATAAATAAAGTGGACCTTCTTGTCCAAAAATTAGATCAACTCCTAATCCTAGGTCAACAATCTTTTGTATAATACACATCATTCTTTAATTATCAAGAGATTTGTTTAATTTATGCCAGCCCAACCAATCATGTGAGTGAATATCCTATGGCTGCACAATTTCTATCTTTTATCCAAGAATAAGTCTAAGCTGCTCAAGGCTACTCCAAGCCAGATAATGACTTATTTTCAAACTCATATAACCCAGATTGGAGAAATCATTCTAATTTTTTTTGAATATCCTAACAAACTCAGGCTCAGACCCAATATCAAAATTATGCCAATAATAGAAGTCAGCCTAGTCACTCCATCCAGTCATTCCATTATAATTAGCTATCATATCCATCTCCTCAATAGATCAATCTAGTCGACCATAGATTTAATCAACTTTAATAATTGATTTTGACTCAATAAGAATCCAT
Source organism: Cocos nucifera (assembly GCA_006176705.1). Lineage (NCBI taxonomy): Eukaryota > Viridiplantae > Streptophyta > Magnoliopsida > Arecales > Arecaceae > Cocos > Cocos nucifera. Next base: position 623,264 of record QRFJ01000474.1, on the reverse strand, counting down.
CGTCAGGCTAGAGGAATAAATAGGATAATTAGCTAAGTCTAATATGAGGAGAGAACTAGATCAATTATAGAGCCAACTAATTACAAAGCTTATAAACAACCTACCTAATGTTAAATATGTGTGCCCTAGGAGCTAGAATTGGCTGACACTTATAATACCCTTCTAGGGGTAAAATTATAATTTTGACTATAAAAAATAAAATAAATTATTTTCTATCACATATGTGTATTTAGTATCTATGATACATCCCTTAAGTTAATAGTAATGATAATTCTTATTTTCAAGAGTTGAAAATTTAAGACAAGAATTTTCATTATTAACTCATAAAATGCTTCTGATCGTAGGATCATCATAAGGATGGTGATTGATCTGGAAGATTAGTGTACAATCACTTCTTTATAGTAGATGAGTCTTGAGTATACGGTGCAGAGATACCAGAGTGAGAGTACAGATACTAGTTAGAGAATGAGGGCACTGAGCGTGACCACCTCGAGTAGTCATAAGAAAGTCTATCTTCTCATCGATGACTGATTCGAAGCTGCAATGGTGTGTCTGATTCTTTGATCTGAGGTGCATCGGTAATTCACCTTGAGGGTGTTATAGTTTGACTACATCATGACTCGATCTTCTAGTCATTCAGAATTCTGAGGTATATATTGGCTATAGCATATTCATTGTAGGAATTGGATTACACCAAGATGGAATCTATCTACCTCAGTGGATGAGGAGCAGCACTATGATGATCATGAGAATCAAGTCCATAAGCCCATGGCTATGATAGAGAGTGAAATAATAGAAAGAGTTTCTATTAAGGTTTTCACATCGAACTTGAATCGAATGATTAAATCATATGATAGAAATTAGGGTTTGATGAGTTCACCTTAATCATAATCTGATTGGGGCTCAAGATAGAAGAACCTGATCACACAAGTAGCTGCACCGAGAGGTTCATTTTCAATTTTGATGGATTGCCACCATATACTGCTAGGTGTCACTAATGAATTTTGAGAGTAATTAGAATGATTTAGATAATCGATCATTCTAGTTGTATGAATCAGAAGAGTTCTGATCCATCAGAAATAGTTTCGATGATGTCAATAATGGAGATTACGACATATCCCATTATCATATAAAATCGAATCTAACTGGATCACACAAACAAGGGATTGGGTCTGCATATCATCAATTGAACTAACCTAGTTCAATTATTTAAATTAGATTCAATTAGGTTCAAGAAAATCATGCTAGCACATGATTGAACCTAACATTATCCTTTTTCTATCATTAAAAGTTATCTCGACTAAGCCAAATGAGTTTGGACTCACTCAGGTATCTTTATCTGATTTGACTGAAGCTTGTCTAGGTTAGAAAATAGTTGTCTTAATTTATGAGATAAATTTAAGACAACACCTATCATTTTTCATCATCTGCTAATTCTTGTCCTTTGACTTTGGTCAAACATTGATCTTTGACCCTTGGACATCTGCCCATGTGTCATGCACTTATTGAAGAGTAGATAGAGACTTATCCTCTTACTAGATTTTGGAAAGGAGGGGGTGCATGCCTAGGATGGCGTGCGCCCATGGATAGGGATGCCTGAAGTCCCAAATGGATGGGACTCCAGGTTGCTTCTTGGATTCAAACTAGGTGACCCTCACCTATAGACTTTGATCAGTCTTAGATGCCATCTTAGGATGAATCTATGGATCTCTCATATGATTGGATCAAGTAATGTCATCCCATCAATCAGATTTAGATCTGATTAAACGAAACAACATGATTGGCCGAGGTGATGTGGCACTGTATGGCGTAGCAGGGTCTATATAAAGACCTATCTGCACCCACTTTTAAGTGACTCCTCTCCTAGCCATGCCCTAAGGCTATCCCTCTCTTTTTTTCATGCCACCTTCAGGTCATCTCTCTCCTCTCCACGCCCAAGGATAGTTAGATTTCAGATTAGTGTGATTCAGGCAAGAAAAGGCTGACGAGAAAGGAAGAAGGCAGCACTATTGTAGAGACGACTGCTAATCTTCAGAAAGAGTTTTGAAGATCCTCCAAATCAGATTCAGATCTAATTTTTAGAAAAAAAAAGAGAAGGAGAAGATCTCTAGATCCAGTCCGAGTGGATACCGGTAGAGGTCAGATGCTTGCATGGCTAGATCTAGAACCTCAGGCCATCAACAGATCATCAATGGATAATCGGATTACCCATATCAAGATAAAACTAATTTAGATTTAATTTAATTTAATTTTCTTATTTATTAGGTCATAAAATTAGATCTAGAAAATGTCAGATCTGATTAGGATCTAATAAAAAATTTTTGAAATATGCCTCTCCATCCAATTAGATCTGAACGAACCTAACCCCGAGAAATCAGAATTTTTTCTTTAATTGGTATCAGAGCCAGATTCTTATAAAATTTATTTAGATCTAATTTAATCTGATAAATTAGTGATTTCAGATATCACATGAGATATGATTTGATCTAAAATTAAAAAATTAAAAAATTAAAATTAATTAATCTAGATCTAATATGTATAAGATACATAACTAGACTAGAAATAAAATTATTTTATGTGTAGTCTAGTATAATCATAATTTTTATTTGATTAAATATAATTTTTTGATATATTTATTTATTATTTTCTAATCTTATAAATATTATAATCAGATCTAAAAATAGAAAATAAATTAAAATTAATTTATTCATATGAGATATGATAGTTGCATATTTAGACTAGTTGTAGAATAGTTTTGCAAATAGGTCTAGATTAAATTTTATTTGATAAGATCAAATTTAAATTTAATTTTTTAGATGATTATAAGATAATTTAGATCTAAAAAACATGCATGCATGATACATGAGATGTATGCAAAATATATTTTAATTAGATCAATTTTCTTATATGAGTTATATGCTTAGATCTAATTAGTTTTTGTAGATTAGTTGTATTTTTGATTAAGGTATTCTCCTTGGTCGTCCGATCATAAGAACAAAGTAGGATTTAAAAACTCTCTCCTTCCATTCGATGGAGTATTCTTATGATGTGTAGGGGTGCTGTACGTTCATTTTTAATCAAAAATTGAAAACTTACTTTCTGTAAAACCCTAGATCCTAAAATCCTAGAATTTTATTTGCATGTTTTATTTTTAAATCCTAAACTTAATTGAGAATTAAGATTATGAAATATATTAGGTCTAAAATTAAGAATTTTTAGATCTAAGATATGTTCATAAAATTGGGTTCGAGCTTTGGTAGCTCAATTAGGTCTGCGGTTGATCAAATCGAATCAAGAGTTGGTTAGATGGGATCAACAATGCTTAAATTGACCAGCCTAATAGGATTAAGTTTAGGTCAAGATCGAGTCACATGAGTGATCGATCAAGCTAAGACCTAATTAGGCTCAGTGGTTAGAGTCTGGATTGTAGGCTAACCCAATTGGTTCCGACTTAATAATTTGGTGTCTAAGGTAAGTTTGGTAGATACGACCGACTAATTTTTAATTGGGAGCTACTCGACTCGAATGCATTCTTGGCAAGTTAATGGCATATCCCTTCCACCGATCTCACTTACCTGACCATGTTTGTTGACTCAGTTCTGATCTAAGATGGTCAATCATCCGAGCTAACCCATGCCATTAGGTTAGTCATAATGGTTATGATTATGTCATGTCTAGTTTAATGAGACCTAAATCAAATCTTTCTAAGAAAAGATTAAGTCTAAGGTCTTTCACCATTGTAGATGTATGGGCCCTTTCCAAGGTTGATTGTTCTTGGCTGGTTACAGTGGCTTAGTTGCATCAGAAAGATGCAACCATGTCTATTAGGCATTGGATGCTACGGGTTGGAGGATAAATTGGGCTCAATATTTTGGATATGGTGAGTGACTCAATTAGAAATCTAATTTGTGCAAATGATGGATTTGACTTAACTAAGGAGTGGATCAATATTTCGGATACGGTGAGATTCATGAATTAGAGATCAAGATTGGGTGCATCATGATTAGAGAATCATTGAATAAAAGTTGTTCACTTATTGACTAACCCATCATCAATAACTGTTAGGTGAGGTGATGAGCAAGTCGGTGGGATCGCACCACCCATTAAAAATCAGTAATTATGGAGATTTTTGCATCTCTACAGAGTGAGTGTAGGGATACAAAAAAATAGTAGAAGCTAATTTGTTAAAAAATAAAATTTTTAAATAAATTGGTTAAGTCTTAATTACAATATCTTGGGCACTGAGCAGAGAGCGTCTCTAGATAAGTGGATAGATGATGATAATAAGACCAGATACTATATCTTGGGCTCGATGTCTGATGAACTTTAGCACCAACATGAAGATATCAAGACTGCTCGCCAAATGTTGGCTCATCTATTGGAGATGTTTGATGAACAGAGTCGCACAGCCAAGTATCAAATTACTAAATGACTGCTCAAGGCTAAGATGCATGATGGGCAATCAGTCCAAGATCATTGTCTGATGATGATCAAGGATATGGAAGAACTTGAGAAGCTTGGAGTGAGGTTGGACTTAGATCTGCAGAATGATATAATTCTGTAATTCTTAACTGATGCTTATGGGTAGTTCATCATGAACTACCATATGCATAAACTTCAAAACTCCTTGGTTGAACTTATGAACATGCTGGTTACCGCTGAGCTTTTCATGAAAGGTTCTAAAGGCTCAATACTTGCTATGGAATGGACTTCTTCCAAGAAAAAATCTTTTGGAAAGAAGAAGAAGTCTATGAAAAAGCAGAAGGTGAAAGGAGGAAAGAAGAAAAAGACAGAGCTAAAGAAGAAGGCCGCTGACGAAGGAAAGTATTTTCATTGCAACAATGATGGCCACTAAAAGTGGAACTGCCCTACTTACCTGGCCATCCTAAAGAAGGAGGTAGGTCCTTCTGGAGGTATGCTCGTTATTGAGTCTAACCTTATGATTTTTTCTACATCTAGTTGGATGCTTGACTCTAGTTCTAGTGCTCACTTGTGCACTTCCATGCAGGGTCTTGAGGATAGCAGGAGGCTGAGGGATGGTGAGATGATCCTGTATGTCCAAAATGAAGCAAGAGTTGCTGTCGTGGCCATGAAAACATACCTTCTTCAACTACCATCTGATTTAGACTTAATATTAAAAGACTGTTATTATGTGCCTGCAGCAAGCAGGAATTTAATTTCTGTTTCTTGCTTTGCATTAGAAGGCTATGTAATTAGTTTTCTTAAGGACCATTATAATATTCTTTATGAAAGAAATAAAATTGTAAGTGATTTTCTTATTAACGATCTTTATTAGTTACATGTTGATGTATCTATTTTTTAATTTTGAGCAAAATATGAATGCCATAACATCAAAACATCCTAGGGATAGTCCTAATGATAGGTATCTATGGCACCTAAGATTAGATCATATAGCAGAAGATAGGGTTAACAAATTGGAGAAAATTGAGCTATTGAGTCTGTTAACTTTCGAGTCATATCCAATTTGTGAATCCTATCTTCATGGCAAAATGACTAAGCTCCCTTTTGTAAGACATGAGGAAAGGGCCATGGATCTTCTTACCTTAGTACATACAGATGTGTGTGGCCCATTTGATGTACCGATTAAAGGCAATCTAATCTACTTCATAACCTTTATCGATGATTTATCTAGGTATGGGTATGTGTATCTTATGAGACACAAGTCTGAAGCATTTGAAAAGTTCAAAGAATTCAGACATGAAGTAGAAAAATAAATTAGAAAATCCATTAAGGTTCTTTGATCAGATCGAGGAGATGAATATCTTAGTCGAAAATTTCTGGACTATCTCAAGAAAAATGGCAAAGTCTCTCAATGGACTCCACCAGAAACATCTCAACTCAACGAAATTTCAGAATGGAGGAACCAGACCCTATTAGATATGGTCCGATCCATGATGAGCTTCACAGACTATCCTGATTTTTTTTGAAAATACTATTTGTTAACTACAATATACTTACTGAATAGGGTTCTCTCTAAAATCGTTCCTACCACACTGTATGAGATATGACATAATAAGAAATCAAGTCTGAGTCATCTCAAAATTTGGGGTTGTTCGGCTCATGTCAAAAGACAACAAGCGAACAAATTAGACTTTAGATCCTTTAGAGCTTGATTCATAGGATATCCTAAAGAGTCATTAGGATATTATTTTTACATTCTAGAAGATCACAATGTGTTTATGAGTCGACATGCCATTCTTTTTGAAAAATAGTTTATTCAAGATGGCGTCATTGGAAAGCAGATCAAGCTCGATGAGAAAGTCTCACAAGAGCAACGAGCTAAGGACCAAATGGAACCAAATCAGGTTAAGCCAATCCATACACTACCTCCTCCACCTCGTAGATCGGAAAGAGTTTTCCATCCTCCTGAGAGGTACTTAGGTACTATTCCAGAGGATGTAGAGAAAATATTCCTCGTAGGTAATGTGGTTCATGGTGATGATCCCAAAATCTATAACGAGACGATATCAGATATCGACTTCGAAAAATGGTTAGAGGCAATGAAGTCAGAAATTGACTCGATGTACTCAAACCAAGTCTGGACCTTAATAGATCCACCAGAAGGTATAGTACCAATTGGGTATAAATGGATCTACAAGAGAAAGATTGGTGCGATGGAAATATGGAGATATTCAAAACTAGATTAGTGGCAAAAGATTATAGTCAACATGAAGGCATTGACTATCAGGATACCTTTTCGTTAGTAGCTATGCTAAAATTCATCCGCACATTGCTTGCTGTTGCAGCCTATTTTGATTATAAAATATGACAAATGAATGTGAAAATAGCATTCTTAAATGGATATCTTGAGGAAAATATCTATATGGAACAGCCGCTAGGTTTCACATCCAGTGATGATGATCACAAGATTTGCAAGCTGCAAAGGTCCATATATGGACTTAAGCAAGCATCTCAGAGCTGGAATACTCATTTTAATGATGTGACCAAAATATTTGGTTTCATCAAGAATGAAGAGGAGCCATGTATCTTCAAAAGGGTCAGTAGGAGCGCTATTGTCTTCCTCATATCGTACATAGATGATATTCTCCTTATCGGGAATGATATTCTCATGTTGACCATAGTTAAAATGTGGTTATCTAGAAAGTTCTCCATGAAAGACCTAGGAGAAGCATCCTTTATTCTAAAAATTAAGGTCTATAGAGATAGACCGAATAGGATGCTAGGACTTTCATAGAAGATGTACATAGAGAAAGTACTAAAGAGGTTTAATATGAAAAACTCTAAGAGGGGTTTAGTACCCTTCAGACATGGTATTCATCTTTCCAAGAAGATGTGCCCTAGCACACCTGAGGAAATAGAACGCATGAGCAAGATCCCTTATGCTTCAGCAATAGAGAGCCTCATGTATGCCATGTTATGTACACGATCTGATATAGCCCATGCCGTGAGTGTCACGAGCAGATATCAGTTGAATCTAGGTGAAGAATACTGGACTTCTATGAAATGTATCCTTAAGTACTTAAGAAGAACTAAGGATATATTACTGATTTTTGGCAATGGAGAACTCCAAGTCTAGGGGTATACAGACTCGAACTTTATGTCCGATATAGATGATCGAAAGTCGACATCTGAGAGTCTGTTTGTGTGCAATGGTGGAGCTGTCAGTTGAAAAAATTTCAAGCAGATAGTGATAACAGATTCCACCATGAAAGCAGAATATATTACTGCGTTAGAAGCTACAAAAGAGGCATTTTGGTATAAGAAGTTTACCACGGAGATCAGAGTGATGCCATCAGATGCCACTCCTCTGTACTATGACAATAATGGTGCCATAGCCCTTGCTAAGGAGCCGAGGTCTCATCAGAAATCTAAGCACAACGAGTGGCGATACCACCTCATCCACGATTATCTCGAGAAGAATTATATCGAGGTCAAGAGAGTCGACTCTGCAAACAATGTAGCGGACTCGCTTACAAAGCCGTTGGGCCAGCAGAAGATCAAAGTCCATCTTGAGAAGATGGGACTTAGATTTATAGCCAATTGGCTTTAGGTCAAGTGGGAGTTTGTTAGATATGTGTGCCCTAGAAGTCAGAATTGGCTGACACTTGTAATATACTTCTAGGAGCAAAATTATAATTTTGACTATAAAAAATAAAATGGATTATTTTCTATCACATATGTGTATTTAGTATCTATGATACATTCCTTGAATTAATGGTAATGATAATTCTTATTTTCAAGAGTTGAAAATTTAAGATAAGAATTTTCATTATTAACTCATAAAATACTCCTGATCATAGGATCATCATAAGAATAGTGATTGATCCGGAAGATTAGTGTACAATTGCTTCTTTATAGTAGATGAGTCTTGAGTCTACGGTGTAGAGACACCAGAGCGAAAGTACAAATATTCATTAGAGAATGAGGGCACTGAATGTGACCACCTCGAGTAGTCATAAGAAAGTCTACCTTCTCATCAAGGACTGACTTGAAGCTGCAGTGGTGTGTCTGGTTCTTTGACCTGAGGTGCATCGGCAGTTCACCTTAAGGGTGTTATAGTTTGACTACACCATGACTCGGTCTCCTAGCCATTCAGAATCCTGAGGTGTATGTTGGCTATAGCATGTTCATTGTAGGAATTGGATTGCACCAAGATGAAATCTATCTACCTCGGTGGATGAGGAGCAGCCCTATGATGATCATGAGAATCAAGTCCATAAGCCCATGCTATGACAGAGAGTGAAATAATAGAAAGAGTTTCTATTAAGGTTTTCACATCGAACTTGAATCGAATGATTAAATCATATGATAAAAATTAGGGTTTGACGAGTTCATCTTAACCCTAATCTGATCGGAGCTCAAGATAGAAGAACTTAATCATACAAGTAGCTGCACCGAGAGGTTCATTTTCAATTTTGATGGATTACCACCATATACTGCTAGGTATTATTGGTGGATTTTGGGAGAAATTAAAATGATTTAGATGATCGATCATTCTAGTTGTATGAATCAGAAGAGTTCTGATCCATCGAAAAGAGTTTTGATGATGTCAATGATGGAGATCATGACATATCCTATTATCATATAAAACTGAACCTAACTGAATCATACAAACAAGAGTTTGAGTCTGGATATCATCAATTGAACTAACCTAGTTCAATTGATTTGAATTAGATTCAATTAGGTTCAAGAAAATCGTGCTAGCACATGATTGAACCTAATATTCTTTTTTTTCTATCATTAAAAGTTGTTTCGACTGAGCCAAATGAGTTTGGGCTCACTCAGGTACCTTTACTTGGTCTGACTGGAGCTTGTCTAGGTAAGAAAAAGATTATCTTAATTTATGAGATAAATTTAAGACAATACCTATCATTTTCTGTCATCTGCTAATTCTTGTCCTTTGACTTTGGTCAAATGTTGATCTTTGACCCTTGGACATCTGCCCATGTATCATGCACTTATTAGAGAGTAGATAGAGGCTTGTCCTCTTACTATATTTTGGAAAGGAGGGATGCCTGGAGGGACGCCTGGAGTTCCATACAGATGGGACTCCAGGTTGCTTCTTGGATTCAAACTAGGTGACCCTCACCTATAGATTTTGACCAGTCTTAGGTGCCACCTTAGGATGAATCTATGGATTTTTTATCTGATTGGATTAGGTGATGTCATCCCATCAATCAGATTTAGATCTGATTAAATGAAGCAACGTGATTGGCCGAGGTGATGTAGCACTGCATGATGCAGCAGGGTCTATATAAAGACCTATCTCCGCCCACTTTTAAGTGACTCCTCTCCTAGCCACACCCCAAGGCTGTCCCTCTCGTTTCTCCATGCCACCTTTAGGCCATCTCTCTCCTCTCCACACCCAAGGATAGTTGGATTTTAGATTAGTGTGATTCAGACAAGAAAAGACTGACGAGAAAGGAAGAAGACAGCACTGCTACAGAGACGACTGCTGATCTTCAGAAGAAGTTTTGAAGATCCTCCAAATCAGATCCAGATCTGATTTTTAGAGAAAAGAAAGAAAAGATGAAGATCTCCAGATCCAGCCTAAGTGGATATCGGTAGAGGCCAGGCACTTGTGTGGCTAGATCAAGAATCTCAAGCCATCAGTAGATCATCAATGGATAATCGGATTATCCATATCAAGATAAAACTAATTTAGATTTAATTTTCTTATTTATCAGATCGTAAAATTAGATCCAAAAAATATTAGATCTGATTAAGATTTAAGAAAAAAATTTTGAAATATGCCTCTCGATCCAATCAGATCTCAACGAATCTGACCCCAAAAAATCAAGATTTCTCCTTCACCTAATGTCAGCAACCATTTGAACCTAATTATTAATCTAAGAGTCCATAATTAGAGAATGTCAAAGTAATTTCTGAACTTAAAAATTATAGAATTCTTATGAATCCATACCAAGATCATGTGAGAGAAGCTAGTACTGATGCTAGCCAAAATAAAAATTTAGAGAAATAGATTAATATTGAAGCTAACCATATAAAAGAACCTGAGTCCGAAACTAGTACTGATGCTGATTCCAATTTGAATGAGATAGACATAGAAAAAATAAGAGTAGATGATTTATCTAAAACCTATAAACCTAAATTTCTTTTTCCTTCAATCCTAAATGCCAGTTCTTCTTATAAAAATCAATAAACATGTAATGAAATGTCAATAGAGTTATTTAAACAAGATCATATTAATTTTTCTCCATAAGTAAAGCTATCTTTAGTCATCCTTCCAGTATCTACTGCATTAAACTCAACTTCTAATCCAAAAACCCAATATGTGAGCATTTTAGAAGAATAAATAGAAGAAATTCTTGACAAACAAGGATCTGAGAATGGGATCATGAACTATATTTTCATAATTAATAATGAATATATTAATAAAAAAATAATAAACTATCTTTCTGAGATTAGCAATCTAAAATCATTAGAATTTATCAATCCAATATTTATCATAAGATAAGTAAGCTACATTGTGTCTGACTGAAGATGGTAAACTTAACATTTATTGGGAGATAATCTAATATTTAATTTTTTTATCTAATTTATCTTTTTAGTTTATTTTTTAGGATATATTGAATAAGTTGGAAGGAGAGTCAAATTTTCAAGACATATGCTGGACCATATACATACTGAGTCAGGTGTATTTTTTTATTTTTTATTATATCATTTATTTTTTTTCTCTATTGAGGATAATATTGATTAAGTTGGAGAAAAGAATAATAAAATTTTTAATTTTTTTAAAAAATTCTTTAGAAGAAGTTAGTATTTAGCATTTAAACACTTGATTATGCTTAAGAATCAAGTTAAACTAAGGATTTTTAAATAAAAATTGATGCATAAATCAAAAAAATTGTGAGTTATTGAGGAATCAAGTATTAAAAAAATTCAATGAAGAGTTAAGTCTAGAATATAAATAATTTTTTTAGCACTTCTATTTTTTTTCTACCAGCATAAGAAAAGTCTATTTTTTATGGACTTATGTAGGATAACTATATATTTTTTTTATAAAAAATAATAAAAAATAAAATAGTTTTTTAAGTACTTCTCGCCGAATAATCGAGCCTCTTTATCTAAGTAAGCATTGAATTTTGCATCAAAAGATGAGAAGGACGAAGAAGCTTGTTGTAAAGCTAGTATTAACTCGTAGTCTATTTGATTCGAGCTAGTAAGTTCGAGAGATATTTTATACCTAGTGTCCTAAAATCAATTGGTTTGAAAGTCATTTGCCCAAGACTCGCTATATGGATTAAATAAAAAATTTAATGGATTAAGACACTCAATAGTGGTGTAATATTAAAAAAATATTAATTTTTTATCAAATAATCGGATCTCGTTGCCTAAGCAAGCAATGATATTCACATCAAAAAATGAACAATATGAATAAAAATTTTTAATAAATAAAGAACAAAAGTAGCAATGCACTTGCCCATATAGAAGTTTAGATGATTCAGAGATAAGATAGGGATAATTTAGAAAAAATTTTAAAAAAATTAATGTTCTTCACTTAATTTTTATGTTGATAAGTACTAATATCCTGATGATATACCTCACTTATGCTCTACTGAACATCAATGACCATTTTGAAAATTGCTTAGGTAAAATTAGAAACTCTAAAATTAAAAGATGTCTAAAACTAAATTCTTTCTTTACTTAAGGATGAGCAAAGTTTAAGTTGGGAGGTGTGATAAGTATTATAAATTCACCAATAAAAATAATAATTTATTAATTAAAATATATTTATTTTTAAAAATTAAATATTTTTATTTATTATTTTTAAAAAATATATTTATCAATGGAAAGATCTCAATTTCTTAATCACAACGAAATAAGTTTGGAGCAAATTAAAGTTAGAATGGACCTAATATAAATTTTTTGAGAAAAAAATAAATAAAAAAATTAATTCAGCTTGGTCAGCTCACCCAGCCAAGTCGTCGAAACCAGCTCAACCGGCATGTCCCAGCTTAGCTGGTGCACCATCCAAGCTAGCTCATTTACTAAAACAGACCAACTGATCCATGAACCAGGCGTGGACTACCAGCTCAGCAAAGTTCGATTAATCACATGCTGCCACGTGGTGGACCAAGATCATTAAAAAGTTTACAAAAATTTTTTCATAACATACTAGGGTAAAATGATAATTTCATAGGCTAAGGCGCGCGATGATTGATTGCGGTATGCTATAAACTCGGTCCAGGCGGTCCATAGCTATAGTAATTATGCCATCTGATGGTCTAGGTGGTTTGTGGTCTAAATTCGATGGCTGAGGTTTTTTCCTTCTTTGATTTGATTTTCATCTCTTCCCAGTGCGTGATCGGATGGCTACACATGTCCCAGACGATGATCCAACGACTGATATAAAATTCGAGAGTGATTTAAACATGCAGCAATGATCCGACAGCCAAATTTTCATCATCAAGCTCGATCTAATAACTAGAATTTAATTCGACTTAATTTGGGCTTTTAAAACTCGATTTTTGATGATTTTGGGACCATTTGATCATGATTTGATAGCCAAAACTCATGAAATTGCATAGAATTCGATCCAGGAACTTTTTTAATCGGATTTTCACTAGGATTTCTTCAATTTTGATAATTAAAACTGCTTCTTAGTCCCATATTACTTAGAAACAAAGGATCCAGCTTCCAACACCTATTTAAGGACCCCCAGGCCTCCAGAATTCATTATCTTCGATCATGGAAAGATGATGGTATAGGTTAGAGGCATGCTTGGATTCATGGATGCTTCGAGATAGATGGTGCCAAGAGGAAGAGCTGATTTCTACACCATTTCAATGCCAACACCAATCCAAGATCAAGATCAGCTTATCTTTAATTTTTAATTTTTTTTAAATTTTATGTATTTAAATTTTAAATTAAATTTTAATTAATATAATTTTTTTTTGCTATTTAAATTTTATGCTCTTTATTTTTATTATAAATTTAATTATTATTCTTTAATTTTATTGCAAGTAGATGCTAATATCTAACTAATAGATCTTAATACCAAGTTTAATCTTCTATATCGTTTAATTTTTACTTTTTATTTAAAATTCTATTTTTTAACTTTATTTTTTTTATAAAAATTAAAATTTTTAAAACTAAAATACTATCTTCTCTATGGATTTGATCCGACTTATTACTTACTATCTATTTTTAATTAATTTAAAAAATTAAAATTAAACTGATAAATATGATATCTTAACGATAATATCGTACTCTTATCATCTTCAAATCATTACTTGTATTAGAAATAAGTGATACCAATATAATATATAGAGCCTATGAGATAATAAATATTATAAGAGGTTATAAAAAATTCTGTTATCACCTAAAAGCATATCAAAAAGCTAAAGTAATCTAAAGTAATATATATTCATAAAATATATGCACAATCCTCAACATAACATGAACTCAACACCACCCTCTCGGGGCTGCCTCTCCCTCTTGGGGTAGGCTGGCCAGTCTTAATAGCTCTAATTATCGACTTCTAATTTATTATTTATCAATATACTATTACTTATCAATTATTAATTTTTAATATAAGAAATTACCTATCAACAAATTCAATAGATCCTAAATTTAATTAAATATAATATAATAAACTAACAATGAATTGATAATAATTATTTGAATATATTTTATAAAAAATAGATAATTAAAAATAAATAAAATTATTAAAAAATTAAAAAACTAAATCAAATCGAATCAAAATTCTCAGTACGATTTCTTTCTTATTCAGGTTGGTTTTCAGTTTTTATTTTTTTTTATTCAATTTTTGGGTCAAGTTAGAAAAAATTGATTTTGTGATCAATAAGTTAATCAAAAAAATTAATTTCATGATCAAAAAATCAATCACAAAATACTTCATAGGGGCCACTAGATCGGAGCCACAGGCTTGAGATTTTTTACTTTCACAGGTTATTATAATAGAGTGGTGAATCTATTGATGAAAAAAGAAAAATATAGTCAAAATTTTTTTTATTTTCATAGGGGCTGCAGGATCAGAGCCACAGGCTTGAGATGGTGGGGCATGGCCAGGGCTGTGGCTCGGGAACATGCAGTGAAAATGAAGGAGCGAGGATGGGACCGCAGGAAGACGGCACGAGTTGGGGCGGCGGGGTTAGGCCAGTAAGGCAGGGCCACAAGAAGGCGGTGTGAGTCAGGGCTAAGGGCTGGGGATAGTGGGGCAAGGGCTATGGGGTCGAGCCAACGACCTCAAGGCCGGTAGGGTTAGGGCGGATGTGGGCAAGGAGGAACGTGGGCTCGAGGCTGTAGGGGTGGGTCGACGGTATCAAGGGTGATAGAGTCAAGGTGGCCGTGGGGTTGGGCTAGGGTCGACAAGGTCGAAGCAGGCACAAAGTCGGTCTAGCGATGTCGGGGCCGACGAGGATGGGGTGGCCACGGGCATGGACGAATGCAAGCATGGGGCCGAGGGGTTGGGCCGACATTGGGACAGAGCCAATGAGGTCGAAGTGGCTGCGGAATGTCGAAGGAATGGGGTGGGGAGGGAGGAAAGGAGGGTTGGGGGCTGAGGAGGGTTTGGATGTTGGTGAGAGAAGGATTAGGGATGGAAATAAGAGAGAATGAGTACGGAAGCAAAATTTTTTTTTCTCAGTTGTTTTGATGTTGCAGACTATTAGCAACGGCAAACTTGCTGTCGCTAATGCCATCGGTAAAAGCATTAGCGATGGACTCCATCGCTAAAAATAAAAATCTATCACTAATATTTTTATCAAATAATTAATTTTTTTATAATTTTTATTAGCAACGATAAATTTACCATCGCTAATGTCTTGATAAAAAAATTATTATTAATTTTTTTTTATTTTTTTCTAAATATGATATAATTTTAAAATTTAAAGTTCATCTTCATCATTCATTATCTAAATAATTATCGTTAGAATATCATCACAAAAAATCATCTTGATCTAATAGTTCTAGTTATGCCGATCAATAAAATTTAATTTTGATGGCCATGAATGATCGCTTCATGATTTGATAGATAGAAATCATTGATGGATCTAAAAATATATAATAATAATTTCGATGATATTTATAGTATACTATTAAAATTTTACTTCAATCGAATATTCCTATCATGGTCAATTTAGCATAGGATAATTTTGATCATTAAATAAAAAATGAGTGATCAAAAAATCAAACAGCATCCGATTAAAAAGATTTCATAGATAAATAATCTTTACTACTATTTTAATTATTTATATGATGATGATCATAAAATTCAAACTGTATATATATGAACCATCTACGTTAAGCAAATATTACAAAAATACAAGTATATTACTTAAGAACTTTAAGAACGAGCATCAAGAGATATATTATTTTGGATCGTTCATATATGTGTGGTTTGAATTTTTTGATCACCACCATACAAGAGATTAAAGTAGTAGCAAAGATCATTTATCTAAAAAATTATGTTGATCAGATGCCATTTAGTCTTTTGATCACTCATTATTATTTAACGGTCAAAATAATCTTATGCTAAATTGATCGTGATAATGATATTTGATTGAAATAAAATTTTGATAGTATCCTATAAATATCATCAAGATCATTATTAAAAATTTTTGAATTCATCGATAGTCTTTATCTATCAGATCATTAAGTGATCTTTCATGACCGTTGAAATTAAATTTTATTGATCGACATAGCTAGGGCTATCGAATTGAAGCGGCCTTTTATGATGATACTCTGATGATAATTATTTAAATAATAAATAATAAAGATAAATTTTAAATTCTAAAATTATACCATATTTAGAAAAAATAAAAAAAATATTTTTTTTGCAACAGCAACTCCATTGGAAATAGTGTCGTCGTTAATGATTATTAGCGATGGCAACTCTAGTCACTAATAATTTTTTTATCATTGCTAATAAATTTAATAAATAAAATTTTTTTTGTTGGAAAATATGTTCCAAAATCAATCTTTAGCCTATTGATGATCGAGCTACATTGTATCTATAATTGATTCATTAATAAACATAATATATTTTTGATATTTTTCATCATAAAATATTCATCTTCTAATGAACTCTATTATTATGATGAAGTTCTTAGGACTATTTAGCTTTGATAAAGAGAGAATTTATCGATTAGTCCTTAAATTTATTCACGATCAAATGATAGGCCGTTAATTAGGATGACAGCATCTATCGAGCATAGGTTGTTGTATACCATATGGTTGGTTGTTCTCTTAACTAAGGTGTGTGAAAATACTGATATGGCATATAGGTGAGATGTATGGGTATATCATCATTGAACATGATTAATTCCTGAGCATTTTGCTATCGAGAATGTCTAAGATGGGATATAGGTATAAATGTTCCTTAGACCTAAGATCACCTCAGTGACTTGCAAGCAACTCACTGTACTTTGGTATCAGACTAACTAAATTTCTAATTTAGTAATAAAAGGCTTCTGAGCATGGTCAAGTATTTACAAAGTTAGAGTATAATCAAGATGAAATTGTCCACTCTAAGAGTTGGAGAAAAATGTATCACTGTATTTTAATATAGCGAAACCTTGGCCAAGATAATCATCAGATGGATTTAATATTTTGAAATATAATGTGAACAATCTGATCAGAGTTTATAGTTAAACTCTGAGGTATCCTACGAGTATTTTACTCAAGGAGATGAATTATATAAAAACTATATCCACATGAGTTCTAAGAATATTGTTCTACACAATCAACCTATCCGACCGTCGGATACCATTGTTAGATGGTTACTTTGATTAGTATAGAAATTTATTTTTATACTACTGACTTAGCTTCGACCTATGAGGTCACATACATTAGAACTCATGATCTGATCGGATGATTGATCAACGATTGAGAATCATTTTAGGGTTAAACAATCAATACGATTGATGTTTAACCTAGTGCAAGCATTGTAGGCGAATCAATTAGCAATTAGATTGCTAATTGACTTAATTTAATTAATCTAGAGGGATGAGATTAAATCTAATTAAATATTATTTAATTAAATTTAGTTTGGACTTGATTGGATCAAGTCCAATTGGCTTATTGGATAAGCCAAGTGTAGGAAAGAACTAGTCCTAGTTCAACTAGGACTCCGATCAACCCAATTTTTTAATTTAATTAAAAAATTAAATTAAAATTAAATTTAATTTAATTAAGTTCTTAATTAGGTTAGGGCCTAATTTAATTAGTTTGGTTTACTTTTAATTTTATTTGGTTTGAGAAACCAATTTTTGACCAAGTCAAAATTGGAGTCCTAGTGTGACTAGGACTCCCTATCCTTGTGCCACATATTTCTCATGCCCCCATGCTCTTTTCTTTAAGTTTTACATGATGAATCTTCATGCCCAAGGCTTCTCATGTGCCCACCTTTCTCTCCCTCTCCCACTTATTTGGAATAAGCTTTGGACATATCTTTTTGATGGTAAGTTGTTTTGAGTTTGAATTCTATATGATAAAATCCTAACAACTCAAAAACTCTTTCCATATTGTGCTACCCACATCTTCTTTATTTTTTCTAAATTCCATGGTAAAATAAGGAGCTTTGTGCACCCCTATTGCTGGTCCACTGCAGAAAATAAGGTGGGGGTGCCCAAGAGTTGGGAGCCCTAATAACTTGCCATATTATGTCCTTCCTAGTCTAAGATTTTGACCAAACTTAGACTCTGCATATCTCTTTATTTAAAAAGAATTTTTATCTAATTTTTTCATGAAATATAGACTTTTGAGAGAGCTTTAAGGTGTGTAAAAATTAAGGAGAGAGAACCTCTAGGCATGGGGATTCAATAGACATAAAATCAGGTGTCTATGTGAGAGCAAAGAGAAGAAGAAGAAGATCTTCTTCTAGGGTTGCTGTGTTCACCTCTTTTCTTCCTCCTTCTTTGGGTTTTCTGAGAGTGTCTCATATCTAAAACCTTCTCTCCACCTTTGCCTCTTTGGAAGAGTCCAAATATAAAAGGAGGCATCTAATCGATCATCAAAGAAAGATCAGCACAGTACTAGCATACTGTGCTGATTTCCTGCATCAGGATTTTTGATCATGCTCGTAGGCTCGTGTGGATGACTCCTAGAGGCCGGACGTGTGTGCAGCTCATGGCATCATCCTTAAACTTATATCAATAAGTTAGAATGTCTAACTTGCTCCGATAATAGATCTGATCTATTTATTTTATAGCTGCATTAGATGTAGTATTGTAGCATGTTGATGAGATCAACATGTTAATCTTTTCTTTATGTTTTTAATTTTTAATTTAATATCATATCTTGATCATATAATAAATATTAGATCTAAGATATTTTTATATTTATTTAAATAAATATTTAATTTATTTAAATTTTTTGCTGTCTGATCTTGAAAAAATTTCAAGATCTACTCGTGAAATCATAGATCTGGTTCCTTTAATTGGTATCAGAGCCTAAGTTTTTATTACATAATTTTTTTAAGCATATTTAGATTATTTATTAGATTATATCTAATTATTAAATTTAAAATTAAAAATTTAGATCTTACGAACTGCTATAAGATTGTCCTACTATAAGATTTATCCCTTATAGTGAAAAGGTTGTCCTAGTTCGTGATGATCTGCTCTTAATCATAAATTTATTAGATTTAATCTAATTTTATTTATAATTTAATAAATTTAAAATAGTTTTAGATCTAAAAATAAAAGTTTTAGATTGTACGGACTGATCTTATAAGGTTGTCCTACTGTAAGGTTTATCCCTTACAGTGAAAAGGTTATCCTAGTACATGCTGATCTAAAACATTGATCATAAAATTTTAGATTAGATCTAAAAAATTTTATGATCTAATTAAAAATATTTTAATCTAATTTTAATCATCATAAATATGTTAGATTTTATCTAAGTTGATTTATGATTGATTGGTGTTGAAACTATTTCAATGACATAAACCTATTCATGTTTATGTTACTTGCATTTTAATTATGAATCAAACATGCAACTTGGTTGGTAGAACCATGTTGTAAAAATATTTTATAAACATAAAAATTATTTTTGAAAAGTCAAACCCTAATCCTCAATCCAAAACTTAATTAAGAATTAAGAAGTTATTTGATTAGGATCTAGGATTATAGATTGAAGATTCTAAGACACGAATCATAACACATTGGTTTAAAAAGGTTAGTGAAGATTAGATCCATTAATTGGGTTAGACCTAAAGTTAGATTAAAAAATAGACTTAATTAGAGAATTGACTAAATCTAATCAATTATTGTCTTAGATTAGATCAAGGATTCTCTAAATCAATTACAATAGTTGTAGTTGGTCAAATTCATGTCTTTAATGAGACCCAAGATAGTCTTAATTCTTGACTACGCGGTCCAGCATGAACTGTTAGATTGATCTAATTGAAACTAATTAAATTAGTTGATTTCTAAGATAAATCAAATCAATGATCTTTAATTGACAGTCTGCTTACCTAGTCATTTCTGATGATATCTAAAGCAAGCTTTGGTAGACCCTCTCACTGATCGAACTTAGCTGATCTCTTGGTGAAATTATATTTTGATCGGATCATTTGACTATTCGAGCTAATCCATGTCAGCTAGGTAAATCAGTTTGACTGATTTAGATGCTCTTAGATCAGTCTATTAATGGTCTCTCTTAAACTGACTTGGTGAAGTCAGTGAAAGGATCATGATAAGCTGGTTCATCTGATCTTCTCTCTTCTTTAAATTAAATTCTCTAAAATTATTAGATTCTTAAAATGAAATAGTTATGATGGTAACTTGATCATAGTCTCTCATTAAGTGGATGATAATGGATCCATCGGTTGGATAATCATTGAAGGCCCAAAGGCCTGGTGCTTATTGACTGATGAAATTATCATACATTATATGATTTCTTGGCTACATCTTTCTAATGGTAGTTAGGTTAGCCAACTAAAGTTGGACCTAATCATTTATTGGTTAGATGGGTCAAGTATGGTCATGTTAATGGTTGGACCTAACCGAATCTTTTCAGTGGAGGTCAAAGCCTACTGATTATGGATTGGAGCAAAATTTAATTACTAAAAATTATTTAAAAAAATAATTGGTTATAAACCTATCCTTAAATGCACATGGGTTGGCCAACCAAAGTTGGGCTCATGTGTAGTCTATGTGGATTCTAGTATCCACTAAGAAATTAAGATAATTTCTTAAATTGGAGGCAGAGGCTATCAGTTTGAATAAAATAGCGAAAGAATCTTTTGATTAAAGTTCAAATATTTAGATTTAATAAATCAATTACTAATTAGATTATGATTTTTTTTTTGTACAGATATGATCATTTTTCTATCGCTTCGATCATTATTGGACGATAATAAGTTGGTGGGATCCAACTTCAGTAGTTGGTACCAAAAGTTGAAGATTATCCTGAAGCATGAATGGATCCTATATGTGCTGATGGATCCTACACCTGAGGAGCTAGCTACCAATGCACGTGGAACAGTCAGAGATATTTATCAGAAGTGGCTTAGTGATTGGACCATGGTACGCTACATTATGCTGGCTGCTATGAGCAATGAGTTCAGTCATAGATTTGAGATGGCTTAGCCAAAGAACATGCTTTAAGTATTGAAGGATTTTTTTAGCACATCCGATAACATGGAGAGGCACAAGACTAGTTCTGCCATCTTCAATGCCAGGATGTGGAAAGGTGCCTCTGTCACTGATCATGTATTGTACATGATAGAGCGATTGAGTAAACTTGGCTTTTTCTTACATAAACAGCTTAGGAAGGATGTAATACTAAACTCGTTGTCCAAGTTCTTTCTCCCATTTCTTACTCATTTTAGAATGACAAAGCCTGAATTAGACTACCACGGTTTACTAGGATTGCTTCAGAACTTTGAGAAGGATCACCAACTCCATAAGAAGTCGATGAACATAGTGGAAGGTTCGTCTTTTAGTTCTCGATCCTTTAGGAAAAAAAAGAAGAATAAGAAGAAAAAGGCTAAGAAGGTGCAAGTTCAGACTGGG
Organism: Cocos nucifera; assembly: GCA_006176705.1. Taxonomy (NCBI): domain Eukaryota; kingdom Viridiplantae; phylum Streptophyta; class Magnoliopsida; order Arecales; family Arecaceae; genus Cocos; species Cocos nucifera. The sequence goes on along the minus strand of QRFJ01000474.1, from coordinate 601,776 downwards.
ACATCTATGCAGAGTCAGATCAGAAAGATCAAGCCCGATAAGAGTTTAATTGAATGCTTCTTTTGCATTAAATGGGAGCACTGAAAGAGAAACTATCCTCAGTACATTGCCTCTCTAGATCCGAACAGATAGAAAAAGAAGCAAGTGGTTGTTGGGCAAGGTATTTATATGATAACTCCTTATAATTTTTCTATTTATGATTTACTAATTGGGTATTAGATACCTATAGCCCTTACCATATTTATAATTCGTTACAAAGATTGCAGGTCAGTAGGAGATTCGAGCAAGATGAAAAGTTCCTGAATGTTGGAGATGAAAGATCAGTTCTAGTTCTAGCTTTAGAAATTATGAAACTTGTATTTGAGTTTCATACTGTTATTCTTAGTGATTGTCATTTCTATCCCATTTTTTTTTAAAATATCATTTCTGTAGGTCTTCTAGCCAAAAATGATTATGAAATATCAATAAAGAAACAAGTTTGTAACATCATTATGAATGATGTTACTATTTTTAATGGACATTTGAACAATGATGTGTATATTCTATCATAACCTATTAACGTAGTCTATTCAATCGGCAAGCATCCTAGATTAGATAGTATGTTAGATATCTACTTATGGTACTATAGGCTAGGTCATATAAATAAGAATAGGATAAACAGGTTGACTTAAAAGAGAATCCTTGAAGTCAGTGATTATGAATCACTTTCAACCTATGAGTCCTATCTTCTTGGTAAAATGACCAAGTCATCTTTTACTAAAAAAGATGAGAGAGCCACTAGGCTCTTAGGTCTAGTACATACTGATGTATGTGGACCAATAAGTATAAGTGTCAGAGGTGGATATGTCTACTTTATCACTTTCATAGATGATCTATCCAGATATTGATATCTCTATATGATGAAATATAAATCGGATTCTTTTAAAATGTTCAAACAATTCGAAAGTGAAGTAGAAAAATAAACTGAAAAGAGTATTAAAACTCTTTAGTCTGACCGAGGAGGAGAATACCTTTTTAGTGAATTTCTTACATATTTAGGAGAGAATGAGATTCTCTTCCAATGGACTCCTCTAGGAACACCACAGCATAATGGTTTGTTTGAATGAAAAAATTGGACTCTGTTAGACATGGTTTGATCCATGATTGATTTTGCCAGCTTACCGATATCCTTCTAAAGATATGCACTCGAATTGGCTTGTTATTTATTAAATAGGATTTCAAGTAAGTTTGTAGTTGAGACTCCATATGAGATATGGACATGATGTAAGCCAGCACTTTCACATCTTAGGATATGGGAGTGCTCGGCTTATGTCAAATGATTAATTACGGATAAACTTGAACCTAGGTCTGATAAGTGCATATTTATAGGGTATCCAAAAGAGATCAAAGGATACTGTTTCTATCATGCTGATGAACAAAAGATGTTCATCAGTCTTAAGGCAACATTTTTGAAAAAGAAGTTCCTTGGTGAAGAAACTGTTGCCTCTAAGGTTGAACTTGATGAAGTTCAATAAGTAGAAAAATGGACACCTATAGCTAAATCTGAGTCGAATTTGATTAGATCAGATCTAGAGCCTAGTGTACTTGCACTATTAAGACGATCTGGTAGAGTACTGCATCATCCAGATAAATACTATAATTTCTTGATTCAAGATGGTGATCCCATCGAACTCGATGAGAATGATGAGGATTCGATCACCTATATGGATGCTATGTAGAGATCTGATTCTGAAAAATGGCTTGAAGCCATCAAATCCAAGATGGAGTCCATAGAGGTCAACGATGTGTGGATATTGGTTGACCCACCTGAAGGGGTTAAACCCATTGGGTGTAAATGGGTCTTTAAAAGAAAAGGAGGCACAGATGAAAAAGTGGAGATCTATAAAGCTCATTTTGTTGTTAAGGGATATCGTTAATATTATGGTATTAACTATGATGAGACATTTTCTTCCGTGGTAATGCTCAAATTCATTCGGATTATGCTTGCGATTGCTGTCTATCTGGACTATGACATTTGGTAGATGGATGTGAAGATAGCTTTTCTGAATGAAGAGTTGGCTGAAGAGGTGTATATGATACAACCTAAGGAGTTTACATCCATAGATAAGTTCAAGGTGTGCAGGCTTTAGAGATTCATTTATGAACTGAAGCAGGTATCTTGGAGTTGGAACATGCATTTTGATAAAGTGATCAAAACATATGGCTTCATTAAGAATGGAGAAGAATCCTACATTTACAAATGAACAAATGGTCTAATAGTAGTATTCCTTATCTTATACGTGGATGACATTCTCTTAATCGAAAATGACATCCCCGTACTGCAGAAAATAAAAATCTAGTTGTCATCATAATTCTCCATGAAAGACTTGGGTGAAGCATCTTACATCCTTGGGATGAATATCTATAGGGATAGATCTAAAGGATACTTGAGTTATCCCAGTCCACGTACATAGGTACTATGCTGAAAAGGTTCGGCATGAAAAATTTCAAAAGGAGCTATCTCTCGATAGGCCATGAAATTTTTTTCTCTAAGAAGGATTGTCCGACAACTCCCAAAGAGAAAGAGCATATGAGAAGAGTCCCATATACTTCGACAGTGGGATCTATCATGTACGCTATGATATGTATGAGATCAGACGTGGCATACTCACTAGGAGTAGTAGGTAGATACCAGTCTGATCCTGAAAAAAATCACTGAAAAGTGGTTAAAATCATCCTTAAGTATTTGAGTAATAATAAGGACCAATGGTTGATTTATGGTGAGTCAGATCTAAAACTTATGGGGTTTACTGACCCCAACTTTTAATCTAACCATGATGATAGTAGAAGCATGTCGGAATATATCTTTACTCTAAATGGTGGATCTATCTGCTGGAAGAGTTTCAAGCAGTATACTGTGGCAGATTCTATTTGTGAAGCAGAGCACATCGTAGCATCAGATGCCGTGAAGAAAGTTGTGGCTGAGAAAGTTTATCACTGAGCTCAAAGCAACACCCTTCCTAGATGGTCCGATCCTACTCTACTGTGACAACACTAATGCCATAGCTCAGGCGAAGGAACCAAAGGCACACTAGCGGATGAATCATATTCTACGTCGCTTTCACCTAGTCCGAAAGATCGTGGATAGAGGTGATGTCGATCTTTACAAGATCGATGGAAAGGAGAATCTGATCGATCCCTTCACTAAAGCCCTGGCGATAAAGGAGTTCGACAACCACAAATCAAGGATGGATATTACATACTATGCTGAGTGGCTTTAGAACAAGTAAGAGTTGTTAGAAAATATATCCCAAAATTAATCATCAGCCGATTGACGATTGAGCTACATTATATCTATAATTAATTTATTAATAAATAAAATATATTTTTGATATTTTTCATCATAAAGTATTCATCTTCTAATGAGCTTCATTATTGTGATGAAGTTCTTAGAACTATTTAGCTTCGATAAAGAGAGGATTTATCGATTAGTCTTTAAATTTGTTCATGACCGAATGATAGGCTATTAATTAGGACGACAGCATCTATCAAGCATAGATCGTTGTATGCCATATGGGTTGGTTATCCTCTTAACTAAGAAGTATGGAGATACTGGTATAGCATATAGATGAGATGTATGGGTACATCATCATGGAACGTGATCAACTTCAGAGTATTCTACTATCGAGAATGTCTCTGATGGGATATAGATATAAGTGTCCCTTAGACCTGAGATCACCTCAGTGACTTACAAGCAACTCATTGTGCTTTGGTACCGGACTAACTAAATTTCTAATTTAGTCATGAAAAGCTTTTGGGCATAGTCAAGTACTTGCAAAGTTAGAGTATGATCAAGATGGAATTGATCACTCCAAGAGTTAGAGAAAAATATATCACTATATTTCAATATAGCAAAATCTTGATGAGGATAATCCATCAGATGGATTTGATATTTTGAAATATAATGTGGACAACATGATCAAAGTTGACAATTAAACTCTGAGGTATCTTATGAGCATTTTGGTCAAGAGGATGAATTATATAAAAATTATATCTACATGAGTTCTAAGGATGTTGTTCTATACATTCGACTTATCCAACCATCGGATACCATTGCAAGATGGTTACTTCAATTGGCATGAGAATCTATTTCTATGCTACCGACTTAGGTTCAGATCCATGTGATTACACATATTAGAGCTCACGATATGATCGGATGGTTGATCAACGATTGAGAATCATTCTAGAGTTAAACAATCAATACAATTGATGTTTAACCTAGTGCAAACATTACAGGAGGATCAATTAGCAATTAGATTGCTAATTGACTTAATTTGATTAAGTCAGAGAGCTGAGATTAAATCTAATTAAATATAATTTAATTAGATTTAGTTTGGACTTGATTGGATCAAGTTCAATTGGCTTATTGGATAAGCTAAGTATTGAGAAGAACTAGTCCTAGTTCAACTAGGACTCCGATCAACCCAATTTTCTAATTTGATTAAAAAATTAAATTAAAATTAAAATTAATTTATTTTAATTTAATTAAGTTTTTAATTAAATTAGGGTCTAATTTAATTGGGTTGGTTTACTTCTGATTTAATTTGGTTTGAGAAACCAATTTTTGACCAAGTCAAAATTGAAGTCCTAGTGTGACTAGGACTCCCTATCTTTGCACCACATATTTCTCATGCCCCCACGCCCTTTTCTTTAAGTTTTACATGATGAATCTTCATGCATAAGGCTTCTCACGTGCCCACCTTTCTCTCCCTCTCCCACTTATTTGGAATAAGCTTTGGACATATCTTTTCGATGGCAAGTTGTTTTGAGTTTGAATTCTGTATGATAGAATCCTAACAACTCAAAAACTCTTTCCATATTATGCTACCCACACCTTCTTTATTTTCTCTAAATTTCATGGTAAAAGAAGGATTTTTTTGTGTGCCCCTATTGCTGGTCCATGGCAGGAAATAAGGTGGGGGCGCTGAAGAGTTGGGCGCCCCAACGACTTGCCATATTACGTTTTTCCTAGTTTAAGATTTTGACCAAACTTAGACTCTGCATATCTTTTTATTTAAAGAGAATTTTTGCCTAATTTTTTCATGGAATATTGACCTTTGAGAGAGCTTTAAGATATGTAAAAATTAGGGAGAGAAAACCTCTAGACATAGGGATTCAATAGATACAAAACTAGGTGTCTATGTGAGAGCAAAGAAAAGAAGAAGATGGTCTTCTTCTAGGGTTGCTATGTTCACCTCTTTCCTTCCTCCTTCTTTGGGTTTTCTGAGAGTGTATCATGTTTGAAACCTCCTCTCCACCTTCACCTCTTTAGAAGAGTCCAAATCTAGAAGGAGGCATATGATCGACCATCAAAGAAAGATCAGCACAGTACTAGTATACTATGCTGATTTTCTGGATCAGGATTTCTGATCGTGCTCGTTGGCTCGTATGGACAACTCCTAAAGGCCGGATGCATGTGCGGCTCATGAAATCATCCTCAAGCCTAGATTAGCAAGTTAGAATATCTAACTTGCATAGATAATAGATCTGATCTATTTATTTTATAGCTGCATTAGATGTAGTATTATAGCATGTTGGTGAAATCAACATGTTAATCTTTTTTTTGTATTTTTAATTTTTGATTTAATATCATGCCTTGATCATGTAATAAATCTTAGATTTAGGATATTTTCTTATTTATTTAATTAAATATTTAATTTACTTAAGTTTTTTACTGCCTAATCTTGAAAAAGTTTCAAGAGCTATCCATGAAATCCTAGATCTGATTCCATCACTTTTTTGCGATGGCAATATTCATCACTAATCTGCCATCACTAAAAGTTATTTAGTAGTATTAGCAATAATAAAAGCCATCGCTAATAATTATTTTTCATCACTAATGTTAGAGATAAATCACGCTTCCATCGAAGTCCAATCTGATGCTTAGCCTAATGCAACTGGTAATCACGGAAGAGCTTCGATCGAAAATATTTCCTCCAACAGGCGAACCCCAGTTGAGCTTCTTCAAATAGTAGAACTCCTCCAACGACCAAATCCTAGCCGAACTCTATCAGACAGTCGAACTCCTCTAACGGTCGAACCTCTTTTGAATCCCTACAGCGGTTGAACTCCATCCGAACTTCTCCATCAGCTGGACTCCTTCTGAACTTCTCCATCAATCAAACTCTTTCCAGACTTCTCCTTCGATCGAACTTCTCCATCAATTGGACTTCTTTCGAATCTCTCCTTCAGTCGGATTCCAACAGGAGCCAAACTCCTCTCGGATCTTTCCTTCAGTCGGATTCCTATAGGAGCCAAACTCATTCCAGATCTCTCCTTCCATCGGATTCCTCCAAGAGCCGAACTCCTTCCAGACCTCTCCTTTAGTCGGATTCTTACAAGAACTGAACTCTTTTCAAACTTTTTCTTCAGTCGAATTTCTATAGGAGTCGAACTTCTTTCGGACCTCTTCTTCAGTCGGATTCCTACAGGAGCCGAACTTCTTTCGAATCTCTCCTTCAGCCAAACTTCATCTGGATTCCTCCAACAGATTACTTTCAGATTTCAAGTAGTATTCCTTTCAGATGATTCCCTCTAGACGTATTTCCTTCAAAAGTCCGAACTCCTCTGGAATTGACATATGTCAAAGTTCTTCACCAACCAATACCTGCTTCCTCCGAACTATAGTTATTAAATCTCGACAAATGATCACTATCAGTCTGACAATACCCCCCTCTCTCTATAGCAAACCCCATGCGGCTCCAAGCAGCCCACTATCAGACGATTATAGCTGTCACTATCAGTTTGCTACAGGCAACACCTCTCCTTCTCCATACCAAATCCCACGTGGACTCGAACAGCCCACTACCGGATGGTATGGCTGTCACTACCAGTCCACTATAGGCTCCATCCATAAAAAAAGATCCTACAAATATATTTTCTCTAAGCTCTCTTCTCCTTTCTGAATCTCTATCAAACTCTTTTCTGAGTACTCCATTTCTGTTGGCCAGAAGAGCTAACTTGATTATTAGAGGATCCTACCGAAGCTACCACCACCATCGACTCCAGACGAAACTTTATTTTGTAGGTCATCGATGGTGACCTCTTCTTTCTCAGCTCCAGCTTGATCCGATGTCAACCAAATTCTGCACCAACAGAATTGACGCTAGAAGGAGGGCCCTCTATTTTTGAGGTATCCTTATTCTTAAAAGAGTATCCAATCGATCCTATGGATCTTCATCTTCAAGGTTCATCTCCATCCTCTTCTTCAACCCCAAGAAATACCTCCAAAGAAGGCAACTACCTAGAGATCTACCACTTCTACCATCAGATCTGGGCTAGATCTATCCATCCCTGCTCCATCATCGATGCTTCAACCTCCTCCTCCACCGACGGTCATGATAGATTCAGAGCAATTTAACCTGCTGATGTAGTGGATTCAGAGTCTCATCAAAATGGTGCAGGTCATGCGGCAATCTTCGATGGCGGTTTCGCTAGAAAACCTACCATCGGGATGTCAAAAATCGGTCTCAAGGAGGAGCACTTGGGCTAGCATACCCATCGCCCTTGAAAAGAAAAGACAAAGAGCAGAAGATCCTTGCTCGGATCATGATTCTTCTTTGGAAGGGATCTTTTCCATCCACAGCTGAAAGCCTTTCAAGATCTACGATTGAGATGACATCCTCGATCAGAAACTATGGAAGATGGACCGACGGATTGAGAAACTCCATCACATCACCCTGATTCACCATGACGATGTTTGCATCGATCTCTCTTTCTCTCTCCAAATTATGCAAGAGCCCATTTCGTTGAACTTCAAGCTCCCTCAATTTGAAAGCTACGATGGAACCTCTATTCCAATCGATCACCTGAAAGCCTTACGGACCATGATGCTGCTCCATGGCGCATCAGATGCCATCTTATGTCAAGCTTTTTCATCTACCTTAAAGGAAGTAGCAAGAAACTGATACTCAGCGTTGAAGTCGGGTATAATCTTCTTCTTTGACCAGATGAACCATCAGTTTGTGGCTCATTTTGTTAGCAGCCGGCATCCCCATCGAGATTTAGATTTTCTGATGAATATCAAGCAGAAGAAGGAGAAATCTATCTGAACTTATGTCATCTAGTTTAATGCTGCTGTATTAGAGGTCCAAAACCTAGACTAGTCTATTGCAATGGCTGCACTCAAGGGTAGCCTTCAGAAGAACGATTTATTATTCTTCCTGAAGAAGAAGTATCCCAGAAACTTTGTCGATCAGATAGCTCGGGTTGAGGGATATGCCTGAGCGAAAAAGGTCTTCAAGTTGAAGGATAAGAAAGCCATAGAAGAGTGGTGGACGGGCGAGTCAAATAGAGCTGCCGCTGATGGAGGACCGAATAAAGTTCGATCGCGCTCATGGACTTTCCCTGAGTGCAAGCGAGTCCGAACTCCTCCTCCAGCTCGTCACCAAAGAAGCTCCGACAGAAGGGTGCGAAGAAGTTCTCCTTTCGAAAGGTTCCACAACTACGCCCTTCTTAATGCTTCTAAAACTCAAGTTTTGATAGAAATTAAGAATCAGCTACCAAGACCAAAAGAATTACGATCTCCTCCAAATAAGTGCAATCGAAGCAAGTACTGCCTCTACTATCGTGACCACAGCCACGATACTGAAGAATGCATTCAGCTCCAAGATGAAATCGAGGAGCTCATCAAGAGAGGTTGGCTGAGTCGATTACTCAGACATCGGTCCGAAGTAAGAGAAGATCGGCTAAGGACATTGCCACAGCCAGAACCACCAATGAGGAAAGAACAATAAGAAGATCGACCGTCTCTCGATATCATCAACACCATCTCTGGGGGATATAGTGCTTTGGCAAGCCGCCATCTCTTAACCTCAAAGCCAGGGGAAGCTTGCCCCAAATTAGGAAGGCCAATATAAAATAGAGGAGATCGTCCGATCCGAAACTTATCGCCTGAAGAAGCTCAGAGGAATAATGCTCCCACGATCTTGAAATTCAAAAAATCTGAGGATGCACTACCTATAATTTTCCTTTAATAAAACTCCTCCATTTCAATATTATTATTTCTTGGTGCAAAAACTATGTGATGATAGAAAAGAAGCAATCAATAGTAGCCATGTTAGAAATAGGAGGAGAACCTCGTCCTAACATAAGCAAGTCAAAGGACTCATTCATTTTAGATGAGATGAGGGAAGAGGCCCTGACAACGTCTCCTTCAACATCAGCTGGAGATAAGATCTTTTTCGAGTTTCAACGTTAACGTCAACAGGACATAAGATCTCTTTCAATCTCGACTGAAGATAAGATCTTCTCCGAGCTTCAACGTCAACCTCAATAGGAGATAAGATCTCTCTCGAGCTTCAACGTCAACAGGAGATAAGATCTTCTTCAATCTCGGTTGGAGATAAGATCTCCCCCGAGCATCAACATCAACGTCAACAGGAGTTAAGATCTTCATCAATCTTGACTAGAGATAAGATCTCCCCCGAGCTTCAACGTCAATAGGAGATAAGATCTTCTTCAATCTCGGTTGGAGATAAGATCTCTCCCAAGCTTCAACATCAATAGGAGATAAGATCTCCTTCAACCTCGGCTGGAGATAAGATCTCTCGTGAGCTTCAATGTCAATCTCAATAGAAGATAAGATCTTCTTCAACCTCGATTGGAGATAAGATCTCCCTCGAGCTTCAACATCAATAGGAGATAAGATCTCCTTCAACCTCGACTGAAGATAAGATCTCCTCCGAGCTTCAACGTCAACCTCAACAAGAGATAAGATCTCCTTCAACCTCGATTGGAGATAAGATCTCCCCCGTGCTTCAATATCAATAGGAGATAAGATCTCCCCCGAACATCAACATCAATAGGAGATAAGATCTTCTTCAACCTTGGAGGAGATAAGATCTCTCCTGAGCTTCAACGTCAATAGAAGATAAGATCTCCTTCAACCTCGACTGGAGATAAGATCTTCCTCGAGCTTCAATGTCAACCTCAATAGGAGATAAGATCTTCTTCAACCTTAATTGGAGATAAGATCTCCCTTGAGCTTCAACTTCAATAGGAGATAAGATCTCCTTCAACCTCGACTGAAGATAAGATCTCTCCCGAGCTTCAATGTCAACAGGAGATAAGATCTCCTTCAACCTCGATTGAAAATAAGATCTCTCTCGAGCTTTAATGTCAACAGGATATAAGATCACCATCAAACTCGGCTAAAGATAAGATCTTCCCAAAGCTTCAACGTCAACATCAATAGGAGATAAGACTCGGCTAGAGATAAGATCTCCCCGAGCTTCAATGTCAACAGGAGATAAGATCTTCTTCAACCTCGACTGGAGATAAGATCTCCCCCAAGCTTCAATATCAATAGAAGATCGGTGATAAGATCTTCCTGAAGCTTCAAGTCAACGTCAATAGGAGATAAGATCTCCTTCAACCGCGGCTGGAGATAAGATCTCTTCCGAGTTTCAACATCAACATCAATAGGAGATAAGATCATCTTCAACCTTGACTAAAAATAAGATCTCCTTCGAGCTTCAACGTTAACGTCAATAGGAGATAAGATCTCCTTCAACCTCAGCTAGAGAAAAGATCTCTCCCGAGTATCAACGTCAATAGGAGATAAGATCTTCTTTAAACTCGACTTGAGATAAGATCTCCTCTGAGCTTCAACGTCAACCTCAACAGAAAATAAGATCTTCTTCAATCTCGACTGGAGATAAAATCTTCCGCGAGCTTCAATGTCAACAGAAGATAAGATCTCCTTCAACCTCGGCTAGAGATAAGACCTTTCCCGAGCTTCAACATCAACATCAACAGAAGATAAGATCTCCTTCAACCTTGACTAGACATAAGATCTCCCCCAAGCTACAACGTCAAGAGGAGATAAGATCTTCTTCAACCTCGACTGGAGATTAAAATCTCCTCCAAGCTTCAACGTCAACCTCAACAGGAGATAAGATCTTCTTCAACTTTGATTGAAGATAAGATCTCTCTCGAGCTTCAACGTCAACCTCAATAGGAGATAAGATCTTCTTCAACCTCGACTGAAAATAAGATCTCTCCAGAGCTTCAACGTCAATAAGAGATAAGATCTCCTTCAACATCGACTGGAGATAAGATCTCCTCCGAACTTCAACGTCAATAGGAGATAAGATCTTCTTCAACCTCGACTGGAGATAAGATCTCCTCCAAGTTTCAATGTCAACGTCAATAGGAGATAAGATCTCCTTCAACCTCAGCTAGAAATAAGATCTCCCCTGAGCTTCAACATTAATCTCAATAGGAGATAAGATCTTCTTCAAACTCGACTGAAGATAAGATCACCCCTGAGCTTCAACATCAACAGAAGATAAGATCTTCTTCAACCTCGACTGAAGATAAGATCTCTTCCGAGCTTCAACGTCAGCAGGAGATAAGATCTCCTTAAACCTCGGTTGGAGATAAGATCTCTTTCGAGCTTCAACGTCAATATCAACAGTAGATAAGATCTTCTTCAATCTCGGCTGGAGATAAGATCTCTCCTGAGCTTCAACGTTCAATAGGAGATAAGATCTCCTTCAACTTCGACTGGAGATAAGATTTCCTCCGAGCTTCAACGTCAATCTCAACAGGGGATAAGATCTCCTTCAACCGTGGCTGGAGATAAGATCTTCCATAAGCTTCAAAGTCAATAGGGGATAAGATCTTCTTCAACATCGGCTGGAGATAAGATCTCCCCCGAGCTTCAACATCAACATCAACAGAAGATAAGATCTCCTTCAACCTCGATTGAAGATAAGATCTCTCTCGAGCTTTCAACATCAACAGAAGATAAGATCTCCTTCAATCTCGACTGGAGATAAGATCTTTTTCGAGCTTCAACGTCAATCTAAACAGAAGATAAGATCTTCTTCAACCTTGACTAAAGATAAGATCTCCTCCGAGCTTCAACATTCAACATCAATAGGAGATAAGATCTCCTTCAACCTCGACTAGAAATAAGATCTTCTTCAACCTCGACTAGAAATAAGATCTCCTCTGAGCTTCAACGTCAACGTCAATAGGAGATCAGATCTCCTTCAACCTCAACTAGAGATAAGATCTCTTTCGAGCTTCAACGTCAGTAGGAGATAAGATCTCCTTCAACCTCGGTTGAAAATAAGATCTCTTTCGAGCTTCAACGTCAATGTCAACAAGAGATAAGATCTACTTCAACCTCAGCTGGAGATAAAAATCTCCTCTGAGCTTCGACATCAATAGGAGATAAGATCTCCTTCAACCTCAACTAGAGATAAGATCTCCTCCGAGTTTCAACGTCAACATCAATAGAAAATAAGATTTTCTTCAACCTCGGCTGGAGATAAGATCTCTCCCGAGCTTCAATATCAATAGGAGATAAGATCTCCTTCAACCTCGACTGAAGATAAGATCTCTCCTAAGCTTCAACGTCAATCTCAATAGGAGATAAGATTTTCTTCAATCTCGACTGGAGATAAGATCTTCCCCGAGCTTCAACGTCAACATCAATAGGAGATAAGATCTCCTTCAATCTCGGTTGGAGATAAGATCTCCTCCGAGCTTCAACGTCAATAGGAGATAAGATCTCCTTCAATCTCGACTGGAGAGAAGATCTCCTCCGAGCTTCAACGTCAATCTTAATAGAAGATAAGATCTCCTTCAACTTCGACTAAACTTCAATGTCAATAAGAGATAAGATCTTCTTCAGCCTCAGTTGGAGGTAAGATCTCCTCTGAGTTTCAACATTAGCAGGAGATAGGATCTCCATCAACCTCGGCTGAAGATAAGATCTCCCCCAAGCTTCAATGTCCATAGGAGATAAGATCTTCTTTAACCTCGGTTGGAGATAAGATCTTCTTCGAGCTTCAACGTCAACCTCAATAGGAGATAAGATCTTCTTCAACCTCAGTTGGAGATGAGATCTTCTCCGAGCTTCAACATCAATAGGAGATAACATCTTCTTTAATCTCGACTAGAGATAAGATCTTTTCTGAGCTTCAACATAAACATCAATAGAAGATAAGATCTCCTTCAACTTCGACTGGAGATAAGATCTTCCTCGAGCTTCAATGTCAACCTCAACAACAGATAAGATGTCTTCCGAGCTTCAACGTCAATCTCAATAGGAGATAAGATCTTCTTCAATCTCGACTAGAGATAAAATTTTTTCCGAGCTTCAACGGATGCAGAGCCTGAAAATAGACTTCGGTAGTCAACTTTTTTATACCTTCATCCTTCGAATTTCGAACTCAAGAGTTGGAAAACTATTATTGGGGATAAACTCCGCTCCCGCTGAAGTCCAATATGATGCTTAGCCTAATGCAACTGATAATCATGGAAGAGCTTCGATCAAAAATATTTCCTCCAACGGACGAACTTCAGTCGAACTTTTTCAAACAGTCGAACTCCTCCAACGACCAAATCCCAATCGAACTCCCTCAAACAGCCGAACTCCTCCTACGGCCGAACCTCTTTCAAACCCCTACAGCGATCGAACTCCATCTAGACTTCTCCATCTATTGGACTCCTTCTGGACTTCTCCATCAGTCAAACTCTTCTCAGACGTTTTCTTCGATCGAACTTCTTCATCAGTCGGACTTCTTTCGAACTTCTCCTTCAGTCGGATTCCTATAGGAGCCAAACTCCTTCCGGACTTCTTCTTCAATCAGATTTCCATAAGAGCCGAACTCCTTTCGGACCTCTCCTTCAGTCGGATTCCTACAGGAGCCGAACTCTTTTTAGATCTCTCCTTCAGCCAAACTTCATCTGGATTCCTCCAATGGATTACTTTCAGATTTCAAATAGTATTCCTCCTAGATGATTCCCTCTAGACGTATTCTCTTCAGGAGTCTGAACTCTTCTGAAATTGATATATATCAAAGTTCTTCACCAACCAACATCTACTTCCTCCGAACTATGATTATTAAATCTCGACGAATGATCACTATCAGTCTGACGACACCCCTCTCTCCATAGCAAATTCCATGCCACTTCGAGCGGCCCACTACCAGATGGTTATGGCTGTTACTATCAGTTTGCTATAGGCGACACCTCTTCCTCTCCATAATAAACCCCACACGGTCTCGAGCAATTCACTATCGGACGGTATGGTTGTCACTATCAGTCCACTGTAGGCTTCGTCCATAAAAAAGAATCCTCTAGATATGTTTTCTCTAAGCTATCTTCTTCTTTCCGAAACTCTATCGAATTCTTTCATGAGCACTCCATTTTTATTGGCTAGAAGAGCTGACTTGATCATCAGAGGATCCTACCGAAGCCACCACCACCATCGACTTCAGATGGGACTTTGTTTTGTAGGTCACTGGTGACAACCTCATCTTCCTCAACTTCAGCTTGATCTGGCGTCAAATAGATTCTGCACTAACAACTAATAATCCTATAATCAAATTAAAAAAATAGAATTACTTTAGTATTAGCGACATACGGTCTTTTGGCATTGCTATTAATAATCTTCCATCACTAATAATATTATAACTAATGCAAAAAAATAATAATTTTTACTAGTGATGCATCTTGCCATCATTAAAATCCAAACTTGCCATTGCTAATAATTTTTTAGTTTTTGTTACCATAGATTATTTGATCGCTATTTGCCGTCGATAAAAATGTTATTAGCGATGGTAAAATATCATTGCTAATAATTATCTACCATTGCTAATAATAATAAAATCTAATTTAAAAAATAAAATTATTTTTTATTAATGATAATAAAATATCATCGCTAATAATTATCTACCATCGATTATAATAATAAAATTTAATTAAAAAAATAAAATTACTTAGTATTAGCAATGGCTAGTTATCGTCGTTAGTACTGTCGCTAATAACAACATTAACACCGTTACCATCATCACTATCTTCGCTAATAACTATTAGCGATGGCTAAACTTTCATCACTAAAGCTATCGATAAAAAGGGTTATTAGTGACGATAAAATTAACATTACTAATTCCATGACTAATGTTCATTATTAGCGATGACAAAAATGCCGTCACTAATGTCCATCGCTAATACTCTATTTTCTTATAGTGATAGGTAGCTCTTCCTAAATATAAGATCTCTTGCTCAACTAAGGTTGTGCTACATCATATGTAGTATCATTTAACTGTTTGATTTTAGAGTAGCTTTAAAACTAGCTAGCTTTTCCACCTTGTCAAATATGAAGGTGGTATAAAAATCATGAACATTTAACATATTTTTACAATCTAAGAACTCACCCAAAAAGATTAGTCGAAAGATATTATTTAGATTTATTGACCTTATATAAGTATACAAGATCTTTTCAGCGAAAAACTGACGTGGGACTAAATATATGCTTACACCGGTCCTCACGTATTCTCCTCACCGAAGCCCTGACGTCCGCTTTAGGCTAAATATCCAAATCCATGTAAATTAATTTATAAACATCACGATCGGTCTATGGTTGTCCTAGTAAATTCATGCTGCTATATCCCCTAGTCCACATAGGCTAGCTATGAGCTGGATCGGTTCTAATACCATTTGTAATGGCTCTGAATCTTATCTAAAAAAATTAATTAAAATATATTATTTAGATTTTTTTGATCATATATAAATATTTAAGATCTTTTCAGTGCATAACTAATGCGAGACTAAATATATGTCTATGCATAGATCCTCGCACATATCTTCTTGTTAACTAATCATTGGAACTACTTTAAAATTAGTTGACTCTTTCACCTAAATTAATGCAAGAAATGTCAATGTCCTGCATAATTTCTATAGAGACCTCATCTATATGCCATGGCTCTTCAATCTCATGGTTGACTAAAGTGCCACAAGAAATATCCACTACTCTATCTGTCTCATAAACCTCATCTGCATGATTTAGCTCCTAAATAGTCTTTATGATCAGATTAATCATAGAACCCATCATTTCTATAGCCATCTCAAATCTAACTCCGAGACTCAAAAACGGCTTAGCTCTTCAAGTTTGCAGAAAACTAGGAAAAACAACCAGTTTACCTTTAGCAGGCTTAAAAAACTGAAATTATGACGTACTAGAACTTGCGTAGGTACGAACCAAAATATCTCAAGCTTTCTCAGGCTCCTTAATGTCTTGATTGTGTAAAGTCTTTCTTGTCTATCATATCTAAAAGACAAAGCAATGCTATAGTAGATCTAATTTTTCACTTTCTTCTCATCTTCTTATTGCTAGCTAGGTACATTAAGTGGCATCATTAATTATCTCTTATCTTCCACACTCCCACAAAATCTTGCTCAATCAAATATCACTTAATGCAAGAACTCTAATAAGAATAGTTGATGTTCCTCAACTTTCCATCATATGAAATAAAAGTATGGTAGTACAAGTCTCGGTTAACAAGTAGGCATGCCACCAAATTAAAAGAAGCTCTAGAACTCTATCAAGTCATGGACATAACAAACCATCAATTCACTTAATTAAACCGCTGCCAGAAAAAACCCGGCTCTAACATCGTGAGAATATTCCACCTAGTTTTAATGCCATATAGAAATCTATAGACCATTTGATATTATGTAGAATGGGACGATCGTGATTATGCCAAAATAAGATTGACCAACCCATGCATGATCATTATCAATGAGCACCGATAATAGTATTGCAAAGGATTGCAAGAAGAATAAAATTCAAAAGGATAAATTTCCAGATAGAAAATAAATAATCTTTTTAATAATAAAGCTTACAAAAGTCGTTCCAAAGTTCACGGCTTCTACCATGACTCAACTTCTAACATCATGCAAATGGGAGGAAAGCTTTGTGTTCCTTTTCCCAGTTGCCCACATTCCATGGAGACCAAGACTTCTATTTAAATAAAAAAATTAACTAACACCAACAAAAACGACTGCGCTACCTAAACTGTTGTAGCATTGCTCGTTGCTGTAACCCAACTAGTCCTACTTGATTCAGGACTCTCTTAACTCAAAATGAAGTCCATCTTACTCCAAGTAGAGTAATATTAGAAAAGAAGACGAGGAATAATACAAGAATAAGTAACTAGGATAATAAGAAAATAAATAATAACTGAAATATAATTTTAGCTAAATTAGAATTTATAATGAATCCGAAAAACTAACCAAACTAAAGCTTGGTTAAAGTCGCGTGTCAACGTATAAATTCCCTCGTTGCTCTTAAACAGTAAATTAGGAATGCCAATTTCTCAATTTTTTACAATAAAACTAGTCATGGTCAGTTTTTTATTTTTTATTTTTTTATGGTAGAAGAGAGTTAATTTATCAAAAGTACCACTCTGTGGTTCACATTGATTGTACCATGTCATCTGTACACGGGATCTGGGACGTTTGATTTTGAAACATCAATATGGAGCTCCTCTACTATACAGTCTACACTGGAGTAACAGAGACATTGCTTTGAAATAATAACTTTTTACCTATGGTAAGTCAGCAGGATATAATTCTAGTTTAGTTTCCCCGTACCCCAACGACTTCAACTCCGCATCACTTCTCTCCAGTCAATTCCACTGACACAAGCTCCAGGATTTCATTTTGGCTTCCTGGTCCAATCCAATGCGGCTGGTGAAATCCAGCTCTCTCCGGAATAGAACTGACAATGAATTAGATATGAATTGGATTGATTTATATTTATAATAATTTTATAAGTAAAAATTTATATTTATAATCATTTCATACTCATTTCAAGTTGGATAAAGCAGAAATATAAATCGGATCGGATCGAATATATAAAAGTGATTGATCAAATCAAATCAAATTAGATATATATAAATAATATAAAATTATTATAATTTTAAATAAAAAAATATATTAAAATTATTTTGGATCGAGGCATACCATGTATTATCCGTATTCGATCCAAATTCATTTTAAATATTTTTTTTTGAATTCATATTCATCCTAAATTCCAATCGGATCGAATAAAATTCATCTTATTCAGACCGAATCGGATCGAATATCCGATAGATTGGAGAAAATTACCATCCCTACTCATGAACCAACCATCCCCATACCACCACCACCCCATTATTTTTGCTCCATCAACGACCCGCGAGAGTAAGTGAAATTGTGAAAGCATAATAATATGTAGAAGAATTGTTTTTATATTTAATAATCTCAATGACTCTACAAGTCATTACATATTTATATACAATACAAGGAGAAATTAAAAAAAAAAGGAAATACAATCAAATATAATGAAAGACATCCCTATAATATCTCTTCAAATCCCCATAATTATGCTAGCACCCCTCCTCAAACTCAAGGTGGTAATGTGGAGACCAACTTGAGTTTGTTGATGAGATCTTAAAATCTGCCAAGAAGATGTGACTTGATGAAAATATCAGCAATTTGATCGTGAGATCTCACAAAGATAAGTCATAGAGTACCATAAACAAAATGCTGACAAACAAAATGACAATTAATCTCAATATATTTAGTACATTTATGAAAGACATCATTGTGTATGATTTAAATGGCACTTCGATTGTCACAATAAAGGATAGTAGCAGTAGATTGAGGAGCATCTATATCCTCTAACAACCAGTAGAGCCACAAAAGTTTAGACACAGCATCAGTAAGAACTCGATACTCAGTTTCAATACTAGAATGAGCAGTAACTGTTTGCTTCTTGCGATGCTAAGAAATTAAAGAATCACCAAGAAAGAAGCAATAGCCAGTAGTAGAGCGACAATCAGTAGGATCACCAGTCCAGTCAGCATCAGAACATCCAGTTAACTCAAAGAAAGAGTTAGAGAAGTGAAGACCATGAAATAAAGTGCCTTTGATATGCCGTAGAATAGAAAGGATAGCAGCAAAATGAGGGGATTGAGGTGTAGCTATAAATTGACTGATCAAGTGAACAACATAAGCAATATTTGGCTGAGTAATAGTGAGATAGACTGGCTCCCAACTCTGATAAAGAGTTGGATCAGCAAGTAGCGTTCCATCCAAACTCCGATAAAGAGTTGGATCAGCAAGTAGCGTTCCATCCAAAGGGGTGAAACAAATATTGGCCTCAAGAGGGGTTGGAACAATTTTGCAATTAGAGATGCTGGCTCATGATAAGAGATCAGAGGCATATTTTGCTTGAGTGAGATAATAGCCAGCAAAAGCAGAGGAAGCCTCAAGATCAAGAAAGTAGCTGAGAGTACCTAAATCTTTCATCTCAAACTAGTGACTGAGATAATATTTGAGATCAGCAATACTTGCAATGTCATCCCAGTAATGGTCATATAATCAACATATAGCAAAAGAAGAACAAGTCCTTGATCAGATTTGCAGATAAAAAGAGCAAAATCATGAGGACTAGAAGAGAATCCAAGATGACCAATTATAGTGCTAAACTTGGCAAACCAAGCTTGAGGGGCCGATTTAAGACCATACAAAGCTCGATGAAGTTTACAAACTTTCTAAGCAGGATGAGAATAACCTGGTGGAGGGTGCATATAGACTTCTTCCTAAAGATCATCATTAAAAAAAAAAATTTGACATCTATCACACAATAGAAATGGATTTGCAATGGAATCCAAAAAATTTAGCAACGGAATAGAAATATAGTTGCAATGAAATACTAAACTCTCAACAACTGAATAAAAATGGATTTGCAATGGCATATTGAAATAATAGCAATGGCTTTACAATAGAATAGCATTGGACTAGCAATAAAATTTAAAAGTTTAGCAACGAATTAGCAACTGATTTGTAATGAAAGAGCCACAAAAATTATTTGGATCGTAAACCCATGGTGCAAAAATGAGCAATGGAATAATTATGTTGCTATTCCATTGCTAAAACAATTTAGCAACCTTTTAGCAACGGAATAGCAATGGATATGAGATTCGTTGCTAATTAGCTATGGAAAATTTAACAACGCAAGCAAATCTATTGTTAATCTATTGCTAAACAGTTTAGCAATAGATTAGCAACAAATTTTGTTTATTATTAAATAGCTTAGAATTATCATTAATAATATGATAATTTGGTTGTCTTTTTAATGGTGGTTGAGTTGGCCGATCAAAGTTGGTTCTGATTATTTATCGGTTAGATGCACCAAATATGATCATATTAATGGTTGGATCTAATTGAATCTTTTCAGTGTAGGCCAAAATCTACTAATTAGATTTATGGGATAAAATTAATTACTAAAAATTATTTAAAAAATAATTGATTAAGAACCTACCCATAGATGCACATGGATTGACCGACTAAAGTCAAGCTTGTGTGTAGTCTATGTGGATTCTAATATCTACTAAGAAATTAAGATAATTTTTTGAATTGGAGGTAGAAGCTATCAGTTCGTATAAAATAATGAAAAAATCTTTAGACTAAAGTCTAAATCTTTAGGCTTAATAATTTATATACTAATTAGATTTTAATTTTTTTTTTATGCAGCTATGGCCACTACGTATTTCTTCGATCATTGTTAGACAATGACAAACAAATGAGACTCAACTTTGATAGCTGGTATCAAAAGTTGAAAATCATTCTGGAGCATGAATGAATTCTATACATTTTGATAGATCTATTATCCAAGGAATCAGCTCTGAATGCTAGAGATACGGTCTGAGATATTTATCAGAAGTGGCTCAACGACCATACTACCATTCAGTGCATTATGCTGGTGGTAATGAGTGATGAGTTTAGCTGCAGATTTGATAATGCTTAGCCATAGAACATGCTTCAAATATTGAATGAGTTCTTTGGCACGCTTGATGATGTTGAGAGGCACAAGACTAGTTATGCCATTTTCAATGCTCAGATGAGGGATGGAACGTCAGTCATCGATCATGTATTGTACATGATCGAGATGATTGAGCACTTGAGTAAACTCAGCTTTTTCTTGCATGAGCAGCTTGGAAAAGATGCGATTCTGAATAATTTGCCCAAGTTCTTCTTTCCCTTTCTTACTCATTTCAGAATGATGAAGTTCGTAGTTAACTACCATGGTTTACTGGGATTGCTGCAGAACTTTAAGAAGGATCACTAGCTCCATAAGAAGTTGGTGAATGTAGTGGGAGGGTCTTCTTCTGATCATCAATCCTTTAAGAAAGAAAAAAAGAATAAGAACAAGAAGAATAAGAAGGTACAGCCACATGCTGAGATGTCTATATAGGATCAGACTAAGAAGTTCAAGCTCGACCAGAGCCAGGCATAGTGCTTCTTTTGTAAGAAGCTAGGATACTAAAAGAAAAATTATCCTAAATACATTGCCTTCCTGGATCCGAACAGGCCGAGAAAGAAATAAGTTGTTGTTAGGCAGGGTAATTATATAATAACATCTTGCAACTTCTCAATATGTGATACTACTGTCTGGATATTAGATACCAGAAGTTCTTATCATATTTATAATTCGATGCAAGATTTATAGATCAATGAAGATTTGATGAAGGTGAGAGATTTTTGAATATTGGAGATGGAAGATAAATTTTAATTTTAGCTTCAGAAATCATGAACCTTATAAGTAATTCTCATAATATTATTCTTTGTGAATGTTACTATTATCCAAGCTTTTTGTTGAATGTTATCTCTATAGTTCTTCTGGCCAAAAATAATTATAAATTTTTAATAAAAAAAATTTATCTAATATCATTCTAAATGATGTTATGATTTTTATTAGATAATTGAGTAATGGTATTTATATTATATCATAGCCTATTTATATGGCTCGGTCATTCAGTAACTATTCTAGAATAAATGATGTGTCTGAAATCTACCTTTGACACTATAGGCTAGGTCACATAAATAAGAACAAAATACACAGGTTGACTCAAGAGAAAATTCTTAAAGTCGGTGATTATAAATCACTTCCAATCTATGAGTCATGTCTTCTTAGTAAGATGACCAAGTCATCTTTTACTAAAAAGGATGAATGAGGTAGTAAACTCCTGAATCTAGTACATACTGATATATATGGACCCATAAGCTCAAGTGCTAGAGATGGATATTTTTACTTCATAACTTCATTGACGATCTATCTAGGTATGGATCAATCTACTTGATGAAACATAAGTCAGAATCATTTGAAATATTCAAACTATTCCATAATGAGGTAGAAAAGCAAACTAAAAAGAGTATTAAAAGTCTTTGATCTGATCGAGGAAATGAGTATCTTTCTAGAAAGTTTCAAACAAATCTAGAAAAGAATGGAATTCTCTCCTAATTGACTCCTTCTGGAATACCACAGCATAATGGTGTATCTGAAAGGAGGAATCAAATCCTATTGGATATGGTTCGATCCATGATGAGATTTGTCAATTTATCGATCTTCTTCTGAGGATATGCGCTCGAGTTGGCTTGTTACATTCTAAATAAAATTTTGAGTAAGTTTGTAGCTAAAATATCATATAAGATAAGGACAGGACGTAAGCCAGTACTCTCGCACCTTAGAGTTTGGAGGTGTCTGGCTTATGTCAAATGTTTAATGACAAACAAATTTGAACCTAGATTTGACAAGTGTATTTTTATAGGATATCCAAAAGAATTCAAAGGATATTATTTCTATCTTGCTAATAAACAAAAGATATTTATCAGCCTTACGGCAATCTTTTTAGAAAAAAAATTTCTTGGTGAAGGAACTAATGTCTCTAAGGTCGAACTTGAGAAAATTTGATAGATAAAAAAATTGACACAAGTAGTTGAACCTAAATCGGAGCCTATTGAACCTGCACCCTTAAAATGGTCTGATAGAGTACCATGTCTGCCGAATAAATACTATGATTTCTTAGTCCAGGATGGTGATCTTGTCAAACTCGATAAGAATAATGAGGATCCAATCACCCACATGGATGCAATGTATAGATCGGACTTTGAAAAATTATTTGAGACTATAAAATCTAAAATAGAATCCATGAAGATCAATGATGTCTAGACATTGGTTGATCCATCCGAAGAGATAAAATTCATTAGATGTAAGTGAATCTTCAAAAGAAAAAGATGTACAAATGAAAAGATGGAGACCTAGAAGGTCCATCTAGTTGCCAAAGAATATCGTCAACGTTATGGTATAGATTATGATGAGATTTTTTTTTCTATAGCAATGCATCAGTTCATTCGGATTATGCTCATGGTAGCTGTTGATAAGTATCATAAATTTATCAATAAAAGTATTAATTTATTAATTAATTTATATTAATTTTAAGAATTAATGATTAATTTATATTTAATTTTTAAGAAATTCATATTTTCATTAATCAAAAAATTAATTAAAAAATAATAAATAATAAAAAATAATATTTTATAATCAATAGAAAGAGCTCATTTTTTTATCATAATAAAATAAGTTTCGAACAAAACGGAGCTAAAACAGAGAAGATATAAATTTCTCAAGATTAAAAAATTAAATAAAAAAAAAAAATGGCTCAGTCGGCTCCACAAGCCAAGCCGTCAAGGCCGACTCAGCTATGGAGGCCATCATCTGATCCACGATCTAGGCATAGACTGCTAGCTCAGTAGAAACCGATGAATCACGGTGTGACACGTGGTGGACCTAGACCCTTAAAGGGTTCACAGAAAATCTTTCGCAACTCATAGGGCATTTTGATCTTTTTACTCGATGACAGCAGTGCTGATTGACTACGGTATGTGGTATGGCCGATCCATGCAGTCCATGAGAATAGTAATTATGCGATCGAATGATTACGGTTGATTGCAGTCAAGATCGGATGGCTATAGTTATTTCCGAATTTGATTCGAATTCGATCAGCGATCTGGTGCGATCCGACGACCAAAAAATCAGTCGGTGAAGATCCAATGGTCCAGAAAGCTCCCGATGGTGATCAGGACTCTTAATGCATGATTAGCGATCAGATTTCCTCCATCAATGCGCAATCAGATGGCCAGAATTTGATCCAACCTGATACGCATCTGATTTTGATGATTTTTGGTCCGTTGGATTCCTATCAACGGCCAAATTTCATCCAAAGCAATAGAATTCATCCAGAACTCCTTTTAATCCGATTTTCACTCAGATTTTTTCATATTTTGATGATGAAAGAGCTCCTTAGTCCCACATTGCCTAGAAGAAAACTCTCCAATCCTTCTAGCTCTATAAAAAGGACCCCAGACCTCTAGAAATCAACATCTTCGATCAAGGTGAAGCTTTGGTATAGGATGAAGACAGGCTATGGATTAATGGCTGCTTCAAAGCAATGGATGCCGAGAAGAAGAGCTGAGCTTCTACACCATCTTTCCACCAATGCCGATCTAAGATCAGAGATCAGACTATTTTATTTTATTTTATCTTATTTTTAAATTTTATGTATTTAAATTTTAAAATTTTAATTAATGTAAATTTTATTTTTTATACTTTGATTTTAGCTTTTTATTTTTATTTTAATTTAATTTTTATACTTTAATTATTGTTCTTTATTTTACTGTAAGTAGATGCTAAGATCTAATTAGTAGATCTTATTACCAAGTTTACTTTTCTGCATAATTTAATTTTCACTTTATAATTTTAATTTTTGACTTCAAATTTTATTTTCAAATTTTTTTTTTAAGAAAATCAAAGATTTCAAATCTAAAAATACTATCTTTTCTATGGATTCGATCTGACTCACTGCTATCTACGTATTTCTAATTATTTTAAGAAGTCAGATTAAACTAATAAATATGGTGTCTTAACGACAATATTGTGTTCCTATCAAATTTTTGGCGCCATTATCGAAAAAGGATTAGATGCTATTTTTTATTGATTTCTTTAATTTTTTTATAAAATTTTAATTTTTTTAAATTTTCTGTAAATATTGCTTACTAACTTTTTCTTCTTTATTTTATAGGAAAAAAAATAAAAAGATTAGAAAAAGGAAGAAAGCATCTAATTTTGGTGAGATCAATCCTAACCCTAGTCCTCTTTTCTTTTTATTATTCATTTTATTTTTAAATTAAGTAAAAAAATATATCCACTTAAATCTAATTTAAAATCTCATGATAAGATTAGAAATCCTAACTATTTAGAGAATGCATCATATTAGTTTTATTTTTATTTTTTATTTTTTTATTTTTTTATTTTTTTTGATGATTGCTGGAGGTAAGGTAAGCTATTCAAAAATTTAATTAATTACATGCATCTAGTTTAATTGCATAGAATCCCTTGCTTGAAAATCTGAATATGCATATCATATTGAATCAATTTAAGGGCACAACCCATTAAACAAGATAAGGTGGGGATTTGATCACCTTTCCTTAGCCCACAAACAATCAACCCTCATATTGCATTAACCCAAATCTTAACTCTTAAAATCAATTAGACATCAACCTTTAAGGATATTCGAGCTCAATAGGATAAGAAAACCTTAGAGTTGAAATGGATTAGGATTAATCAACTTAACTGATGTCTAGAAAAGTGGTTCAGGGATGACTGAGTCTGAAGGAAGGTGGTTACTTAATTAGTTTCATTCGCTTACCTGATCAAGCATAATTGATGTCTAAAGCAAGCAACGGAGGGACTTCCACCGATCTTATACTTACCGGATCAGTTGATTGGCTGATCCTACACTTGGAGTGCTCAAAGGCTGACTTGGAACAGTTAGGAGCTATCTAGGTCTAGGCTGATCTTAGGCTAGGATTAATTTATTTGAAACTTATTTGAAAATAAAAATTTTTACTTTAGGTATTTTCAATCTCTATTATCTTGACATAAGGTTGCCCTGGCATAATGAGAAGTTATGTTGCATGGTTGTCCTAGGATATTAAAAGGTTGAATTAACTTAGAACTTAAAAAAAAAAGAAAAAAAAAGATTGAGGACATTGAGAATATAGTGAATTCTCCAACAGGAGAAGGATTTTAGGTCGACTAGTCAAAATAGATTTAGTTTCTATTTCAGACCCTACAACCTCAATATCCACAATGGATTTAGCAAATCAGCCTCAGCCTCAAACCCTTAAGGACTTATGTTATCCAGTTGATTTCGTCCAACCCTCTTATATCAGGTTGCCCCAACCCACAGCAAACAACTTTAAAATTAAATCTCAAATCATTAACATGCTTCCAAAATTCATGAGAATAGAGGATGCATATATATTCATTAGAAAATTTGAAAAGGTTTGTGCAACCATGAAACTACAATAATTATCGGAGGATGAAATCAAACTGAGATTAATTAATTTTGCCCTTAAGGATAATGCCAAAAAGTAGCTTTATAATCTTCCAAATCAATCTACCATGACTTGGGAGGGCTTTGTGAGAATATTCTTAAAAAAATATTTTTCTCATCACAAAACAGCTAGAATTAGAAATGAAATAAACCAATTCTATCAACTAGCTAGTGAATCATTTTGGAAATACTTCGATCGATTCAAGAACCTCTTGACCCAATGCCCACACCATGGAATAGAAACTTGGAGGCTATGCCAAATAATTTATGAAGGGTTAGATTCAAATTTTCGAATAATGCTAGAGTCCATGTGCCAGGGATAATTTATATACAAAGAACCAAATAAAGCCTGACAATTTCTAGAAGACCTAGCCGAGAAAAGTTTACAATGGAAAACAACTAGGAAACCAAAAAAATCCACACCTTCAAGAGGTGGAATTTACCAAATTCAAACCTTCCTAGCTGCAGAAGCCAAAATTGCAACTTTGACACGTAGGCTAGAGGCCTTAGAACTTCAGAGACCAACCAGTGTGAACCAAGTATCTACACCCATGTGCAATAGGTGCAATGCACCAAACCATGTCCTTGAGGAATGTCCCCTCGTTGTGAACCAATTAAATAATGGATGTGCACAAGTAAATGCCACATATCAGAAACCATTGAACAATCCCTATGCACCCACCTATAACCCAGGTTGGAGGAATCATCCAAATTTTTCATAGTCACAAAATCCAAATGTAGGCGGTCTAAGTTTCAATTAGCAGAACCCAAGGCCTAATCCTATGATAAACACCCCGCCACCACCAGGCTTTAATATTAATAAAAAGAAACTTAGTTTTTTAGAGAAAAGTCTGAAAATCCTAGCCAAATCTAATGCTGACATCAATGCTACCTTAAGTAATTTCATGCAAACCACGAGTCAAATTCTGAATTCAAATTCTCAGACCATAGCCTGCATAGAAATTGGTCAGCTGGCATCTACCATAAGTAAACATGAACGAGGTAGGCTACCTAGTCAATCTGAACCCAACCCCAAAAATCAAAATGGTAGACCATTCCAAGGAAACCAGGTTAATCAAGTTAATGCTATTCATTCATTGAGATCAAAAAAATAAATGGATAATAAAGTAAATATACCTGACACTATAGAAGACTTGAGTGCTGAGTCTGTTGAGCCTCCCACTGAATCACTCATAGAAATGACTAAACCATCACCTAATTCATCAAAAGAAGAGGCACCCAAAGTAGAGTTAAAACCCCTCCCCGAGCACCTCAAGTATATATATTTAGGTCCAGAGAAAACCAAGCCTGTAATTATTACATCAGATTTGAATCCTAATCAAGAGGAGGAATTATTAGCAGTCTTAAGAGAAAACCGAGAAGCAATAGGCTGAACCATGACAGACATTAAAGGAATAAGCCCTTCTATAGTTTAAAATAAAAATTTAGAGGAATTGGTTAGTACTGAGACAAACCACATAAAAGAATCTGAGCCAGAAATTAGTACTGATGCTAGTTTCAGTTTAAATGAGATAGAAAAATGAGAAAAGAGAATAGATGATTTACCCGAAACTTATAAACCTAAAAGCCTATTCCATTCAACCCTAGAAGCCGGTTCTTCTTACAAAAATCAAGAGGCATGTAATGAAGAGTCAACGGAGTTATTTAAACAAGATCACATTAATTTACCTCCAAAATTAAAACCATCTTTTATCACCATTCTAGCACCCATTGAATCAAAC
Organism: Cocos nucifera; assembly: GCA_006176705.1. Taxonomy (NCBI): domain Eukaryota; kingdom Viridiplantae; phylum Streptophyta; class Magnoliopsida; order Arecales; family Arecaceae; genus Cocos; species Cocos nucifera. The sequence continues at coordinate 573,971 of QRFJ01000474.1, read as the reverse complement.
TTAACTCATAATACAAAAACTCCATTCATGAGCATTTTAGAAGAACAAATAGGAGAAATTTTTAATAAACATGGGCCTAAGAATGGGATCATAAATTATATCCCTAAAATTAATAATGAGTATATCAATAATGAGATTATAAATTAACTTTCTGAGATTGGCAATCCAAAACTATTGAAATTTATCAATCCAATATTTGACATAGAATAGTTAAGCTGCATTGTGTCTGGCTGAAGATGGTAAACTTAGCGCTTGCTGGGAGGTAACCCAATATTTAGTTTCTTTTAGTCTAATTTATCTTTTTAGTTAATTTTTTTTAGGATAATTTGAATAAGTTGGAGGGAGAGCCCAAATTTTCAAAGGCATGTGCTGGATCAAAAATATAGTCGGGTGTATCCTTTCATATTCTTTATTACATTCTTTATTTTTTCTTCTCCATTGAGGACAATGTCGATTAAGTTGGAAGAAAAAAAATAAAAATTTTAAATTCTTAAAAAAGTTGGTTTTTAGTATTTAGACACCTGATTATGCTTAAGAATCGAATTAAACTAAGCATTTTTTAAAAAAAAATTGATGCACAGATCAAAGAATCTATAAGATATTGAGGAATCAAGTATTAAAAAAATTCAATAAAGCGTTAAGTCTATAACATAAAAAGTTTTCTCTTGGAGTATTTTTAATTTTTTCTACAAGCATCAAAGAAAAGTCTACTTTTTATAGGCTTATGTAGGATAACTATACATTTCTTCATATAAAAAAATTAAATAAAATAATTTTTATATAAAAAATTAAATAAAATAGTTTCTAAATATTTTTTACTGAGTAACCGGACCTCTTTACCTAAGCAAGCATTGAGTTTCGCATCAAAAGATAGGAAGAGCAAAGAAGCTCGTTGTAAAGTTAGTCTTAACTCGTAGCCTGTTTGATTCGAACTAGCAAGCTTGAGGGGTATTCTATATCTAGTGCCCTAAAGCCAACTAGTTTGAGAGTCATTGATCCAAAACTCGCTATATGGATCAAATAGAAAGCTTAAGATGTTAAGACACTCAATAGTGGTATAATATTTTAAAAAAAAATAATTTTTCACCAAGTAATCGGATCCCGTTACCTAAATAAGCAATAATATTCACATCAAAAAGTAGACAATATAAAAATAAAAATCAATAATTGAAGGATGGAAGTAGCAATACACTTGTCTATATGAAAGTTTAAACAAATCAGAGATAAAGGTGAAAAAATTTAGAAAAAGTTTAAAAAAATTTAATATTTTTTACTTAATTTTTTTTATTGATAAGTATTAATACCCCAATGATATGTCTTACTTAAGCTCTACTGAATATCAATGGCCATTTTAAAAACTATTTAGGTAAAATTCAAAATTCTAAAGTTAAAAGATATTTAAAATTAAATTCTTTCTTTACTCGAGGATGAGTAAAGCTTAAGTTGGGGGTGTGATAAGTATCATAAATTTATCAATAAAAATATTAATTTATTAATTAATTTATATTAATTTTTAAGAATTAATGATTAATTTATATATAATTTTAGAGAAATTTATATTTTTATTAATTAAAAAATTAATTAAAAAATAATAAAAATTAAAAAATAAAATTTTATAATCAATAGAAAGAGCTCATTTTTTTTATCACAATAAAATAAGTTTCGAACAAAATGAAGAAGATATGAATTTCTAAAGATAAAAAAAATTAAATAAAAAAAAAATGGCTCAGCTGGCTCCACAAGCTAAGCCAAGCTGTCGAAGCCAACTTAGCTGTGAAAGCCATCAGTCGGTCCATGATCCAAGCATGGACTGCCAGCTCAGCAGAAACTGATGAATCATGGTGTGATAATGATCTGACGCAATCCGACGGCCAAAAAACCAATCGGTGAAGATTCAATGGTCCAGAAAGCTTTCAACGGTGATCAGGACTCCCAACGCATGATTAGCGGCTAGATTTTCTCCATCAACGCACGATCGAATGGCTAAAATTTAATCCGACCTGATATGCATCTAATTTTGATGATTTTTGGTTTGTTGGATTTTTATCAATGACTAGATTTTATCCAGAACAACTGAATTCATTCAGAACTCCTTTTAATCCAATTTTCACTTGGATTTCTCCATATTTTGATGATGAAAGAGCTCCTTAGTCCCACATTGCCTAGGAGAAAACTCTCCAGCCCTCCTAGCTCTATAAAAAGGACCCCAAGCCTCTAGAAATCAACATCTTCGATCAAGATGAAGCTTTGATACAGGATGAAGTCAGGCTATGGGTTAATGGCTGCTTTAAAGCAATGGATGTTGAGAAGAAGAGTTGGGCTTCTATACTATCTTTCCACCAATGTCGATCCAAGATCAGAGATCAGACTATTTTATTTTATTTTTTGCTTTTTAAATTTTATGTATTTAAATTCTAAAATTTTAATTAATATAAATTTTATTTTTTGCACTTTGATTTCAACTTTTTATTTTTATTATAATTTAATTTTTGTACTTTAATTATGGTTCTTTATTTTACTGTAAGTAGATGCTAAGATCTAATTAGTAGATCTTATTACCAAGTTTACTTTTCTACATAATTTAATTTTTACTTCATAATTTTAATTTTTGACTTTAAATTCTATTTTCAAATCCTTTTTTTTTTAAAAAAAAAAATCAAAGATTTCAAATCTAAAAACACTACCTTTTTCATGGATTCGATCCGACTCACTGCTATCTACGTATTTTTAATTATTTTAAGAAGTTAGATTAAACTGATAAATATGGTGTCTTAACGACAACATCGCATTCCTATCAGCTGCCCATCTGGACTATGAAATCTGACAGATATATGTGAAAATAGCTTTTCTTAATGGAGAGCTGGAAGAAAAGATGTATATAATATAACTTGAAGGATTCACATCCATAAATGAGTCTAAAATGTATAAGCTTCAAAAATTTATTTATAAACTAAAGTAGGCATCTTAGAGTTAAAACATATATTTTAGCAGGACGATCAAAACGTATGGCTTCATTAACAACAAAGAAGAGTCCTACATATACAAATGGGCTAATGGTCCCGTTATTGTATTTCTTATATTGTACGTGGATGATATTTTTTTAATCAAAAATGATATTTCAGCATTATCGAAAATAAAGATTTGACTATCGTCATAATTCTCTATGAAAGATTTGAGAGAAGCTTCTTAAATCCTAGGGATGAAGATCTATAGAGATAAATCTAAGAGATTGTTTGATTTATTTCAGTCCATATACATAGATACTGTACTGAAGTAATTCAGCATGAAAAAATCTAAGAAGGGCTATCTATCGATAGACCATGAAATTTCTCTCTCGAAGAGGGATTGTCCGACAACACCTCAAGAGAGAGCGTATGAATAGAATTTCATATGCTTCGATAGTGGGTTCTATCATGTACGTCAAAATATGTATGCGATCAGATGTGGTATACTTACTAGAGATAGTGACTAGATACCAATCTGATCTAGAGAAAAACTATTAGAAGATTGTTAAAATCATCCTTAAGTATTTAAGAAATATTAAGGACTAGTAGCTTATTTATAATGAGTCGAATTTAAGACTTATGGAGTTTACAGACTTCAGTTTTCAATCTGATTATGATGACAGTAAAAATATGTCGGGATATGTATTTATCTTTAATAGTGGAGCTATCTGCTAGAAGAGTTCCAAGCAGCATACGTGGCCAACTCAGTATGCAAGATGGAATATGTCGCTGCAATAGATGCTACCAAAGAAATGATGTAACTGAGAAAGTTCATCATCGAGCTTGGAGTAGTACTCTATCTTGATAGTCTAATTCTACTTTACTACGATAGCTCTGGAACCATTGCTCAAGCAAAAAAATTGAAGACACACCAATAGATGAAGTACATTCTATGTCACTACTATCTTATTTGGAAGATCATAGATCGAGGTGATGTTGACCTTCAGAAGATCAATGGAAAGAAGAACATGTCTGATCCATTCATTAAAGCCATTACGGTGAAGAAGTTCGACGATTTCAAATCGAAAATAGATATTAGATACTGTACTAATTGACTTTAGTCCAAGTGAAAGTTTGTTGAAAATAGTATTCCAAAGTCAATCATCAGTCTATTGATAGTTGAGCTATTTTTATATTTGTATATAAACTATAAATAAATAAATATTATTTTGGCAATGTCCATCATAAATTTTTTCCATCTTCTAATGAACTCCTGTATTGTGATGAAGTCCTTAAGACTATATAGAATCGATAAAGAAGAATATATTGTTTAGTCCTTAAATCTGTTCATGATCAAATGATATATTGTTACTAAGAACGACAATATTTATTGAGTGTAGGTGGTTTTATGCCATATGGGTTGGTTGTCCTCTTAACCAAGAATTGTGAAGATACTAGTATGGCATGTAGGTGAGATGTAGAGATATATCTGCACTGAACGTGATCTATTTTGGAGCTTTCTGCTGTTAAGATTTGCTCCGAAGGGATATGGATATAAGTATTCCTTCAACTTGAGATCACCATGGTGATTTTCAAGCAACTCACTATACTTTGGTACTGGACTATCTAAATTTCTAATTCAATGATAAAAGATTTTTGGATACAATCAAGTATTTGAAGTGTCAGTGTGTGAATCAAGATAGGATTGACCACTCCAGATTTCAGGAGTTGTATTGAATTATGTTTCAATTTAGCAAAGCTATGGTTAGGATAGTCCTTGTGAGGAGTCACATGATTGATTGCATAGAGACACAATATGAATGAATTTTTCAGAGTTGTCAGTTTAACTCTAAGTCATTCTAAACACATAGGTCAAAGGGATGAATTATGCGGTAACCATATTCGAGTAGGTTCTAAATATTATGATTATGACTATTCGATCTATCCGAACGTCGGGTATCATTAATAAATAGTCACATTGATTAGTACAGAAATTGATTTCTATGCTATCAGCTTAGGTTCGAACCTATAGGATCACATACATTAGAGGTTCCGACCTAATCTGATAACTAATATAGAGTCCCATTAGACTAGGACTCTATGATCAAAAGTCCCACTTGACTAAGACTCTGTGACTAGGAGTCCTACTATATTGAAACTCTGAGTCCTTGTTTAGAACTCTATGATCAAGAGTCCTACAGGTTTGGCACTCTATGATCATGAGTTTCATACGAGTCCCACTAGTTTGGGATTCTTCGATCAAAAATTTTATATTGATATGACTCTGTTGCTCGGACATCCACTGAATTTGAAATCTATATTTATGAGAGATTTAATTAGTGATTTAATTATTAATTAACTTAATTTGATTAAATAAGAAGTTTTAGATCAAGTTCAATTGAATTGGATTTAGTTGAGTTTGACCCGATTAGGTTATGAGATGACCTAACTGCTGAGGAAGTTTATTTTCTGATTTGATCAGAGGTTGAGCTTAATTAATTTTTTATTTGATTAAAATTTAATTAAATTAATTAAGCCTAAATAAATTGGATTTAATCTAATCTAATTAGGCCTAGCTAAATAGGTTTGGATTGGATTCAATTGGATAAGCTTTTATTAAAACTAGTTTGACTAGTCTACCCACCACATCTCCTAGACTTGCACCTATCTCATTTTCTACAAGCATTTATTTCTTGTGAAACATTCTCCATGCACAAGAGGGCACGTGCCCTGCCTTCTCATTTCCCAATGGATAAACATTGGTTTTTTGCCATTCAAATTTAAATAGAGTTTGAATTTGAATGGGCAACTACATATCCTATCCTCCCACATGCACCCCACACTAATTTGTGCACAATAAAAGGAGATTTCCATCTAAGGCATGTGCACTTCAGAAGCGAGAAATATTTCCATGCGTGAGCCCTTGCTGCATGAGAGAAAATGTCAAAATTCCAAGAGAAAAAAAATTAGAGAGAAAGATAGGTGCAGGGTCTGGGAGAGTGCAGCCCAAGGATTTCAACCTAGGGTTTGGGAAGGGATTTTATGAGCTACAAGTGTCATAAATTCATAGAATTTCTAGGATAGCCTCCTCTACCTCTTTCCTACCTCTACTGGTATTTTAGAGCATCTAAAAAATTTGTGGAGGGAGATCGAAGCGATCGATCAAAATCAATGGTTGAAGCTTCCGACATCGAGCTAGCACTCGAGAGGAGCAAATCGAGACCAAGACCTCGTGTGGACGATCCATGGAGGCTAGATGACCTATATGGCTGCATCTCGATGTGAAGATCTTTCCAACAGTATTTCATTTATGGTGATCGACTACTCACATAATGTATTGTATTCTGAACACAAGTAGATAGTAACAATAAATATGATTTACCGCATGCTGATTTTTTTTTGGATTTTTCTATTCATATATGTCATATTTTGATCTTTGTTATAGAATTTAATTGATCTGATCAATAGCTCATAAAATTAATTAGATTTATTTTAAATTTTTGATGTATAATTTTTTAAAAAGATTTTGAAAGTAGAGCTAGAAATCCTGCACTGTAACCATCAGAGTCCCCAGGGAAAATGTATTAGCGCCAGTGGTTAAGATGATTTGTCTGGGTACAAAGATTTGATGCATGTAAAGAGCATGGAGATTTGATGAATGTTGGGGATATTTTTGCACTAGCTGAAGATATGGGATGATGGTCTTCAGTCCATGCCTTGGCATCCATGCCACTTCGAAAATCATTGACTTTAGCCAACAAAGTTCACTTCAAAAATTATTGACTTCAACTTCCACCCATGGATGCCCATGCTCTCTACATGCATTCTACCCTGGCTCATCCTCTAATCCTAACATCGATTCATACTCCTAATTTTGGTTGTTAGCTCCCAGGAGGACTCATTATAGCTCTTGTTTGGGTATCAGCTACTCTGATACCACTTTGTTAAGGATCTAGTATCGAAATATTATGGCAGAAAGAAAGAAAAAATAAAATAAGAACATAATCAAGTAATGGATCAATCCAAATACTTACCTTCATGGGGCATGCAAAAGTTTACTATGAGAGAGAAAACTAAACAATACAAGAGAAACTTACCACTCAATCCTTGTACAAGAGTCTCTTAATAAGAAGCCCCAAACTCTTACAAAAACTTACTAAAATCTTTCAAAATCTCTCTCAACACCTCCAAGACATCACCAACTTTCCAACACAATAAATGGTTCATCAATCGAAGTTATATAGACTCTAGAAACTCAAAAATAGTGTTCCAGTAGAAAATTCAGTACTAAACACACTCGAGATCAATCCTAAACCGTCCGATCACGATCGACTCCCTCATGGGCCATCGGATCGTGCACCAATAGTCCTAGATTAGCTTAAATCAATCTCAAACCATCAGATCATGATCGAGAGCTCTCCTAGCCGTCGGATCGTGCAAAGAAGAAGGCCATCATACAAGATCAAAGCCCAATCAAATCTCAGCCATCCGATCATGATCGGCTCCTCTCTGAGCCATTAGATCATGATCGGTCCATGGAATGGTATCGTGGACCATGAGAAATGGCTGAAAAATGGGCTGAGAGATCCATGTAGGTGCCCATAAGCCGGTAGTCCATCATGGACCGTACTCCACCGCATGGACTGGGCACCTACATGGCCTACTACCATGCGGCCCATGCACACTCGCACGCCTGGCCGACCCAATGCATGGCTGGCCCAGCATCATCGCGCACTACCGATTTGGGTCGTGCCGCCATTGCCGATCGGCAATGCCTATGGGCTCCTCCAGCGGTCCCGAGGCTGGCTATCCCATTCCAATCTTCTTTCATGCATCTTCTCCGTCTGGACTCCATTTGGATTATTCTTATGCTCGTTGGACTCCATTCATCATTCTAGACCTTGCCGTGGGTTTATTATGAAAGAATTCGAGATGCTTTTCATAACAGCCCTAACACATCATTACATCAAAAAATGAGTGGTCATAAAAAAAGCAAGGCAAGCTCTCCATGCTCTCAGCTTTAGGTTGACAATTCATCCATTTAAGAAATGGTCCCCCCATATGCCATGAAGTGACATTGCTTGGCATGATTCTTTAGAATATTTAATGGAAGATAAAAGCCTCTGATAATCCAGTGCTCTCCCATGATTAATAATCTAACTAGTGGGCAGACAGCCTATCCTAATAATCTATAGTATCAGGCCTAATAAACTTCGACCTCCATCTACAAAAAGAGCAAAAATAGAGGGACCCCAAGGTACGCGATCTTCTCTCTCCCAAAATGCTTACTTTTTCTCTATTGAACTAAAAACCGACTTGAGCGTTGGAGGATCCCTATTAGAGCTAACTCTGGTCAAGAACTTTTCTTGCAAGTCCTGTCGTCACTGCTCGACTCCAACCATCCTGACCTTGAGATGAAATTTTGCATTAACAGAATGGCACTAAAGGAAGGGTATCCATGCCCGTTTAGGAAAGAAATAAGTAACCAATGATAGGAGCTTCATCATGTTTCTCCAACATCGATGAGATTCGGTCATCCATCTTCAAACTATCCCAGCTTGGCTCAAACTGGAGGACTTTGAATGAGCAAGAAATCTTAATTGAAGAAAAAGATCCAGAAGAGGAAGGAGATCATAACAAGGATTATCTGAACAAGAAAAGATGTCGTAGGATCTAGATAAGAAATAAAATTATAAAAAAATTTTAATCATATTAGATTCTGTTTTCTCGTCTATACTTTTGAATTCTAGGTAAAATTAAAAATTAGGAGGGAGATCTTTCTTCACAAGCTCATCGGCAATATCTCATGCTTGGGCAAAAAACACAAAGGAAGAAGGGGGGAAGAGAAAGAAAGAAGAGAAGGGGGTAAAAAAAAAAGATAAAAAGGGGAGGAAGAAGCAGAAGGCTCTTGACATGTCTTTGGCAGACCTGACATACTCCCTTTGTCTGACCCAATTTTGATACGAACTTAGGAGTAAGGGGGCTAGTGTTGGGGATATTTTCCAACTAGCCAAAGATGTGGGATGATGGTCTTTAGCCCATGCCTTGACGTCCGTGCCACTTCCAAAATCATTGGCTTTAGCCAACAAAGTCCACTTCGAAAATCATAAACTTTGGCTTCCACCCATGGATGCTCGTGCTCTCCGCATACATCTGACACTGCCTCGATCTCTGATCCTGACATCGATCCTCACTCCTAGTTTTGGTTGTTGGCTCTTAGGAGGATTCATTATAGTCCTGACACGTCATCCCATATCAAAAAAAAAGTGGTCATAAGAAAAGTAAGGCAAGCTCTCCACTCTCTCAACTTTGGATTGTCAATTCATGCAATTAAAAGATGGTCCCCCCACATGCCATGAGGGGATATTGCCTAACATGATTCTTTAGGATATTTAATGGGAGACAAAAATCACTGATAATCTAGTGCTCTTCCATGATTAACAATCTGGCTAGTGGACGGACAACCTATCCTAACAACCTACAGGCCCAAGCCTAACAAACTTTGGCCTCCATCTACAAAAGGAGCAAAAAAAGAAGGATCCCAAGTAAAGCTATCAATTTAGGTTGGGCCCATCGATTTGGCCTACCCCACCATGTAAATGGGGCGGGTTGGATTCATATTTTAGCAATCCATTTAAAAGCAGATTAAATTACCTATCATGTTTGAGTTGTGGGTTCAAAGCGGTTCGGGGTGAGCTGGCCTTTTTTTTTTTTTTTTGACCCTCTACACTTTTTTTTTTGTTTGACCCCCCTCCTCCCTCCCCGCCCTGGCCACAGCGCCCAGCACCCACAAAACCCACCCCCTGGCCCGCTTGCCCCCCCATCCCCCACCTTCAGACCGCCCCACTCGACCCCTGTTGGTCCCCCGCGACACCCCCTCCCATCAATCTGTTGGGATAAACTATCATCTCTCGGACCGGCACGGCTGCTAGTGATTAGCCAAGCAATAAGGATTAATTTTCTAGGATCAACGCGGAAGCAAAATAATGGATTCAAGAAAAAAGAGAGAAAAAGAGCACAAGAATTTTTTGGAAGAAAAGAGCTTTATTCAATGAATTCAACATCATTACAATTTTGATCTATTTTCAGTATTTATACTTTACAAAAGGATCAAACCCAAAGCTCATAAAAAGACTCTCCAAAATCCAAACATTCCACGTACAAAAAAGAAACCCGCAAAAAACTGAATCGGCCCAGTTTCAAACTGAGCCGGCTAATCTGCAATTAGGTCGACTCAGTCTGAGACTGAGCTGACCCAGTTGTGTACCATGCCAACAGTCCAAAAATACTGCTTCTATCTGAATTTTTCTCTGAGACATAGCTGATCCAGTCCTAGACTGAGCTGATCCAGTTCCCAACTTAGTCGGCTCAGTCTCAAGATGAGCTGGCTCAGTTTCTGAATTTTACTATCTAGACTGATTTCTCTTCCATCTTGCTTCCATCTTTTTCTGACCTATCTTCTCATATTTCCAAGACTTGGGAGTACCACGTTTGAGCTCATATTCTCCATCTTGGTGCTTTTAAGTTCTTGTGAACTCATCTCTTCTCAGCAAACCCATCCTTGCCACACACATTTGAAAGTTGTCTTTGAAAAGTACCTTCGTGAGTGCATCAGACTGATTCTTCTTAGTATGGACCTTCATCCATTTTATTTCACCTTTCTCCACCAGCTCTCTGATCCTGTGGTATCTCACGTCTATATGCTTTGTGCGTGCATGATAGACTGGGTTCTGTGTCAACAGCAGAGCACTCTAACTATCACTGAATAGTGTAACCTTGCTCTGCTCCACCCCCAACTTAGCAATCAACCTCCTAAGCCAAAAGGCTTTCTTTGCAGCCTCCGTTATTCAATATACTCGACGTCTGTGGTAGACAAAGTCATAATTGGCTGAAGGATTGATCTCCAAGACACCAGTCCACCATACATGTAGAAGAGATATCCAGTGGAAGACATTCTTATATTAAGATCTCTACATAATTGGCATCTATAAATCCTTCCAGAGAACTTGAACCTCCATCTTCAAATTCTCTTGGCTGCCCACCAAACACCAAACTATAATCCCTTGTTTCATGCAGATATCACAATATCCATTTCAATGCTTTCCAGTATTTCTTTTCAGGATTAGCCATGTATCTACTAATCGTGCTCACTACATATGCTATATCTGATCTACAGCACACTATAGGGTACATCACACTGCCTATAGCATTTGCATAAGAGACTCTTTTCATGTATTCTTTCTCTTCTTCTGACTGGAGGCTTTATAATTTGGAGAGAGATATATGACTCGATAATGACGTCTCTACAGGTTTGGCCTTCTCCATCCTAAATCTCTTTAGAACTTTCTGGATATATATTTTTTTTGACAAATGGAGCACTCCTTTGCACCTATCTCTACAAATCTCTATTCCAAGAATTTTCTCAGCTGGATCCAAATTCTTCATCTCAAACTCAGATGATAATATCCTTTTTAGTCTTTTCACGACTTCCATGCTTCTACTGGCTCTAAGCATATCATCTATATATAGTAGTAGGTATAGAGCATCCTCCTCATCTACATTTTTGACGTAGACACAACAATCATGTTCACATCTATTGAAATCCAGGCTCAAAACAAAACTATCAAATCTTCGATACTGCTGACGAGGGAACTGTTTCAAGCCATACAAAAACTTTCTGAGTAAACACATCTTTTTTTTCTATCCAGTCTTCATAAAATTCTCTGACTGCTTCATGTAGATCCTTTCCTTCAATCTGCCATGATGGAAGGTCATCTTTACATTCATCTGTTCTAACTCTATATTGTACTATACCACCAGTGACAGCAAAATCTGAATAGATGTATGACGCACCATAGGAGAAAAAATTTATGTATAGTCAATATCTTTTCTTTGTGAGTATCCCTTTGCTATCAGTCTTGCTTTGAATCTGACTCCACCTTATTCTGAAGGTGCTTCTTTCTTTATAAATACCCATTTTAAGCTAATAGATCGAGCACCTTCTGAAAGATCCACCAGCTATCCTATCTGATTCTTTTCAAGTGATTCCATCTCCTCCATCATGGTCTGCATCCATGAATCATGATCTTCACTCTCCATAGCCTCTGCATAATTTTTTGAATCTCTATTAGCAGTGATGAGTGCATAGAAGATAACCTCATCAATGCCATATCTAACTGATCTTCTGATAGTACACTAGAATTTATGCAAAGCCACTCCTATTGGTATATCTCTGTCTGATGTCTGTGGCTGATTCTGCACATCCATC